>JAWWLV010000088.1:131515117-131537993 GCA_035041135.1 Platyrinchus mystaceus
CTCCATCTGCCCGGGGGACCCGGGATTCGAACCTGCGGTCTTGGCGCTGAGAGACCAGTGTCTTAACCGCTAGGCCATGCCAGAAACATAACACACTGCAAAAACTGCAAAGTTTGGAAGTTCAGAGAAATCTGTGTTTTATGCTGGTTTCCAAAGCCTGTTAACAGTGTGCAGGAGTTACAATCGGGGCAGCTTACATCTGGAGCAAAGTGCTCGTCTGGGCTGTATTTTTGGCACAGCCTATACGGCTGTCACAGACAAAGGAGACAGAGAGCAGGCCCTTCACATGACATCTGAGAAGTTAACAAATGCATAGTTAGCCAAGACCATGAAATACCTGCATGCTAACTTCCAAAGCTAGTAGAACAAATTTCAGCACACTAAAAGGAGCATACACTGCTCAGAATGACATAATTCAACTTTACCACTTTCATGGCTTGTTTATCACTTCGGGTGGAGACAGAACAGAGCTACTTCTAATTCACACTGTAGCAATACCCTGAAGCAATACCCCAGCTGAAGACTGCTTCCATCCCTCTGGGCTATGAACATTGCTCACCCTCTGGCTCCTACACATGGATGTGCACGACTAGTCCCAGTTGTGTACTGTTCTGTCCTTGCTAGCTGCCCTGGTGGGAAGTGATGTAGAAATCAATGTCTTGCTTTTATTAAAAAATCAGAAGTCAAACCTGGTATTTATTTCAGAGTTGCCAACATTTATTTGCAGTTATAATTTCTGTCTACTTTGACCTCATTCTGGCTTTGCCTGTCAACTGAGGTTGTAACTTTATCAAAAAACCTGAATCCTGCCAAACCAGCAAATCAGAAAATTTGGAAAGAACACCACAGACCCCCTGGCTGCATATGCAGCAAGAGGCTATAGCTCAGATCAGCCTGGGTCACCCTGTAATTTTGTGCCAATAAATTAGCAATGAAATAGCCTGCTGGCTGTTGGGAATGTGCACCTCTTATCCCAGTTAGGCTTGAAGGTTCCCATGGGGTTATTCAAATGTGTTAATGAATCAGAAGCCCTTTTGTTTAAGTACCATGATGATCACATGGGTGTGGGACAAACACAAGGCAGAAGTCAGCTCCTGACCCAGGGGTACTATATTTGCATGAGCCAAAGGTGAGAACAGAAGTACATGGTGAGATGAGTCCTGCAGGTAGACGTTCCTCACTGCCAGTTCAGGCTTCTAGGCAGTGTACAGCAATGCTTGACATTGGAGCTCCAGTCAGTTATTGATTCACTCTGTAAAAAAGAAGAATAAGAAATAGTTTATTTTACTAGAAATTATAACCTGCAGTTCCCAGAAATGCAGAAAGCCACCACTAAATGTGCCAGCATGGAGGAAAGGCTACAGCTGACCAAAAATTATATCCTGTGGGTCCAAGAATCAGCAAAAAAATCAGTTCAAACTGATGGTTAAATCCCTGCAGGCCTTCCCTTCAGTGAGCCTTGGCAGAAACATGAGCACTGCTGAAACAGAAGTAAAGCAGAAAGACTCACTCTGCTTAGACAGCTCATCTGTGGAACCTCCTAGAGCAGCAGTTTCTTCCTGAAGCCTTGTAGTCTAGGTAATCTCAGGCTACAGTGAAAATGGTCTTCCACCAGATGCTCCCAGAGAAATTTCTTGTGCTCCCGCACAGGCAAGATGGAAACTCACGTGAGGTCTCTCCACAGTGTGTTACTGATTTGTCACAGGAACTGCACAGTAACATGATTTTATGAATTTGACTAAAAGGAAACCGGTCAATTTACCAGCATTTTCTGGTTTGTTCTAGATATAGGATTAGTAAGATCTTCATTACATGCCCTATGAAGCATCTTTGGACTCTTCCCACAGCCAACTTACTCTGGTGAAATCCAAGCAGTATTTTCATGTATGTCACAACTGATACAGAAAGGAAAATCTGCAGCTCACTAAAAACTTGTGTTTCAAGGCTCAAAATTGTGGCTATGTTAATGGGAAAAATGAATGCCAGAAGCCAAACTTATAGAGTGTTTCTACCATCTGCTGCACCTCCTTTCCTCCCGGCCAGCCCTTACAGACAACCCTACTCCAGAGGTTTTCCAGAACTCTGCTATCATTTTCAATTTGTTGATCTCTAACTTCCCACAAACTGAAAATTCTTTTCTTCTTGTTCATCTATAGAAGGCAGTGTCCTTGTATAGAAAGGACAGGTCAGTCTCTTCCCAAACATATAAGATTTCCAGTGATTAAGAGCAGGTAATTTTCATTGCCACAGCATTCCTTCCTCACTGAAAGAAACCAGGGCAACCAGAGGTTGGGATTTCACTGACCCTCCAGATAAGCTGCTTCCCTGCTGGAGCTACAGCAATGCTGTCTGATACTCACACATCTTGAGAGAAATCCAAAACTGCAGCAAAAATACATATTTAAAAAACAAAACAAACCAACAAAACCAAACCCACCATTAAATTCATGTAACAAAGAATAGAAGGGAAGGATTCTTTTGATATAAATTTTTTCGAAAGTCCTCAAAATTAATGGCTTGAAGACAACTACAGTCTCTCCCCAGTTCTTGCTGGAGACAGCAGAGCATGACTGTGCGTCAGGAAAGCAAAGCGCTCTCAACTACAAACCGGGTATTAGTGAGCTCCAGAGGACTGCGTGCTGTGCAGCCAGACGGAAACTGTGTGACGCGTATACAAATGCCATGAGCCTGCGGAGCGCGGGGCTGGAGGGGAGGAATGCGGCCGCGCTGGCAGAGGGACCCGAGTCCCCAGCAGGGGGTGGGCTCCGACCGCGCTGGAAGGAGCTGCGGCGGCTCCGGGAGAGGGAAATCCCTGCCGCTGTCCGAGTTATGCCTTGGTGGGAGAGGAGCAGGACGCATTGGCCCGGATTTCCGAGACTGTACTGCTGTGTGCTTGTGGTGGGTGAAAACTCGTTTCCCCGATAGAAGTCGAGTGCCCTGGCGGACAAGTCACGGAGGTCTCAGTAGCAAAGCTCGTTGCAAAGTGAAAAGGTGTATTTGTAAAAACTACAGTGACCTCTCTTATTTCGGAGATGCACTTCTTTAACAGGAGAAAATGCTGGGTTCTTAATGCCCACCGTAGGTTCGCAAACATCTGACATCTCAGAGACCACAAAGCTACCTGTCCTGCTCATGCCCACGAAGAATATGAGCCTCCCAAGCCCATGAGAAAGTGAGGTACATGGAGCTATCGGAGAGCAGGACTGAGGTCTGGCTGTGCCTGAGCTCCTTATGCTCAGTTACTGAGCAGTACTAAGCTGCACGACTCCCTGACTCAGTACATACACTTCAGTATCACTTGGATTGCTACGGTGATGGTCTTCACATGCCCAGGGCCTCGGTCACTATGATACAGGGGGTACCGCAGACTGAACACCATCCAACGAAAGCCTGTGGTACAGCCAATCTCTGTGTTCTGGAGTGGTTTATGTGGCTTTGTGACCTTAATGTTAACTTCTGTGAATGTTTAACTGCCCAGGTTTTTAGACACCAAATGGAAAACAAATCCACCACATGGCTTCACATCTACCTACACCAGTATGGATCATAGGTGTGGGGCTGAAACATCTATGGTATGATAGTCACCACTGCTTGAGCAGAGGGTGTAACAGGCCTGGAGCTGATGGCACAGAGCTGCCACTCTCTCTGTGAAACATCAATAAGGGAAGTTAAGCATACAAACCACTAAATGGAGGTATTTGAGGCACCCAATAATAAAGCTGAAGCCTGCAGCAGCTGCAGACAGCACTGGAAGGGAAAGGCACCTTTATCCATGGTGGTCCTACACAGGAATTTAACGCATCTTCAAGGATTTCAGCTGCCAAAGTCTAAAAAGTCCCTGCTGAGAAGAATATTTGCTACAGCTTTTAGAACTTTTATAGTTTGGGCTAAAGTTACATTCCTGGCTTCTTGCCAAATCCATGCATCAAAGCATGAACTCACTCTACTTTGCACAAATGTACGATGGTACAAAATGACTGTACATGATTTTAACATGGGCAAGAACAAGTGTTTCACCCCTAACCAGTTCTGGTCCTGGCAGAGCTATTTTTAGGAAAATTTCAAGCAGAAATTTAGCTGGAGGCAGGCAAGTGGTATGAGAAATTTCAAAGCAATGAAGTTTGGCAGGGAAATGGGGTGGAGCAGTCCTCTCCCAACATGCTGACATCTGCAAGCTGTGAGGAGGCTCAAGGGAGACCTTATCGCTCTTCAGCTACCTGAAAGGAGGTTGCAGCCAGGTGGGGTGGCCTCTTCTCCCACGTAACTAGTGACAGGATGAGAGGACATAGCCTCAAGGTGTGCCAGAGGAGGTTCAGGCTGGACATTTGGAGGAATTTCTTCTCAAAAAGGGTGATTAGACATTGGAATGGGCTGCGAAGGGAGGTGGTGGAGTCACTGTTCCTGGAAGTGTTTAAGGAGACTGGATGTGGCACTTAGTGCCTTGGTCTAGTTGACATGGTGGTGATCAGTCACAGCTTGGACTCTATGCCCTCAGAGGTCTTTGCCAGGCTGATGGTGTGATTCTGTGAAATAACACCAGAGTGCATCTGGCTGTTACAGAACCAGCAGAGAGCGAGAAAGCCCTTCTTTCTTTGCATCAGATCTGCCTTCATAGTTTTGAAATTTCCCCTCTTTTTTTTTTTTTTTTACTCCATGCCCCTTATTAAATTTTCCGGGAAGATAGTAATTTCTGTGTAAAATAAAAGCCGTCCTGCTTGCCTCAGGCGAGAGGTGTGCTCCTCATACCGCAGCCCGGCATTTACTGATGAGGCACTTGGCGCCCTTTACCTTGCGGGGTTTATCTCGCCGTTGTTCCCCTCCCCTCCCTCTCCCTGCAGAGCCCTCGCTGTCCCTGAGGCGCAGCGCCCCCACAGCCACGCTGCCCGGCCTGAGCCCTCCGTGGCGCGGCGGCCGCGGGGGCCATTTTGCGGCGCTCGCAGCCGCGAGATGGCGGCGTTGCGCCGCCGCCGCCGCCGCGGCCGGCGGGGCCGGGTGGAAGGGGAGGCGGGGCCGGGTGGAAGCGGAGGCGGTGCCGGGTGGAAGCGGAGGCGGTGCCGGGTGGAAGCGGAGGCGGTGCCGGGTGGAAGCGGAGGCGGTGCCGCAGAGGGGCCGCTCGCTCCGCCTCACGGAGCCTCGCGCGGGGCCCCGAGCGGCTCCCCGGGAGCTGGGATCTGGGAAGAACTAGGAAATGGCTGCGCCTGGGTGGAGGGGAGCTCCTGAGCGCGCAGCCGGGTCCGGTTCAAGCCACCCCGGACCGTCCTCTTCCACAGCTGTTCCATTAAATGCCTCATGAAAATAGTGTGAATTGGACCAAGTGTCTCCTTTTCCATGAGAAATAAAAACACGTTTTTGTTTCACGTAATTTTTAAAGAATAAAAGTGGAATTGGATTTAGCCTATATGCCTCTACATTTTCTTCTGCTTGTAAATCCTAACAGTACAGTTGCTCTCATCTCACTGGGTTTTCTCTGAATAAAATGCATTACTCCAACATACTTGCTTTTCCTGCTCTGTGCATAACTTACTTTCCCATAATTGTCTTTCTTGACTCATAGCTTGAGCCTGCAGGTGCTGAATCTATTGTAAATAGTACCGAGTGGCATCATTCCTGTTGACAGCAATTTGGGAGTCAAATAAACCCATGGCTGGACACAGGATTAAAACCAGAACAAAAGAGGCATTGAATAGTGTGAAGCAAGGGTTACTCTCCTTTGGAAAATCTGAAGGGCAGGTACCAACAACTCTAGGAGTAAGCTAGTGCCAACTGGCCATGTATTTTATGTACCTGCGCCATGGTTTGGCTGTGGAAGGAGCTTAATCGGGGTAGATTCAAGCTGTGTTAGCCAAAAGCAGTTCCATTTGTGAGGTGGGAGAAGCAATGGCTGGAGCCCTGTGAACGTCTGGGACAGGTGTTGCCAAACGTAGCTAAATATGAGAGTATTTCTGCCTTGCTGAAAAGTGCAACTGTTTGCAAATCCTGGAGAAAGTTGCAGCTTTGGGAATAGTGAGGAGAAGATGATTTTGAAGTTGGACAATTCGTGACAGACTGCAGGGGCACTTGGCCAAAAGAACACTTAAAAAAATGTAGCCTAGTAGCTAATAATCCATCTAATTTTACAACTACTGAGAGTAATGAAGCATCCTCGATTTTTAGGCAAGGCTAGTTGCCCAAACTAGGCTTATTTACTTCTATATTGCCATCAGAAGAGAATTGTGGTAATGGAGTAAGTTGTGCTACAGCCAGACCATCAGTTCTCCACTGGCCGAACTGTTCTGTCATCTATGCAGCTGGATAACATTTCCTTGGAAGTTGGTCAAAGCCTTTGGAGTGTGTGAGAATATTTTTATTCCTTCATTCAGAACTGAGATGAGAGAGCAGTAGCTGATGAAGACCACAGGGTCATCTCTGCAAAGGGCTTGATTTTAGGACAAAACCCTCTTGCAAACACGACCCCTCTGTAAAATGGGCTAGTGAACACTCAGGCAACTGAGTGAAGACATATCTGAGTGCCTCCTTTTGGCAGAGACTGGTTTCTTCCAAAATCGTAGAACAACAACTGCCATAATAATTACTGCCAGTTCCATTTTCTGCCATTTTTTACACAGGAGGTATTTAATATAAAACAGTTCCACCTGTGGGCTATAATGCACCTACACACAGAGCATCTATTGAGGGCTAACAGCACTGAAGGAAATTTCGTGTATGCTGCTGTAAATAGAAGTCTCAGAATAGCCTATTTCAAAAATAGGATTGTTTGAATGTATTAGTATTGTACTGTAAACCATATTATCCTACATTACTAATCAAATGTATGTATGGTTTTTTGATTAGAAATACTACGCCCATGTGAAATTGCACAAATTTAAATCAGGAGTAGCTAATTTGATTTTGTTTGGCAGGAGGTTGTGGGAAGGTGATGGAGCCTGATTCTTCTGAGCAAACAGAAGAGTCTTAGCATTGGCAATCATTTGTGTTTCCATTTGGCCAAAAAGGTAGCCCTTGACTGTGGAGGCTGGTAATTAATGCCAGTAGGAGATGTTACAAAGCTCCAGCATCCTGTTCCATGAGTGACTGCCTTTGACTGAGGGCTGGAATATGGTGGATTAAATATGACTTGTATTTTGAACCCAGCTCCTAGCCTGCTGAAGTCCAAAGTAGTTGGAGGAGATGCCAAATGTTTGTGCATCTGAAAGGATTTGTAAGTAAAATGTGTAACAGGCTCAAACAGGGTGAGGAGCTTGAGTAGACTTGGCAAGGAGGAAGGGAAGGCTCTAGAAGAAGGAGGGGGCTTTGTCTCTGCTTCTACATTCTTTCCATTCCTTGGCATTAATTGCAGGTTATTGCTCACTGGCCTTTAGAACAGATCTGCAGCATCACCAAGAGCTCTTCAGTTGAGCTCTTTTTTGGAAGAGAGGATGGTTGGCTCAAAGCTGTTGCAGTGCTGAAAGCGCATCCATCACACAAGCACAGATGTCTCCTATGACCATGGCAAGATTGTCAAGTGGGACAGAGAGTTCCAGCTAAAGCAAAGGCTCTCTGGAGATGGACAAGGCCACCCTGCTCTCTCACAGGGAAGAGAACAATATATAAACATCTTTTCTCCTGTACCTACAAAGAGCAGGAAATTAGAAATCTTGCCCCCATTGGCTACTGTGCTACTCCCTTGTTTTCTTCTGGCAGGCATTACCTGTAGGTGTGAGCATGAGTTTCCTATAGGATGTGTTTTCTGGCAGCTGTTCCATGGTACTCTGAGTGGGGAAAGACAGCTTTATTTACAAGTGCTTTCAAATAGTCTTATGAGTAGTCCAGCTACTATATGCAATAACTATAACGGTAGTTGCATGCTTCAATCACAATGCTTTTTACAAAGGAAATGACACATTATCCCCATTTTAGGTGCATCAGTTGTGTTTGTACTTGTCAACAAAACATGCCCAGTCTCGCTGTGGAGCACAGAGCCTGGCTGGGTAGGAGCGGTCTGTGTTCCCTGCGTTTCCCTCCAAAGCAGAGTGGCTGCCTTCTACATGTCTGCCGGGGATGGCCTTGGGTTGCACTGACTCCTGAGCTGTGTGGGGAATTGTCTGGGACACTGCCAGTTTGCTTCAGCGAAACTGATGCCAAGGATTATGTCAACAGTTTATACAGGATTGAATTCCAATGCCCTGGAACATCCCCCTGGCAGGGTTTAATTTATACAATAGACCTAGCCAGAGAAAAACGAAGTGCTTTTCCCAAGGTCATACAGTAGGTTTTGAGGCTTAATCTTGGGAGATCCCTTGAAAGTTACAGTTCCCTGGTCCACAGTACACCAAATACGTCACAGATTTTGTGTGTATGCCTACGCTTTAGCATAGAGAGGTGCTGTCACATGGAAAGGCAATTTTCATATTGTTTCCTGAGTCTTTTTCCAGCTTGGAAACACACAGCAAACAAAATGAACTCTTGGGATTGGGATTGAAAGCAGCAGAATTATACCAGGGCTAAATCAGGTTGTTATATATATATATATATATATATATATAAAACCACCTTTTAGAAAAAGGGATTGCTGAACTCTCCTGGGGCAGTACATACTTTTATCTTCAACACCTAGGCTCCAAGGCTTAAAACTGGGCATGAAACACATGATTTGAAGCACAGTGGCAGAATGACAATATTTGTCTTCCCATGTTTAGCTTGAGTTCATTTAAAATTCTAATTAATGCTATTTTGAATTCCTATCCCAATAAACCAAGATGGTCTATTGGTATTGTGACATGAAGCTCTTGGGTACCTGTTTTAGTAGCAACTTTCAGTGAGAGCCAGAGTGCTTGGAACTAGATTTTGGTGAAATATAAGTGCCTTACCTCTAGAAAGTAATCCAAATTGCTCTTCAGCACACCCTAAATCCCTTTTCCTATATTTCCTACATTCCTATATTCCTTAGACATGCAGGAAATTAAGGGAATGCACTGAGAAATTAGGCGTATATAAACTCCCTCAACATCTAGACTTTTAGCATGAAGAAACGTGAAATATACCAGCTTACAGCCTGGTTTTGCCTGTACACATGCTCTGAGTTCATCACAAAACACTGTAGCTGCCATGATTAGGATGTGGCCCTTATTGGTGCCATTTCTTTTTGCCACTGGGAATAAGCATAATGGCTGACATTCTTGGCTAGTGTTGGGAAGCACCTGGATCTAATGCTCTTCTCAGCCTGAAGGCATTCAAACACACAATTTTCATTATGATTTGTATTCTCTAACCACCAAGACTGAGGGTGGCAAAAGCAGAGCTGGGCCTAGACAGGAAGGCAGATCTGGAGCAGGAAGAGAGAAAGCCTGAGGGTATATATAGGTGGGTGGAGGAAAGCCTGGACTGTGATCATGCTGAGGAGGGGGAACCGAGAGGGCCAGTGTGGGCAAGTGCTCTACAACCACTAAATTATCACGTAACAGGGTGATGGTCACCTCTGCCTTCTCCTTTGGCTTCCTGACAGTCTAGTTGTGCCCTGAAGCTTTTTATGAGCTGCTGTGGTAATTCTCCTTGTATTGCTACAGCACTGAGAGAGGAGGAGGCTGCTTTCATAGTGGTGGTTCAGCTGACATCTTAAGCTTATGACTGACCCCTTGGAGAATAGAAAACCCCTGTCTGCTCTGATGTTACCTCATCAGAAAGATGACGACTGTCTTTCCTGACATGGGTCAGAGGTCTAGAGCTAGTTTAATTTAATTTTAATTAAAGGTTTAGACTTTGTGTAATTGCTGGAAAAAATAATTAATGTCTTGAGACATTATACTGTTTTATGACTTTATTTGCCTTTCCCTTACACACACAAGCATGGACATGCTTATACAAACACCCGGATCCAGGACCTCAGTGAGCCTCAGTAGACTGCGTCTTACTAGCTGTGTCCATCTTTGGGCTGAAGAAATCCTGAAGGATAGCAGTTCCACAGAAATATCTCTACCAAGCCTTTAGAGCAGTGAAAAACACACAATACCATCTCCCTGTGGATGCTCCAGAAAAATGTGACTAAAAGTTTTTGGTTACGACTTGTGCTCTTGTATGTGTTGGACAGTGCCCAAGTCCATGCACGTTCTATTCTGATTTAAGTTACAGGGAGGCTCCAACAGAAATTACAGATAACATCATGTCCTTGAGAACTTCAGTCAAGTATTACTCCCCAGTCAGGTTTGTGGATGTGTTCATGTGTTTGGTGCTGTTGCAAGTTGGTTGATTTATTATGTTTATTGTGGTATCTGTCTTTTTAGTTGGGTGTTAAAAGGCAAGCAAGATTAGATTAAGCTAGAAATTACTGGAGGGTGATTTGCTGAATTTTTAGTAAATTAATAATCATATGGTGATTCAGGTTCTAGTGGCAAGGAGGACTTTCTTTTGTTGTTTTTGTTTCTCTGTCATCAATGCAGTCATCATACTGGATTCTGTTTTTCAGTTGTGGGTGTGTTACTGCAAAGTCAGGACACCTGGTCTGGTGTCTTGGTATTGATTTAGGTGTACAAACTGTGGCTGAGTGTGAGATAAAAAAGTTGGTAGAACAAATGAAAAATGGCAATTATTTCCTTCTGCATAGAAACACTCTCCTTGGAGGACTCTTTGCATTCAGTAATTCAGTTTCATGTGTTTTACTTGAAAAATGGTCTTTCATAAATCTCAGTCTTCTGGCTAGTTTTGTGCTTGATAAGTCATTGAACGGATCCATCAGGAACATAGTGCCACATTAAGAAAAATAGGTCTGGAGAAAGTTAAGCGACAGATGCATGACAGCTGGAGTAGCGAACAATTTACAGCAGGCAGAAAAACAGAGAATGGTCATTAAACACCTATGTGGAGGGTACAGGGGCCCGCAGCTTCAGGGTCCTTAGACTAGGCACATCATCTGAACCCAAATAATCCTGTGCCCAAACCACAAAGGATATCTTCCACTTCTTCCAAGCTTTTAGAATGTCACTGACAGTAGCAGCTTGCTACAGTCAGAACCAGTTTGCTACCCTTGCCTATGCACACGTGAAAAAGTGCTGTTGGTGAATCCCTGTGTGCAGTATGAGTTTGTTGCTACTTCCCAGTCCAGTCCTGCTCTAGCATCAATGTGGGATCTTGGTGAACAGCTGCCTCTAAATCTGCTCTGCACCTGCAAGGGTTCAGATTCCCTCTGCTCTTTGTCTTGCTGTGGATGAAATTCCCCAGTCAGTAAAAATTCCGCCTGGGAATATCCATAGGCTGTGGTATCTGAAGATACAGAACAAGTCTAGAGTGCAACTACAGCTAATCCTGCTTCAGGGTAGATGATGGACCAGATGATTTCCTGAGGCTTCTGCCAACTCTTTCTTCTGTGGTCAGATAGAAAATCATGTCTAGGGAAAAAACCACTGTTCTGTGGTTAACATAATGTAATGATGCTCAGACAGAAGGATAATAGTTCATCCAGCAAAGTGTAGGAAAAGAAGTATCCCAAATGTAGCTTGCAGCAACCAGAGAATAGGGTCTAACTGGTTCAGTTAATGAAATTATGCTGATTTATACTGTCTAAGAATCCGATCGGTGAAGTTTTCGTCTGTATTAAATTCCCAGGGACAGGATATATTCTGGTAAGGGAATGTTCTCTAACAGTCGTAGCAAGACAGAGGCACTTGATTGGCCTCAGATCACAGCCATGTTGTCTTGTCCAAAGCCTTTTCTCCACACGCTGAATTCCATTTTTCAGTCTTTTTTAATCAAAACATGGTTTGTTCCTTGCCACCAAATCCTGTACTGGGAGAAGCTCCTATTGCTGTGGTCGGTATAGACTGGGAATCACCAACTGGAATGAAGGCTGTAGTTAGAGCCTGCCTCCAGGGTGGCCATCATGGGATACCAGCAAAGTACAGAGATAAGGAAGATCTGGCCATAAAACACTTTCTTATACAGGTAGGTCGGCAGCTTGACGCTTGCTTGGGTAAAGTCAGAGGCAGGTGGGTTGGGACTTTGGACACTCCACTCCCTTTTCCATCCTTTTTCAGTCTACCCAAGCTGACATACATAAGTATGAGTTTTGTGAAAACTTTATTCTCATCCTCTTTTCTCTTTGCAAGGTCATTCCCAGCATATTAACTAGCTGTTTAGCAAGCTTTTTTTCCTCTGAAATGCCAAGCTGTGAAAATGTCGAGAAAAACAGAGTTGTCCCTTGTCACCATACGCAGTGTCTTCTGAGGCAAGATCCTCTTCAAATCTTGCACCTAGGAGGCATAGTTTATGTGGAGTGACTATGTCCTGGTCGCCGAGGGACTAGAATAAATTGAAATAAAGTGAGGGAGCTCTCAAGATATTTTAGTTTAACCTTTATAGAGATGAATGTATTTTAGAAGTCATAGTCAAAATGTCAACAGTTTTGGGACTGTTTGTTCGTTGTTTCATTTAAAAGCTGGTAAGCTGAGGTGGATTTCAGTGCAGTTGTTTAACAGTAGATGTTGTTAAAGAAACTCAGAGACAATTGTTTTATTATAGTATTATTGTCCTCCCTTATTTGAAGTGTGCATGTTCTGCCTCACTGTTGTTTGACATTTTCCGAAGAGAGCACCAGGAGTGATGTATCAGCTCTACTTAACGAAGTGCAACCGAGAAGTCAGTATTTGGACAAAATCACTTTTATATTTCTTGGCCATGAGGGAGCCAGTACATTACTTTCAGAGCAGGAAAGAAAATGCTCTCTTCTCAATATGTTTTAAGCTTTCTTTCTAAATAAAAGGTTTTCTAGATTACCCAGTATCAAAAGTGCTAAAAGGTTCTGCTCTGCTTTGTGATAGTCAGTTGTAAAACTCAAGCTCATAACAAGATGAAGGGAGAATTTTTTTATTTGTTTCTGTTATTGTTGATGTTCACTGAATGTTAGAAGGGTTTGCACTCATAAAAAACCCCATCAGTTTAGGAAACAGCAGCTGGATAAATACATGTGGAGTAGTTTTGAGGGACTAATCAGTCTTAAACTGCCCTTCCCAGGCACATTGGGTTCTGCTGTAGGCTCCTGGGGATGGCTTCCTGGGCATTGTGATCTGCACAATACAGACATATCCTGAGACTAAGAAATGTACAACATGTGGGGTGAAAGGGTGCCACTGCCCTGCTCCTGGGGGTCTGATTCCCTGGAGGGGACCTGGCTACAGCAGCAGCCAGGAGGTGCCTGGAAGCAGGCCCACTGCCATTTCTCCAAATTGCTGGTGGGAGAGCTGTGTATGTGGGAATGGGTGGGGAGGCTGGCACCACTGTGCCAGGCAGCAAGGGGTGAGTGCCTGAGGCAGCACTTGGTGCTCAGCCAGCTGCACACAAGGCTTCGCACTTCCCCGAGTGGCTGCACACACAGAGGAGCCTGGGGTCGGACATGCTTGGCAAGACTGTAGTTTGCCTGGGAGGCTGGACCCCCCTCTGCACATTTGGGTCAGCTGGGAACATACAAGTGCTATCTCCCACACCGCCACCCAGCTGGAGAGGCATACAGGCTTTGCCTGTCTGGACTGCACCCCTTTCTGAAGCACTCAACCCCAGCCTTCTCCAGCATGGTGGAAGCTGGTGGTGTGGTAACCACTGGTACCTGCCTTCTTGGCAGCTCCCCGTGCTGCTGGTGTGGGACACATGCCTGTGTGCAGGGAGGAAGAGCAGGGAGAGCCTCTCCAGGCCATGTCTTGCACTGGTGCTGTACTGCTGTGCAGAGCTAGCCACATGTGTCATGCACTTGCCATGTGCATTGTCACAAACAAGTCACTCCCAGAGAGCTGCAGAGCCTTAAACCCTGCTCTGTGTCTGCACCTCATCCACCTCCATGTCCTAACCGACAGACACCGTCCTTTCCTGAAGCATTGCAACAAGTTGATACGGAGCTTTCCTGATCACCTAACCCAGCACCTATTCCAGCCGGGCTCACTCATGCTGAGCACAGAGTGTACACAAGATCTTTCCCACGCTGTCCACTTCCAAATGCAGTGTGTGAAAAGCAAACTATATCCACAGGCCCCTGTACTCCCTAGAAATGGGGTATTTCTGAAATGGAGATGCAGTATGGAGCTTATAATGAAGATGCAGCCATGGCCCTGGTGCAGAAGAGTAAGGCTTCATATGCAGTGACATCTGCTCTGGGATGGTGGCCAAACAGAACAGAGAATGTTGTTAAATTTACATTGTGCACCTAATCAAGAGCTCTTCAACTGAGGAGTTCATGTCCTCCAAGCCCAGCTAGAGAACAGTTTATGGAGTATGAAGAAAGATTATCCTTTTAATTGTCTTTTAATAATTGCTAGTGTTTCGTCTCTATCTAAGATATTTGACTAAGCCCCTCGGGCTCTGAGTTTCATGAGGCAACAGGTTCTGTCAGGAAGGATGCACAGTCCATGCTCCATGGCAAAGATTCATGGGAGAGCTGATGACTTTCCTTCTTGTTTTGTTCCTTCTGTTTTATGCTGCCTGCATGAACTTCAGAAACTACAATATCAGAGACAGAGTAGAGACAGAGTGGAATTGGGCACCAGCTCTCTTCTCTTTTTTTTCCCTTCCCAATCATGCATTAGATATGTGATTCATCTGGACACAAAAACTATGCTGAAGGAAAGAGACAGGAGATAACTGGAAATGGAATGAAATACAACATGAATTTGCTCAAGATAGATCACGCCAAATTAACATGGTGCCTTTCTTTTATAAGACAACTGACCTTTTCAGACAAGAGAAATGCAATTTGCACTAAGATGTTGAAATAAACCAAATAAATTCTTTGTTATATTGGAGAAACATGAATTTCAGGTTAAGGAAAGCACAGACAAACAGGAAGATCAGGGTGGGTTATGACTGAATGAGAACAAACATGCCAGAAACTGGTGCAATATCTCCAGAACTGGACTTAACAATTACTTTATTTAATGTTTTATTCCCAGAAGTCAAAAGGAGACAGTAACTTTACCTGATAACACAATTTTGAGTACTGTCAGTAATGGGATGTATGAGATGCTACCCATAGAGATCCTGTTGGTTTGAGCAGTGGAGAGTGGTAACAGGAATGAAGTGAAAAGTACTAGTGGAGCAAAAGCTATGGACTTTGAGCTAGCTGCTGTAAGAGTGAAGATGTTCCTCTCTTGGTCACCGTTTGCTATGAATATAGCCATTTACCATGGGGAGGAGATGACTGGCTGAAGGGGAGTGTCTCACTGGAGCTGGTGCACAAGCTGCATCACGCTGCATTAGTCAGTCACACCATGACTAAAAGCCACTGATATATGGGAAGCGTAGTTCTAGTGTGTATAAAACGTAAGGCTGACCAGCAAAGCAAGGGCAGGTTTAACGCCCTGGTTCAGGGCTCTTTTAAATGACCTTGCATTAATTTGAGAAATATTCCTGTTCCTGAAACACCCAAGTCCCTGTGAATATCACAACGACAAGGAGGAAATGATGCAGTTCCTGTCATTGATTCATAAATTCTATCCAGTTCTCAGCCAGTGCTGTTTCCTGGGTACATATACCCATATACCTGTGTCCATGTGCAAGGCTGAGAATGGCCCAGGAGACACTGGAATGCCAACTGGAAGTAACACTGCATTGGACAAATAGGAGAAAGAACATGCTGTGTCTTTTTTCATACCAGTACTTGCGCACGCTGGTGTTCACACGGGTGCTTCTGAAGTTACATTTTGGCCAGTGAATGCATGTATCTTTGTGCACATACATGTGCATGCATATTTATATGTATAGGCATCTAAAATGAGAGCAGGGGTGGGAAGGAGATCATGGAATCATAGAATCATGGAACGGTTTGCATTGGAAGGGACCTCTAAACATCATCTAGTCAAAGTCCCCTGCCTTAGGCAGAGTCATCTTTCACTAGGTCAGGTTGTTCAAAGGCCCATGCAACCTGGCCTGGAACATCTATGTGTCTAGTTTCAAATGCACTAATTTTACATATCTACACCATAGGACATGATAGTTTCAAACATGATCTTGCTTCCTTTTCTGGAGAGACCACTGGGAAGATATTGTTGAAGTGAAATTACAGACATTAGTACAGTGATGCCCAGGAGGACATTCCTGTGCTTCCTTGGCAATGTCATTGTGACACCAGGACAGCCCATGATCCATCACATCCAGAAGGGTGATGCAAATCAGTGTCCAAAGACCATGGTAGGAGAAATCCTGCATGACTATATCCTTGCAGGTATTAGTGAGACCTACCTTTCAAGTGAGCCTCTCAAATCCACACGTCCTGTGACATGATTATACCAGCACCTAAAAAATGCTGTGTTATTTCATTTAAGGAGCCTGCTTAGGCTGTGCCCATACTTGGCAATTTAATTGTGTCAGCATGGCAAGCTACAGCTGTAGATGGACAACTTGTAGCATGCACAGAGATTTTTTTTTTCCAGAGCTGACATCAGTTCTCCCAACCCATTCTATACAGTGGAAATATTCTCATTGCACTGGTCCAGCTGCCAGACACACTTCTGTGAGCACCTGGCCCTCCCTATGCTATGCTGAAAAAAAGATGGAATGCAACCAGACACTTGTCTCTGTGAGATGAGCTCAGATTTAATATTCATGAACTTTAAGATCTGCTGAAGCTATAGAGCTTCTACAATTAACAAAATAAACTCATGTCTTAGATTTAAATTGCTTAGGTACATTCAATCCTTATTCTAATATGGATGGGCCTTCTATTGATCTATCCTTTCATGGGAAAGGTCTAAAGATGTCTGAAATTTCTTCTTAATAGTGTAATTTTTGGTTAGCTATGCCTTGTCAAATATATGGCTTTTTATTTGAAATGTTTTATCCCCGATGTTGGCTTTTGTATGATTTTTTAAAAAATAATTGTTAAAGTTGTTTCTTGAACTGTCTTTCAGAAAAGCTAGAGAAAAGCACATGTTTTCTGGCTCTGGGAAGGTATTGGAAACTGCAGGGTTTGGTATTGGTGAGAAGGAAAACGAAGAAAGGGAAGAAGCCACTTTTCCATAAGTCACGTTTAAATTGCTCACATTTACCAAATTTCAGAAAAATGAAGGTAAATAGCTTCTTTCCTACTCTTTCTGTCTTTCTTGGTAACACTTGAACTCTTTGGCTGAAAACATAAGCTCCAGATAAGTAGAAAAGTGAATGAAACCGCCTGAGGCAGCACAGAAGAATTTCATCCCCCAGAGGCAGTGCCTGGCAGGGCCGTAGGGCAGTGGAGCCGGGCAGGAGGGAGCGCAGAGCGGCCTCTGATGAGAAGGTGGCACCAGCGCCGCTCATCGCGCACGGGCAGCGGGACGTGCGCTCACCTGTGTGTGCACACAGCAGAGCTCCCCGTGCTCCTGGGAGAACAGCAGGCTGGGATTAGCCCAGATTGGGCAAAGCACGAGGATATTGATTACATGGCTTAACTATTTTTCCAATACTTTATGGAGTGTCTCAGCTGGGAAGAGCATTTCCAGATAATGGAAGTTTGCTACACACAGTGAATTTGTGACATCTTTCTGTGAGATTTTAGCCAAGAAACACAGAAAGATGCCAGGTGAAGAGAGAGAAGATATGCTGAGAGACACTTTCTCACTTTCTGAAACCCTCCTCATGGGGTGGGAGCTGTACAAGGCAGCTCAGACCTTTATTATTTAAGTCCATCATGACACAGGTTGATAGCTTCAATCCCCACTTTCTTCTTGCGCATATTAAAACCCTTCTCCCCAGATGCTCAGCCAAGTAAGTGCCCATTTATCTCATTTTTCTGCTGCTGGAGGTCTTCAGGCTGCCTCCACACAACTCCTACACAGACTGCAGAGAATATTTACAAGCAGTCTCTCTCACAGAGACCTTAGTGCATGCACAGCACTCATTTCATTTAGTGTAGGAGGTTTCTATTTTTTTGTTAGTACCTCCCAATAGACTTTGCTCTAGCTCACACTACATCAGTTTCTATAGATTGTGGACAGTCTAGAATGACAGCAGGGATACAACAGTGCAAAATGGCTTCAGACTTTTCATTCTAAAGGACTAAAAGGAACTGTCTGCTTTTTCTCCTAATTTTTCCATGGAGGCTTCAAGTAGCACTATAATTGGGCAACTACTGGATCAGAATTGGACCATTTAATTAGTACCCTGTCTCTCGCATTGACCAGGGCCATACGCCTCAGAGCAGCCTGTGGGAACAACTTGGCCATACATATGATTTGCTGACATCCCAAAAAAACAGTGGGGAGCTTTAACTACGAATCTTGAGAATGTTTTTGTTGGGAAGGGTGTTTTGGTGCATGAGACGTTAAACTTCCATTCAAGAGACCCAAGATTTTTTGTGTGAATCACAGATTGTCAGGAAAACAAGCAATTCACTTTTGCTGTCTCTCATCTATAAAATTCCCTGTCTCACTGGGTCACTGGGACGTATTTGGATACCACAGTGATGGTGCCCACATAGCTCCCAGAAAGCTGTTAGGATGCCAAGAGGTAATGCCATGACATTATGTCTCCTACTAGGACTTGGTGTCATGCGGGAGTACCATGGTGTGTCCTGGCTGTGTTTGCAGATTTCAGTTTCTTGGATTTATAGTTCCATTAAAATGGGCTTAGGTGACAGAATTGGCCACACTCCTGTGTATATACATGCTTTGACTAGAACTCCCAGTGATTAGGTGGAAAATTATCTTTTCATGCCCAATAGAGTCTGAGCCTCTTCACAGAAGCCTCCAGCTGGCTGGTGCAATACCATGCCTCTCCAATGGGAGCTGTGTGCAGACTCACTCATGTTTTACATAGGCCACTGAATCAGCATCAAATGTGATGATTTACGGTCACTGCTCAGCCAGCCTAGACTCCTTGAGTGAATGAGTGACCTTGAGTAAGTGGATTTGGGACTCTCCTGCCATTTCCTTGAACTGTCCCCCAGATAAAGTTTATTGTGAGAATATGTCTTACTCAATCCAAAGGCAGGAAAAGGTGTTTAGCTAACTAACTGCAAGATATTCCCTACGTTTTTTTAATGCTTGACTGAAATAAAATATGACCTTAAAAGCATCTGTAAGTACTGCAGCTTTCATGTAAACACATCAGATACACATCTGCTATTTCTTTGCTCTTTACTGGTAACAGGGAAGGTATAGAAGGAAGACTTGTATATACCTTCCACTCCTTTCCATCCCTTCAGGAGATATCTTTTCCTACCAAGAAGTCTTCCAGTGAACTTCCTGTGAAGAGAGGAGACATGGTGAATGGGTCTGGAGAAGCTGCGTACTGCTCTTGGTTTTGCCAGGAATCTCTCCTCTTTATGAGGTCCCTGGGAACAGGTTGTACCTGATACTCTGTACTCCAGGGTGTAGAGGACTGTGGTGGTGTTGACTGCCCTAAGAGCTGCCATTGCCATACAGAGATGCTAACGTGTGCTTCCTGCACTCAGATTTTGGGTTCAGGAACCCAAACTAAGCAAGGTGCTGGCTGTTCAGTTCTGTGATATTCTTCAAGCAGAAGTGCATGTCTGGGAACAGCCATCCACTACTGAAGAAGTGCTGTTTAACCATACACTCATAATACAGCCTAGGCAAAAGGAAAAGTGCTAACTAGTTACCTTCCTTGGTAAAATAAGCCCTACCATAAAAAAGCCGTAAGTCTTCTTATATTATACTTACATTATGAAAACTCTGAGAGTTTGTCTTGGGAAAAGGCCAAAGGCCACCAAGTCCCACACCTTGTACTCATAGAGGATACAATAGTTGGAAAAATTCAGTACTATGTTCTGGTCTGAAGGTAGTCATTGCACTTTGAAGGAAGCAGGATAAACATTATGAAGCAGGATAATCCCAGATGTGATAGTGGAATGTTAGCCAAAGGCTTGGCATCTCAGAGAAATAGTTGGGGTAGGAGGGACAAGGATTAGGCAAACAATCCCATGCCGGTGCTTCATATATCTTTTAATTTTTACCCTAGAACTAGAGACTAGATCACAGATGGCTTCAGCTGTTGATAAATCAGAGTCTCTTAGTACTGCCAGAGCTCAGGCTTTCAGGCAGACCATAGGCTGAGATGGATGGTGGGCAGCCTTCACTGAAGCACTCTAGGGTTTGTTCCTGGGGTGCTGCATGGATACAGAACCACAGTGGTCCTGATCCTCAGCAGCTTGGGATCCAGCCTTCAGTTCATGAACTAGCAGCCAACACTGAGTGCTATGGAGTGGCTAATGAAAGCACTGGCTCTGGAGAGGGCACCCATGAATGTGAAACTCAAACAACCTCTTGACCCACAATCCACCTATAGTTCAATCCATTCCATTCAATCAGATAGAAGCCGCTTGCAGCTATGCAAATAGTCCATCCTACCTGTCTTGTTGGTCTTTCCTCTGCCTGGCCTAATTAGTGTGGTGAGTAAATAGAACAATGAGGTCAAATACAGGGCTAGGTTTTACTTGAAATGGTTCCAGATATGGCCAGGCCAACAAAAAATGTGGTATCCACAGAGCCTGCTCTGGGAACACTGCTACGACATCCATCCATCCAGAGGTGGGATGAACCCAAGTGAGATGGCAGAGCTACCAGCCCCTGAAACTTTGGGCTGAGGGTTAAAATAAAGAAAGTGCCATCTGTATCCACTGATTTGTGTAACAATCGGTATTTCCCCTGTTAGAGCTCTGGAGTTGTGCTCACACATTCCTTTGCTTCAGATGCTTTTCCAGGGCAAATTACAACGGTACCTGACATGGTAGGGGCTTTTTAACACAGCATCAGGCGCCAGGTGATTTTTTTTATGAGTATTAAGTCAAGACAGTCTGTTAGGGAGGCAGGCAAGCCCAGTCAAGTTCTCACATACTCGTCCTATGGTATGAAGCCAAACTGTGAAGTTTTCCAAGTATTTTAATGAGCTTGTTTCAGACCTTTTTATTAACTTTTAGTGCCTCTTTCTTTTGGCAGTTCCAACTGCTGTGCTACAGGAAAGCCCAAGCCACGCTCTAGTGCTGTTCCAGATATATAGGCCTTAACCACAAATTAACACTTATATCTCTTACTGCTTCTGAAGCTGAAGGCTGCACGGTCTGAGAATTGCTGTTTGCAGTCCCAGGTTGTGATTTTGCTAAGTGAAGCCCCAGCCAGCTGAGGATCTAGCAGAAAGCACTCCTTCCTCAAGGCCCAGGCAACTCAAGAGAAATGCAGGAACTGCAGCCTCATTTGTTGAGCTTTCCTTTGGGGATTTTGGAGGCAGACTCCACTTCTGAATGACGGAGCTGGGTGGCAGGAGGGGGAGGGAAAGGGGTTCATTAGAGGAGCAGCTCAGAGGATGTAAGAGAGACGCTGTGGGTCTGTCCTGCTCTGAGCTCTCTGCACATGCCACAGTAGCCCCAGTGGAGAGGGATACTGGAGGTGCTGCATTCCCGGCCTCTGCTTGCTTTCCAAGCAATCTGTTTTCCTTACTCTCCCAGTTTACTTTTGATTAGAAGGTAGAAGTATTCATCATTCTTGAACATGGAAGGTGTCCATAAAACACTGCTTTGCTTCTTTCAAGAAGTTTCCAGATCCCCTTTGGGGGTGAACTTCAAAATTGGGATTAACATTTTTATTTCTCTATAAAAGATCCTGTTCCAATCCAGGCACTAAATCACTCCCTTTTTACCTAGAAAGCAATGAGGATATAAGCTCTACCTCCCCAGAATGTCCCCGAGCCAGATCTTGAGACATTATTTCAACAAGTTCTTCTGACAGAGACAGGCCAGGCTGGAACTACATGCATCCTGTTAAGTCTTCCATTACTTTACCAAATTTAGGAGATTTCCAGTTCTAAGTAAAGTGGACACACATGAATGCAGCCAGAGGTGCAAAGTAAGTGCTGATATTTTCTTTGCCCTTTTCATTTCTCTCTCTACTCTTTAACAGCCCTACGAAAGAAAATGCCTCCTTCCTTTTCTGCTGTTTTTGTTTTTTTCAGAAGATCTAGGCTGATGTAAATATAGTGAAACATATGAATGCCTCCCCATCAAGTGTGTTCAGCTATGACTCAAGCGTGGTTTTGCTCCACTGCCTTTTAAATGTGCAAGCACATTAGCAGGGACAGCACAAGTGCCCCGTGCTCGTACCCTTGAATGAAGTCAGCAATAGCTAAACGCAGACCAGGTGCAAGGACATGGCTCTATAGGTCATCTTGGCTCAGACTAAAATTGGATCCTTTGCACCCTGCTATGTCAGAGCAAAGCCCTCCGTGGAGCACGAGCACCTCCAGCCCAATTTCTGAGAGTAACTAGTGCTGTCACATGTACTGGCAGAGTAAGGAACTTCGATTCATTCTTGCGAAAAATATCGTCTGTACGTGGATTCTGTGTGTTTGTTGTTGCAGTGCTCACTTGCTTAAGCTGTTGTTTGATCCACATTTCAGATCTCATTGGTTCATGACTACTAGACTCAGCAGTTACAGGTTGACTGAGCAATTCTGAAGTGTTTGGACTTGTGTCTCAACAGGCCATGTTGAGATCAGCTCCTGGTTGAGCCCAACGCAGACAGCTTTGGGCACGTGTCATTGCTCTGGCAGATAGTACTGGAGCTGACCCCAGCTGACCACAGGGATATGCCATACTATAACGCATCATGCTCAGCATATAAAGCTGAGGGGGATGAGAAGGGTAACGTTTGGAGTGATGGCATTTGTCTTCCCAGGTCACAACTACACATGATGGAGCCCCGCTTTTCAGGGGGTGGCTGAACACCTGCTTGCCCATGGGGAGTGGTTAATGAATGCTGTGTTTTGCTTTGTTTGCATGTGGGGCTTTTGTTGTACACTGTTGTTATCTCAGTCCATGAGTTTCCTCACTTTTACCCTTCCAAATCTCTCCCCTATCCCATAGAGAGGGAGAGAGGGAGGGAGGGAGGGAGGGAGGGAGGGAGGGAGGGAGGGAGGGAGGGAGGGAGGGCGGGGGGGGGTG
>JAWWLV010000088.1:131541060-131559095 GCA_035041135.1 Platyrinchus mystaceus
AAAAATCCATTGCGCAGGCTTGAAAGGTAAAAAGACCTTTCCCAGATCTTCGTTCGCGAAGACTGGCCACGTGTCCATATGGTGAGGTTCTCTCCCATCTCCAAAAAAGGGTGGCTTTATCAATCCCCTGCTCAAGTCTGGGCCATGGCAGGGAGAGTGCTAGTTGGCCAGGACAAATCTATGCCAGTATGAAGTAACACACCATTGAAATGACGTGACCAGCAGGTGAGTCCTTGCAATGTCTCTCTTCAGCTTACCAGCACGAGTAGTCCTGAGGGACACCCATGCCATGCCTCCTCCACATTGCAAACCCCAGACATGGCCATTTGTCTCCTGAGGTCTTGTGCCAAAATTGAGCCCTTTGGTACAACAGATTGTGAAGAAAAACAAGGAGATGGAGTGTTGCTGGAGATGAGCAGGAAGGAGAGGGGTGCCATGTGTATGTGCCCTTCTGCCTGGCTGTGGGGTCAGGGGCACGACGGCCCAAATGCCACTGCCACCACTTACAGGGGGAGCTGGGGAAGGGGAGAGGTCTCCCGAAGGGTGGGAGGGAACGAGTGCCATGCTGCAGCACGTAACATCCTACTCTGCATAACCAGCCTGAGGAAAATTGGCAAGCGGGACGGGGCAGGCATTAAAATGTGTGTGAGCAGAGGAGGGAGGGGGGCTTAAGCAATTACTTGGAGCATGAAGCAATGCAAAAATATTTCCCAAGAAGCCTTGACACACTATGTGCTGCTGAGGTGCTTCCTAGAAAAACAGAAGCTGTGGCTCTGAGCAGGGGCTGCCTGCTGTGCTGTGCAGGTTGAGGCAGACAGTGTGCCAGGGACACAGGCAGGCAGGGACTGCCAGCTTTCTCTGAGAGATCACCCTGCCACTGTGACATTAAGGTAACCTATGGAGGTCTCACACTTTGCTCACTAGAAGTGGTTTCAGTAGTGGTGTGAAAATAATGTCTGAAGACTTAAGATCTTGGCAGGCTTTGTACATTTCAATATGCAAATATCAGTGATTAATCTGACACAAAACATGCCAGGGACCAGTGGCCTATCAGGCTGTGCTCGCAGAAGGGGTGTGGATGTACTCGCACCCCACAGCCGTTGGGTGGCTGACGCTCATCGGATTCCCGGTAGTGTGCTGCAGCCAAAGTCATCCTCCTCACCTCCGTCAGAGTCCAGAGGTGAAAAAAGTAACATTTTTATTGTTGGGAGGCCCGTGTTATTTGGCTGCAATTGCAAGCACCCTGTCCCCTTGCCAAGAGAAGCTTTGCAAACACACACCAGCCCTCCCAGGATGCTGCCAACAATTGATGCATTATTTGAAAATCAGACGCAGACGTGGAAGAGGTTGGTGGGTGCAGGAGCCTCCAGCGCCCGGACAAACGGATGAGGAGCAAAGGCCAGAAATGTGTTAGTGCATTTAAAACCTAATTAAACCCAGAAATTCAGCATGCTCCAGACCATCAAAATCAGGTAGGAGTGTATGAAAGTGAGGAAAAAAGGACATTTGAAAGTCATGTCAGAACTGAAGAATCTAGGATAAATGCCAGTGGCACTAGAGAAAGCAGTGACACTTGCAGCATGTACCTAAAATACAGGCAAAGCTAAGTTCTCACACTGGGAACAAGGGAAGAAGAGCCTCCTGGAATAAAGGCAGAGGCAGATCTGGGTGAGCCAGCTGGAAAAACATCTAGTTGTTCTAGATGACTATTCACATGAGCATCATTCATGAGTTCACACATTCAGCGTGACTGAGGAATACTGCAGCTAAAAAGGAGGCATGTGTACATAGTCCTTTTAATCAGATGCAGCTACTTGACACATCGTGTCTGATAACTGGTCACAGAATTATGACTGCAAGTTCAGACATGCAACTGCTTATCCCTCAACTGCTGGGAAAGAATGACCTGAGACATAAAATCCATGAGGGAAGATGCAGAGTCAAACTCTGATTTAAATTTATGACTAGATGGCACTAGTACCACAAGAGCTGTAACCTTTGATGCTGCTGTTCCAGAGAAAACTAAAAGCAAATCTGCTTGGCTTGCTGCAGGCTGAAGTTCCAGTCACTGGAATTTACAGATTTGCAGAGGCAGACCATCTGGGTCATCTCTTTTGACTGCAAAAGTGGCCTCCCCATTAATGTGCTGGTGGGAGAGTTCCACACCAAACAGTCCCTGTGGCATCTTTAGGAGAGCTCAGCTGGGCAGGGGATCTGCTGAGATGCAGCTATGACACTGATGGGCATCACCTTCAAGGGCGAGGATGATATGAGCAGAGATATCCATGAATAGAGAATAAAACCTTGGAAGTTGTGGGAAAGAGCTGAGAGGTACTTTTTATAATGTCTCATGAGGTGGATTTCATGACTTGTATTGCTCCATGAGGGTGGCTGCAGCATCACATCCTCCTCACTCCCAAATCATGCAGATTTAGAGCTGTACCACATACTGCTGGAAGCTTGGATGCAGACTCTTTCCACAAACTGGGAGAAGTCTGTGATAAGTGCATTTTCACAGTTGAGAGCAACTCAAATCAAATTTCACCACCCTTTTACCTTAAGCGATTTAGTCATGCTGAAGAGTTGTGCTAACACAACCTTCGGCCAGCAGCCAAATCCTCCTTCCCTTCCCAGTGGGGAGAAACATATTACAACCATTACAACCATTGGTCTCTGTTCCCCTAAAAATGTTCATTTCTCCATTGTTGGCTAGATCTATTCAAATATGCCATTTTCATGAATGTAGCACTACAGCAGCAAGGGGATGGGGATGGATGGGGTTGGACCACAGGGCTTCAGAAGAAACTTCAGGAGAGCAAGACAGGGCTAAGATCCTAGCCTAGGCAGGGCTGAAATGCCAGCCTGGCTGGCTGACAGAGCTCACAGCAGCTCAGCCCCTTCTTCCAGCACCTCCACTGGGGACACAAGGTGGGGAGCTGCGGTATCCAAGGAAGGAGACTAGTGTGTCTGCAGCTCATGGAGGTTGCACCTGATATAAGAGTCCCCTGGGGCAACACCAGCAATGACTCCAGAGAGACCTCTGTGACCACAGATTGTTGGAGTAACTACAGAAGTTTGTTTTAAACTGTCTGTGGATCTGACCCAACTTATTTAACAGGCTCTAAAATACATGGTCTCTGCACTGCACATAATAATAGTGACTAGTATCCATGTCTTTCACAAAGCGAGTTTAAACAAGGCTGGCAAGGGATTTTACAGGTGTCAAATTGTTTCTGTGCACTCATAAGTAAGTGTCAGGTATAACATTAATTGTTTGTGGGGTTTTTTTATTTATTTTTACACCATTATAAAGTTGTAACTTACTGCACAGCAGTCCTTTCTTCCAGGGCATTTTATAGTGCTGGCTATGCTCTGGGGGAAAGAGAAAGAAGGCTTTAAAAGATTTAGTTCCAAATTATTTACAAAACCTGTCTGAAAATGTCTGACATTTCACTAAGGATTTCGGAATCACTAGATTCTAAAGTAAAATCTAGTGGGAAATTTATCACACTGAAATAAAAACTTTCTTCTAAAAAAAAAAATCCAATCTGTGAATTTATGAAAAAAAATATTCTGTAAGTGACCTTCTTAGCTTATTTCAGTTCTTAGCAGGACATCTCTCAGGAGTAGAAAGATGAATTTCCTTTTGAATCCCTGTCTCGTTCAGCCTCTCAGGGAGAGCTTTCATAAAGACCAGAAGGGTTTTCACAAGGTAATAGGGATAAATGGAATTGAAATTATCATAGGTCCTAAGGTTAGATTTACACAGCAGCATCTAAAAGAGGGGAGTAGTGGACTCCAGAGACTCACCAGCATTGCATTACCATTGGCTTTGGTGTGGAGATTGAACACGATAAATCCGTATTGCATGTTTTGTGGGGTGCTCCTGGTTTATTTCCTAGTAACTCTTGTCACATAACTGTTCTTTGCAACCCCTGCCTTGGCATAGCCATTGGGGCTTGCTGGCTAACAGAAAAGGAGGCTTAAAAGGGCTTGGAGGACAAGGCTCTATAAAGAAACACACTTGGATTTTCCTCCTTCAAGTGTCTGTCTCCTGCATGAGCTAACCTGGGCAAAACCACCTGTCCTCAAAAGTTAGACATCCTGGGAGAGTGTTCTCCTTCAAGTGAGTGTGGTGAGATATTCCAAGACCAGATTAAACTACTTCCCAAGCCCAAAGTGCTGCACAGAACCTCAAATGTCTCTCCTACCTGTAAAGGCTGCCCATATCATTCTCCACTGTATTTTCAGAGATAATTGCACAGACAGAGGGCGATTCTATTTAAATGTCTGCCATTACTTCTTTTAGCCACTGAAGGAAACAGGCTGGGACATGTCAATTGTCTGCTCAAGCTTTGTAGGAGGCTTTCATCCTGCACTGCTCGAATAAGAAAAGGTATGAGATCACTGGTTGCTAAACACTTGACATGATTTCCCAAGGTTTGCCTCTATGGTAAGTGCTCTGGTAATTTGGGTCGTGTTGACAGAAGCCCAGAATATTACCCAAAGCGCTTGGTGATTATTTTTTTCTGCTGCCTCCAACATCAACCCCCCCTTCCAGACAGAGACATTATTCTGTTGCTAATGGTGCACAAAAAAATCCACCTTCATGTCCCAAGTGCCTTCCTGCAGACCATGCAGGACCTGCAGACCATGCTCTATTGCTTTCCTCCCAGCATTAAGGATGGAATGAGGTGGGACAGGATGGGACATGGACAGATTTCTTGAGCCACCTCCACGTTTACATCTTTTTAGGTTAATATTTTTAGCTTAACATTTAAAACATAATTTCAAGTTGCATTTTAATGTCATATTCCCAGTGCGGAGTGGTGAGATCTTTTAAAAATGCATATATAATTTATTTTTCCTTTGTGCCAAGGACAAAGGGGGTCTTTTCATTAAAGAATCTATATGACTGAGACTCTGCAGCATCTGGTGTTTGTAGTCAAAGACAGAACTGTATTAAACTGTCCTGTATGTCTTTTTATGTAGTAAATTATCATAATTGTCCTCTATACAGTCAAAGGTTGAAATAAAGAGAGGAAAATGATGTTAACTGTTGTTTTATGAGAACCACCAAGTCTCCTAATGGGAGCAAGCATTTCTCCCATGGCTTCCATCCAGCACCATGGGCCTGAACCAAGAGCAGTCTCCCTACCATTCTTAGGGGCAGGACTCCAAATCTTGCTAAGAAATACTGAAAAAACTCCTGTGGACTTCTGCAGTTGTTCATTAGGAAGCATCGTGACAGCCACTAGAGAAGCCACAGCAACAAAGGCTTGGAAGACCCTGGAGAAGTGATGGGAAGGAACAACACAGCCTAGGGTGGCAGTTCTCAGAACTAGAAATAGTTGTGAGCTTGCCTTTCCATGTTGGTGATCTGGAAGGTACAGGCATTAATCTCTAGTATTTGTGATTGAGGTTTAAACTCCTATACAGTGTCACATACACAGCTTATAGAAGAAAAACATTATTATTACATTTAACAATGATATAATAAAAATTCTCAGTTACCAATTACTTACAAAATATTGGACTGAATATTACTTTCATGCAAGGCAAAGGTTATGCTACTGTGCTCTTTGTGTAAGCCTTGCAGTAGGGGGAGGAGGGAAGAAGCGAGTATGATGACATGCTAATTCCAAATACTTTCCCTTGATTCTTACAAAGAAAGAAACATCAACAGCAGTCCAAGCAGCACAGCTATTATCATTGCCTTCACCAATCTCAAAATACGCTCCCCTATACAACACAGGATGCCAATAAGCACGCATGCCTTTGAAGAAAAACCTGGGGACCTGCCACTTCAAAAGAAAGCTCAGGCTGAGGTCACACTGAAGCCTTCTGAAGTGTGCCTGTCCTGGGATTTTGTTTAAATTAAGCCATTGAGGAAACTGGCAGAAAGCAGCCACAGGGGGTGGAGTTGCATAAGACCCTATCTCTGTGTTTGCTTGGGTGCAAGGACTTGTGTTTGCTTTTTATTTCACAGAACTGAAGAGATTTAATAAATTATGTGTCACTTAAGGAACAAATCCTTTACAATCTAAATTCTTCCATCATAAAGCATTCCTTAGAAAGCCACTAACTTCATGTTGATCTTTCCCCAGTCTGAAGGAGAGACTATATCCTACAGAGACTATCCAAGGGATGCTTCTTCCTATTCTTTGTAATTTCTGTTTTCTCTGGCAGGGAAAGAATCCCCTGAGTTGTGATGGCTGCAGTTTATTTTCCACAAAGGCTTGCCATCACTAGCTGGACTGCAGTCAAACAGTGCACTGTTTGCTTTGTCCCAACCAGTTTTGAGTAAGACAAGTTCTTTGTGTCAGAACTTAATTGTTAATACAGATAGTTTTCTTTTTCTGTTTCTTTTTTTTTTCTTTCCTACTACTAGTACATAATTAGGCAAGTGCCCTGGAAGATTAGAGACAATTAAAAAATTGGGAAGTGCCAAAATGGAAGTTGCTCAAGCAATTGCTCTGGGAGGGCTCACATGCCCCACTGAGTCCTGGCTTTGGGTGGTCCTGGCAGGGTCTCCCAACCAAACTGCATCCCTGAGCCCCTCAGGCCCTTGTTCTCACTGTTCCTCCTGCAGGATCTCTTCTAGTAACTCGCTTTTCACCTGGTTAGATGCCACCCTTTCTCTACCACCCGGAATACGTCAAAGTCCGTTTGTACCCTATTGTCCTTGTGACAACACTGCCCTTTAATTTAAATCATGTTCGTTTCCTGGTAGTTACTTCCTTGAGGTATTAGTACCTCCTTGCAGCCTTTGCTGTCCGTGCTGAAGATGTCTGAGACACTATCCTAGGGCAGAATGAGGCAGGTCATGCACACATGGGGTCTCAGCACTCCCTTCCACAGTGGCCTCAGCAGGTGCTGTCCTGTAGTGGAACAGCAGCATTTTGCCCGTTGTTGTGCTGTTGCCAAGGAAAGCTGACTGGCCTCCTGCTCTGAGTGATGACCTCCATGTCTTGGACCAATACAGCTCTGACATCCACTTTCTGTTAAGCTGGTTTCCCATTGTCCTACCCAAAGTGCCTAGTTCTACAACCTCTTAGGTAGAGTTCCCATCACTAGCAGTTTTCAATATGCAGTTGGACAGGGTGTTAGATAAGCTCATCTAGGTTACCTTTCATGAGAAAGGTTGGACCAGGTGATCTTTCAAGGTTCCTTCCAATCTGGGCTGCTTTATAATTCTGTGATTCTAGCATTAGAAACAGCATGTCTGGGGTCCAGTTGGCATCCAAAAAGTGACTTTCCTGCAGTGATGAAGCTCCTGGTAGTGTAGTTAGTGTCATTAACATTAAGATCTCTGGACAATCCAGCACCAGGGAAAAGCAGAAAACATGTTGGCTGAGGCAGAAGGCCAATCACAGTCATTGGTCTTGTCCATACTGGGTCCCCACCACAGCCATCAGTAGTCCTGGTTCCTCACAGACCAGCCTCACCACTTTTCCCTCCATCTCTGTTAGTTCTCAGTTTGCTCTAGTTCAAACAGTCCTAGTACTTTCCATGCCCCCATGTCTGTCTTCAGTCAGCCCTGCTGTTACTGCTGTGCCTGGAAGTATCCTCCATTGCTTCAGCCTCATCCAGGCAGTCCAGTGCTTCCCGTGCTCTGGTTCCCAACTGCAGTCTGTGTGCCCACCTTCCCAGACTTCAGTCTCTGTATTCCCCCCTTGTGCTGCTTTTTGTGGTCCATTCCTCTGTCTCAGCTCCAGAAAGCCTTGCTAGGCAGTTTGTCTTCACAGGGGACTTCTGTCTCCAGGATAATCATCCCAGCAGGAAAGCTCTGGAGAGGCAGAGGTACCTGCTCTTAGGCCACACACAGCCTGGCATGTGCTCAGTGTGGATGAAAGTCCAGATGTATTCAGCTGCTGACTTTACAATGCTTCTGCTGAGCAAATTTGAATTTCAAAGAGATTTTCAAGGCAGGCTCCTGAAGAAGTATTTTTTTTTTCCATCTGCCTCTCCTGATATCATGCTAACTTTCAGCATCTTCCTCGGAAGCACAGGAATGGGGGAACTGTTCATAAGTATGAAAACAACACAACTGGAAAAAAAAATGTATTTTTCTCTATCCTTGCTGCCACTTGCAGAAGAACCATTCTGGCTAAAAATTTCTTAATATTAGATTATCAGCCTCAAGCTGATAACTATTTCAGAAAACTGCCTCCCAAATAGATCAAGTCTGGAGACGGGGAGCTGAACCCAAGGTCTCTTAATGCAGTGTTTCTGAACCCTTACCCTGGTAATAGCAGGGGACACCTGTCAAACCTGTGGTTGTATGAAATAATCCACAGATCCATCTGCTCTTTTCACCTGCCCAGAAAAAGCTCATAAAGAGTTGCTGGGTGTAGTAATGTTTGCAATACGCTGGGAGGATGGAGCAGCCTCTAAGTGCTCAGCATTGCTCCATTCAGCCGTTACACAGCTCTGGCAGAGCCAGAAGGTCAACTAGAAACAGCAACAGCCACTGTGGGTTCAGTTATGAATCATGGGAGGGACCTTTCTGTATTTGGTGACTCGGTGCTATGGTGACAAAAACTCCACAAACATTTCACGGAGAATAAAGCCTCGTGTTTTCTGTTTCTCCTTACGCCGTGTGGTGCTGCCTGGGAATAACCTGTGGTGGTGAGGTCCTTTGAGTTGATCCTTTTCCGATGTTGCTTTCCTCGAATATCCTTTGCTTGGGTGAAATACTACTTCATATGTCATTTATGACCCACTTTATCTAGACCCACTAGATAACTACCAATACTACCACTACATTATTGATAGTTACCAGTGAACAACAAAGCTCTCACACTCTTCAGAGTCCCCTTGTTCAGTCTGAAGTATTGCTAAACTTTTGTACAGAATCAGGTAGCAAGTGGAGTCATTCCAACACTCAATGGGTCATTCACTGCAACCTTCACTTGGTGATAGTTGAAAGCTCCTTCAAAACAGTGTGTGCTTCCAAAAGGTATGTTTAATCACCATGACTGCACTGCTGAAGTGGGAAGGCTGCCTTCCAAACCATCCTCCCCACAGCTTCATTCCTCCAGGTGTCCATTTAGAAAAGCATTTGGTACAATAGCTTCTCTTTCAGTCTTTCTAAGTTCTTCATACCCCATTTGTTCCTGAGTCATCTAAAATTGATACAACTCTTTAAATGCTTCCAACTGTTCTGGCTAAAGTGATGATATAGCAGAAAGCAGCACCAAACTGAAAAGCTGAATTCCTTGTGTTCACAAAAACATTTATAAAAAGTGAAAAATGAGACAAAACACTCTCACAAGGCTGTCGCTGGTACTGCTCTTCATTTATCTGCTTCCTTAATGAGTAATCACTGGTTATGTGTGCATAAAATTTCCTGTTCCCAAGGACCAGAGGAGAACGTCACTCAGCACTAATCGTGGCTCAGCTTCTCTGTGCAGCTCCTCTTGTCATTAACGAGAGATGCTCCCAGGACTTCCAGTCTTGCTGAAATCAGGGGAACTCTTTCTACTCACTTCACGTGATGGGGTGATCAAGCCCGCACAGGGACACATAACCTAGAGCTGGGCAGAAAGTTGCAGGCAAACGTAGAGCATCCCAGGTCTGGAACACTGCATGCAGTTCCTGTCTTCCATGCCCAAAGGGCAGGCAATCAGAAATGTTACAAGGTCAAAATGGTCATGGTATGAAGACACACCAAAACGTGCATGAATCTGCAGGCTGTATAGGCCAGCAATAAACGACAGACAGGAGGAACATCTTCCTGCTGTTTCACACAGTACCATAGATACCAAATGCCACGGTCAAAAATGTGGTTTATAACAAACAAAATGATTATTTGAAGTACCTCATAACTTGTGGGGCTTATGGTTGCATAACATTATGGAGGTCAAAAGTATACAGGTGTTCAAACAGGGGTCAGACCAATTCATGAAACAGTGTTGACTCAGATATGTGAAACGCAGAGATGCAGATCCAAGCTCCAGCTGAGGAAGTCTGGGACACGGAATGGAGGATGCTTGGAAGGGAAAGAGTGCTGCTCAATTCTTCCAAAAATGCCCAGGGCAGGGGCTCTCAGAGGTGTGCAGTGCAGTGTATCAGCCTCTGGACCAAACCAGGACAGAGGATTGCATCTTCTGATGCAGTGGTAGTGGGCAGAGGGACAGGGCTTGTCATGTATTTCTCAGCACTTTCAGAGAAAGGGTTGGGTTGTATTTTACTTTGGTTTGATCCACAGTGCAGAGATGTCTCTGTGCTTCTATAGTACTTGCCTGTGGCTTGTGTGAAGTCTGTGAGAATAAATACTAACCTTGCTACTGTGTCAGCTAGCAGTCAGGGTTAATGACCACTTATTGGCCCATACACTGTTGAGCAAAGAGACTCCCTCTTAATGAAGGTCCTACCAAATAACAGTGTACAAATAATGCTTAATGACTCAAAGTGATGCCGGGTCCTTTAAAATCAAGGAAAATGGCCTCTAATTATACTTAGATTTCTTCTTCCTCAAATGACATCAACTAGTACCCCAAGGACAAAGTCCTTTCAGCCAGAGAAGCTGTTTATAAGTAAAAAAGGACATGGTTTTTATTAAAAGTACAAGATGCTTTGACAGTGAGATAAGGTTTAAAGGAATTACTGTATGATGTTATATGTATCTGTAACAGCATACATGTTTATAACTAGCAGTACTTATAATCTGTGTCTCATGGTTAATAACGTGGGACTCACTGCTCCAACTGTGCAGGTGAAAATACAGAGACCAGGAAAGGGGATGTGGTTTCTACAAAGTCACACAATAGTTCAATTGTCAAGCATGAAACACATAAGTGGAAATACACAAACAGAGAAGCCTGTTCACAAATGGAAATAAAATATGAAAAGAATGAGCAAACCTTTCTGTTTCTAAAAGAGAAGGGTCACTTGTTGTGGCTAAAAAAAAAAAAAAAATAAAAATCAAACATCTTAAAACCATCTGCAAAAGTCCCCAACCAACTGCCAACATAATTTATACCAGACTCTCTCTAGGGAGGGGCTGAAGCAGGAATCTTCCCTGACTGCTGCAGGAGCTGGAAATGGGGCCATTTGCCACAGATAAAGTGGTTTTATTCGATAAACCAATGAGGCTTGGATTCGATGAGGCTTGAATTCTTGCTAATGGCAGAGTTGATGTAACTGCACATAAGCTGTTTAACCATTTCTAAACCAGTTGAGAGAGGGTTTCCCCACTTCACATCTATCCCATGCCAACTGAGCTTGGCTTTTCCCTTCTTTTTATCTCCCATGACACTGTAATCACACTAAATTCTCTGTTATCAAGATCTTTGGGGGAGAATCAAAACTCTCCTCTCTCCAGGGAAGGAAAAACAGGGGCAGCTTCTTGCAGCCCTTTCCTCAGTTTCTCTTCCATTATTTACTTTGCTTCTTTACCTTGCAAACAGCTCCAGTGTCTGGAAGCCTGGGCTAAGCCCAGCCCTTTTGTGCCCTGCAGTCATCGCTGCATCTTTAAGGGAAAACTGATTCCCAGGAATGCTGTGCATGCACATACCTATCTGGGTGCTGCACCCACACCTGCCCACCAGGTAACCCAGCGCCTGCTGGCCCTCGCAGCCACATTCCAGCCGGCAGAGCTATTACTTGCTAATTGTTACCTGTCAAACAGGTAAACGAAGATTTTGAGCCAAGTCCAAACAAGCATATATTCCCATGAAATCCTAAACCAGCAAACCTTTGACCTTTCTGCAGCCCCACTGATGATTTTCACTGGGACTGATTTAAAAGTATGATGGTATCTTTGAGGGACGGAAAAAAAGTGGCATGTTGTGGTATTACTTATTATGATGACGCTTTCTTTTACATGTTAATACCTGCAGGAGAGCAGAGGATTACCAAAACAGCAGAGCAGAGCAGGCAGCCCAGTAAACACAACGTAGCTCACGTCCCCCAAATCACACAAGTCGAGTGGCTTTCCAATGCTGATCCAAAAGCAGTTTGTGGATGGTGAGGAACTAACATGCAAAACCTCCTGAGGCTGAAAGTGTTAGTGTACAAAGTAGCCCAGAGCCATCTGGGAGGGCTGGAACTGGCATTTCCTCTTCATTTCACCCTGTTCAGACTTGCTCCATGGAGCATAACAGGATCAGCTCCTGTGGAGCAGGAGGGTCTCTGCACACAGCCAGAGGCAGCAGCCTGTTCCTGTCACCCAGTGAGGCTGTAAAGATGGTTGGCTTTGCACCCCTTAATGCTTTCTGAACAGGCCAGTGAGGAACAGCAGCTCAGACCAACCTGTTCCCTCATAAAGCTTGATCCTCTTGGATAATTGCACAAGAAAAACCATTCCTCCACAGCAGCATACATGGAAAGGCAGCCTGTTTTCACTGTAACACCTGTAAGATTTAATACGCTTCAACATCAAAATGCAATAAAAGGTGGGCTTTATTGAAAAAAATACAGCTATAAATCACAACATTCAAAATAGCAGAGATGTCCCTACTTTTCTATGACCTTCCTCACAAGCTCTCTGGCTTGGGCTGTGAGTGCCTTGGGGCGAGGACCTACACATTCTCACAGCGCGTGATATGATCTGAGACACTTCTGATTCAATAATATGACTCAATCTCATCAGAGCTTCACTCCAGGTGTTGTATGAATCTACCAGCTGTCAGAGGCCTAAGAAAGAGGGGAGAGTAAATGGTATAAACCAGATTGTTATTGGTAATAACAGAAACATGATCTGCCCAGTAAGATGGTAATCTTTCTCCACAAAGGTCGCAGATAGCCAGGTTAAGCTTGATTTTGACCTGTCTTTCACCTTAGCTTTACCCTAGTTAAACCAGACTTCTGTAGATCTCCCAGATGTCACCTTAGACATTAATTTTTATTTTGGAATAGATAACTTTTAAAATTTTTAATAGGTGATTTTTTAAAATTTTGGAATAGGTGAGTTTTATTTTGGAAGTTATCAGGAGAAAGCAGATGTTAGAGAGAGCATTTGCAAGGCAAACTGGCTTCTATACTTTATTTGACGAACCATTTAAGTTTTATACTTTATTTTATATAATCACAAAATGGTTTGGGTTGGTTTAAAGACCAGCTAGTTCCAACCCTCCTGCCATGAGCAGGGACACCTTCCACTAAATCAGGTTGCTCAGAGCCCCATCCAGTCTGGCCTTGAACACTTCCAAGGATGGGGCATCTACAGCTTCTCTGGGCAACATGTTTCAGTGCCTCACCACCTCACAGTGAAGAATTTCTTCCTGATATCTAATCTAAATCTAGCCTCTTTCAGTTTAAAGCCATTCCCCCTTGTCCCATCACTAAATGCCCTTGTCAAAAGTCCCTCTCCTGTTCTCTTATGGACTCCCTTTAGGTGCTGGACGACCACTCTAAAAGGTCTCCTGGGAGCCTTCCCTTCTCCAGAACAACCCCAACTCTCTCAAGCCTGTCTGAACATCTTAATGGCATTTCTGTTTTTAACCTAACAAAAGCTCCAGACTGAAGTTTGGCTCTTTTCTTTGGAAGAGGCTAGTGCTTTAAGCTGATCTTCAGGAGTTTTTAGCTGACATGAGATCAGATATGCTTGTAGAACTTCAGCTTTTTAGCTCCTTCTCTTTAGGACAGCACTGACTCTTGCCCCACAGCAGAAGATACCCCAAGCTTGGCAGGGAGTAGAAGGGAAGGAGAAGGGGCTGTTTCAATATGGCCAGGAATAAGGGCAAATGTTTTCTCTTGTGGTTCCCAAGAGGAAGCAGCACCTTGGCAGAGGCAACCTGCCCGCCAGGCCAGTCTGTCCTCTTAAGATTCCTCTCAAAAGGTGTTCAAGCAAACAGTGGACCCTTCACGAGCTCCATTCAGCTGAATACATTTGATTTGGGATTATTCTCCCTTTTCACCTCACAGGGAGATTATACAGATGCCTTATCTACTTCTAGCTTCTTGCCAGGCTCTAGCATGGAGTGTCCTTCAGCTTGTAGCACTGTGACCAGATTCCCATGCTGCATCAGTTGCTACACTGACCATCTTCCACTGGGTATCATCTTAATGTTACCGTCCCATAGTACCTGAAACCATCAGTTATGGTACCCACAGGTATTTTGCTTAAAATAAAACGGAAGATATGTTAAAAGATGAGTAATAAAAGGGTGTCTGTTTAAAAAACATTATATGAAAACTGACAGCTGCATTACTAATATCCACCTAGAACTAGCTGGAAATAATTTGGCCAAAAATGCTGCTCATTCCTGTTTTGACAAACATTTACTGAACGAAGAGCAAGGTTTCAGGAATTTGTTGCTTCACACAGGCTATTAAGATTCCTGGAGCATCCCAGGGGTGCCCTGCAAGCTGGCTTTATCCATGGCAGAGCTGACTGTCCAGGGTTGTCATGTCTGTTCTCTCTATATGATTTTTGAGAATGGGCCAGAATAGCACGATTTTCTCTTTCAGACCTGTAGAAGAACTTCTGTGTCTGAAAGTTTAACTTTTTTCAACTATGTATGTAAACAAACAAGGTATTAGCTCTGCCAGCAAACCGTCCCTCTTCCTGAAGCATCACTTTTACAACTACTATATGAGGCTTAATATCAGTTAGTTTAATTGACAGTGTGTGCAATAGTTTGAAACTGTGATTACGCATTTCAGATTTGAAGCAGCAAATGTAGGGAAAAGAAGAAAATATGTAACTCTTCAGAGTTACAAAACAACCATTCTTAATTTAAGAAATAAACAAGTAATTCTCATAAATGAATGCAACACAACTGAGAAAGAGACGTGCCTAATCAAAGCAAGCCCCAGTTAGTTCAGCTTTTGATGCATCAGTGATACCAATTCCTACAATTTTCTAAAGGCCAAACTCTTAGAGTCATATGACAGAAGTGTATTCTTTCAATCTCTAATTCTTATACTGAATTTGTACATCGGGGAAAAAAGCTTTAGAGGGAAATACCGGGACACTGACAGACAGATGAAACCTCTATTTTTTAAATGTCAGGATTTTAAATGCAAGAAAGGAGGTGCCACCACCTGTACACATTCACTTCAGACTCTAAAAGCAAGGCTTGAAGCTCAGAGCCTCCAGAGCGTGTTCTGTCATCTACTGCAAACATGGCAAGAAAGAAGCAGAAAGTAAGATAACAAGATTTATGTGTTTGTTAAAAAGAAAAAAGCTCAGTTCTCAAATGCCTGCATCTTTGTTGTGGCTCAGGACATAGAAAGCCACCAATGCAGCAGTACCTCTGGCATTGTTACTGTGCACGTTGTGAGTCTGCTACAGCGCTCACACTACTTGTATCTTCTCAGAACCACACTGTGCCGTCCACAATAGGTGCTTCACTGCCGGTAAGAGGGGCAAGAATTGACTGCCAGGGCCGAGCTGCCTGTTCTCCCTGTGAGCCAGCTAGAAGGAGTGCGCTCCAGCTCCCAGCCACTAATTAGCCACTAATCTCATGCACTAAGATTCCCACTCACCATGCAAGCTTCCTTTGGTGACTTTTCAATTAGCATTACAACACCTCAAGCTTTGAATGCTCTGTGTATATTTATCTTTTCTTCCAATTGTCAGGGCCAGCAGACATAAATTAAACCAGTTTAAGACTATCTGCATATCTATTATTTGGCAGCTACTAGCCTAAACTGACATAGTCCTCTCCCAGATGACAGTTAGACACATTTATATTACCTGGGTGTGACTTGTATTCTTTCACAGAAAATGCAAGAAAACACATAGGTACTGCTATAAAACTTGAATTCAGTTCTGCATGTAGAGGAGAAATATCTACCCTTATTGCACTGCTGTGTCATGTCTAGAGGTAGGTGACGCAGGTCTGCTGAGCCAAGGAGGGCAAACTCAGCACACCGATCCCAGACTGAACAGGGGCTGTACGCAGTGAAGATTAGGGAAGCTAAGAAGAGGAGCAGCCACAGGGAGAACAGCCTACAAAGAAATAATTGCATTTGATTCCTCTTCAAAAACCAGAGACCAGGGCTGAGGAACCTTACTTATCCAGGTAGCAGCATTCACTTGCAAACAGACTGAATTCAACCATATAGGGCCTGATCAGAAGCTCACAAAATTAGAAGGATTCTCAGTGGACTCCATCCACCACAGGATCAGGCCTTCCAAAAAAGCAGTATAGTGCTTCAAAGGAGAAAATAACAGAGAGCTTAGAGAAAAAAAAAACCAGAAGAGGCTGCAGAATTCCTGGAAAAGAGACTGGTCAGTAAAGTGCAGGTTAAGAAGTTTCCTGAACACAAATCAATGACTACATATACATGTAACAAACAATTCCAATTCTTCATACTGCCATCGAGGATATGTGTTGACTGATATAGCAACCCTACAGCCAGGTTGCTACTGGCTACTGCTTCATTGCTGTTGAAATTTCAACTACTGTATTATCTTATCACTCCCATCCATCTCCCAATCTGCCCAACTCCATTGTCATTGCCACCAAATTCCAGTCATTGGGGCTAAGAACTGCTGCTGGTGCAATTCTCTGACCAGAGGCACTTCAAAGCACCCTCCTCAGGCTCAAAAGGTTCTCCCATTATAGTGTGATTGGTTGTTTACACTGAGGTAATTGGTGTGTGTATAATTGGCCTTGTTTACAATAAAGATTTTCAGATATCCTTGTCTCCCTTCCCCCTTCCTGCCCTGATGAAAGCTCTGGAGAACCCAAAGGGAACAGCACAGACCAAGGGGAAATTCCCCCTCCTCACACTCCATCTTGCAATGTTGGGTTTGGAGGGCCAAAGCATCGAATTTAACCCCAGGCATCTACTATCTAAAGCTAACAATATTTAAGCACTAGCCAGCTGTGAAGTTACTTCCAAAGCAATGAATGGATAGTTAGTGCAAAGGACAACTTGAATGGCTGACATTCTTTAAACCACTGTCCACAAAACCACCTTCTATATGTACATCCTTCTAAGAAAATAATGTCATTTCACCTGTGACTTATAAAACACCTTATTGACCGAATAACTGCACTCATCCATACACTTCTATAAATTCAGAAGCTTCATCGGTTCTATGTGAGGCTGATGCTGTGGACTGTCTTGCACTTGCAGAAATTCCCCACCACTGGAGGAGGCTCAAACATCCAAGAAACAGATGCTGCCAGAGCTGCTGGTGATGCCACGTCTAGTCTCTATAATGCCAAGAGATGTCATGTGAGCCAGCTATGTGTGAGGCTCCAAGAGAACAGGATTGTGCAAATGCTGTAATTAATTCCCCATGCTTACACTTGGATGGCTTTTGTTCACCCTGAACAGAAGAGACTGCTTTGCATGTACTTTCACAATCACTTTACCTCAACCAGGCTGCTGCCAAAAGAGGTGGGCCTGCCCTATAACTACCATCCCTTTCCTTTTGTTGGCTCCAGCATTCCCACAGTTTGGGAATAGAATTTTAAGGGGTCAAACCAGCCTACTTACATGCCTGAAAACTAACCCTATTAAAAAAACCAAACAAAATGAAAAGAGGTTTCAGGCAGATGAAAGAGCAAGGCTGCTGCTGGGACACCAGAGGGCAGAAACGCATGACCTAGGGTAAGAAAGAGAAAAAGCCCCTTTGGGCAGCCACATGCTCTTCTACTGGGTTCAGCCAACCAGTGGGGACTCCTATGCATTTTTCTGTTAGGGGTCTCAACAAAAGATGCTTTATTCAGGTACACTGTAAGGAGAAGGGTTGAAGCATGCAGCTATCTCCCCTCACCATACAAACAAGATCCCAGAAGAACCAGGATTACAGGACCTTCTGACATTCTTTTGTGTCCTGCTTTTTACTCAAGTTGCTGCCTGCTCAGCACTGTGACCTTGAGGATAGATATCATGGGAATCCCTGCTACTGGATTACTTTGCTCCACTGTGTTGTGGTACCACACTCAGTGTCCACCACCTGCACTTCATACGTAAGACTGAGAAAGATTTTATTAAGGGTTATAAAACTCTGATGAGAATGGACTCCACTGTTGTTGAAGCCAGCTGTGATACTGCATCATCAGCTGGCCTGTGTAGTTACTGGTATCAGTTTAGAGTTATCAGTGCAACATAAAAATGTTCAA
>JAWWLV010000088.1:131559195-131635897 GCA_035041135.1 Platyrinchus mystaceus
TGATACTGCATCATCAGCTGGCCTGTGTAGTTACTGGTATCAGTTTAGAGTTATCAGTGCAACATAAAAATGTTCAACCTATGCTGCACATAGGTTGAAACAATTGGCTCTGATAAATGAGATAAAGACATTTGGGTTTAAAATAATACATTTCAAATGTAGTTTGTCTGTTTTGTGAGTGCAATTCAAGCACTGCCTGTGAGCCCTCAGGAGGGCAGAGGGATTCTGCTAGGCACCAGGTTTAACAAGCAGTTAGGCATGAAGATGTTTCAGAGGCTAAGAATCCTCAAGGCCCTCAACACTCTGGCACATTCGTCAAAACATGTAATCCCTGCCTGTGCAGTTTAAAAATAAATGCATTCTAAACCGGGGAACTCACTGGTTTCACTGGGAATGCAAGAGTACTTTCCAGGAGTCAGGCTGGAGACTCATCAAACTACCCATCTGCATTTGGCACCAGCCTGAGATTTGGGCAAGGGGTAATAAATTCCTGGCTCTGCACATACTCCCCACATAACCTTTGGCAAGCCTGTTGCTAAAAACCCTCACATATAAAATGGAGAGGTGCTGCACCTACCTCCTCAAGCCTCCCGCACAACTCCTCTGAAAGCTCCACAGGTCAAGAACTGTCTCTGGCAGATGGTGCCTGGGCTGTAACAGTTTAAGCAACTTTGCCCTGATACCAAATGTCTTTGCCTTGGGGCTAAGAGACTGCGTGGTGTGGTGTCAATTTGGTCTCCCTCTCACAAAGGTTTCCTGAACCTTTGAAAGTGTCCTCCTGCACCTAGTTCACTCTGGAATGACAAAGCCCAAGAATATGATTTTGCCTCTCTCCCCAAGCACCTTAAACATGGTATTGATTATGCAGAGGGGTAACTCATACCCCCAACTGTGGTAATGCAGGGTCTGTGCTCCCCTGAAAAGTCCTAGTACTCCGAGCAAAGTTTATGGTGAAATAAGGAGCAACATGCACAACTCTCCCACACCCTTCCCTGCAGGGCTATTGCTCATGTGTGGGAGCTAGAGAAAAAAGCAGTGAAGAAATGTAAATGTAAATCTGCCTGCTTTGCCCCTCACACCCAAACACTCCATATAAACAAACAGTCATCTCCAGGTACTGTTTTCAAGTCAAACAGAGACAAGCAAATACTCGACATCTCTGTCCTGGAGCACATAAAACTTCTTCACTGTAAAATATTTTTACTTTGCTTCTTCCTGAAGCTAAGATTTCCACTTACTTGGGAAAAAGGAAAAGCAACAAAAATGGATTGGAAAAGCATAGACGTTGTAAATCTGTTTATTCCAAGAGATTTGGTTTCTCTACTGAAACCAAGGAGGCAAAATTTGCAGTGCAACTCCTATTTACATACAGTGTCTAGGGCATGACATGTTAAGAAGTTTCTGCATCCTGAACGAATTGAGAAAACATGGGTGTTTGATCCTTCTCTTAAACAACAGACTCAGAGAAACAAAGGTAGGCTATAAAGCAGTATATGTAACACAGCTATGTACACAACAGCATATGTAAAGCAGCCATGTAACATAGCTAAAGGCATTGGAGTTACACAGGATCCTCAATCTGCATGAAAAAACAATGAAAAAATCAATAGTGAATTAGGCAGTGTCATAATGCACACAGGTAACAGAGATACTGCAAAGGAAAAATGAGGTGTAAAGGAATTTGGAACCAACACATCAAAGTGACGCACTGAGAGCCCAGTTCTTGGGTCCCACAACACAGGAGCAGAGTGAGATAGAATAGTTATCGCATCTCCCTGGGTGTCAGGGAAGTCCTTCCAGCAGCAGGGCAAAATCTACTTTTGCAGCAGTCTGAATACAGAAAAAGCAGGCTTGTAGGTGCATGCAGGGCATGTGCATGGTATAAACATGGTATCACTGAGATGATGAACCTGATAGGACAGGCTGACAAAGCAGCTGCAGGGGATCTAGAACTGGGGTCTTCCCCAAGCCACGGACTAAATGATCTTGTAGCTCCTGAGCACTGAAGAACCAAACCTAGGCAATAAGAAAGGCCAAAGATTGTGTCAACAAGCTCTGATCCTGTATTGCCCAAAAAGCTTCATGGAGTAATATTACATATTGCCTTTATGTTTATGAACGAAACCAGTGGGAGGCTTTCTTCCAAAATACTCTTGTATTTCAAAAGAGAATACCAAAAAATAGTAGAAAGTGACACCGCTACACCTGTCCATAAATGTACTAAGAGCAGAGCTGACAAAGCTTACACAGAAACACAGAGACACAGGGTCTGGTGACCTTTCCATAGAACAAGACACGGCAGAGATCTCCTGGCTCCAACACTGGTTCCTTTTGTGCCACCACACAATCCTCTTTATCCTCTGCCCTTCAAATAAAATAGCATTTGCCTGCTCCTGAGGGCAGCCACAAGGATAAATGAGCAACAGCCCAGGGGCTGTCAACCCCACCTCTTATTCAGCAGATTCTGAAAGCAGCTTTTTCCATTTGCTGTGATTTAAGTACCTTGCTCTTTGATTACAGTATTGATCTATTTTAAGGGAAAGCCACATTGATTTTAAGTGAACATAGCTTTGTTTCCCAACTCCTGCTGCTCTGATAGGAAAGTATTTCTGTGGATTCTATGGGCTGCATTTACACTAGTTCCTGAGTGTGGGAAAAGTAAACAAGCAATTGTTTATATGCCATTCTTCACCTTCTGCATTCTGGAACCCTTATGCCTATTTCAGAACAGACTGTTGGAGCTATGACAGACACAGTTGTCATAGGTTTTAGAATGCTTATTATTGCAGGACAGTGTTATAGACTTGTGGAGTTCCTGTATTTTTTAAAACTCTCAACATACTTATAACCAACGTAAAGACATCTGAAGCTCTCGGTTTCCCTCATGTTGATGACATCCCTACTTCAGATTCCTTTAAAAAGCTGCTGTCAATAATAATGATTCAAAGACCACTGATGAGAGCTGAGAGCAGCAGCCTTGGTGGCAAACACAGACTTGGCCATTCCCACTCTGCAGTGAGAACCTTCAGTCTGGGCCTCCATGGAACTTGGAGAAGACCAGCTCATTCCCCCCAGGCACCCACTGCAGTACCAAGAATGACTGTGGGCTCTTTTTGAACAACTGAGGGAATTTTGTGTTATCAAGAGGAAAAAAATGGGAGAAGAAGAAAAAAAGGGGAGAAGAGGAAAAAAAAGGAAAAAGGAAAAAAATAAGAAAAAAAACGTAAAAAGAAATGAGCAAAAAAGAAGAAAAAAAAGAGAAAAAAGAAAGTAAAAAGGAGGAAAAAGGGAAAAAATAGAAAGAGAAAAAGAAGAGGAAAAAAGAAGAAAGAAAAAAGAGAAAAAAGGAAAAATTTTAATTTTGATAAAAAATACCACTGGCAGTTAAAAAAAAGTTCTAATAACTAAAGAAAAAAAAGGATATATATATATATATAGTTCACAAGTTAAACCAATAGCATTAAACCATCACAAAACAGTTAAAATTAGGATTACTCAAAATGTGTCTATGAATTTGCAATTTTGTACTCTTATGATGCAAAGATCTTGTTGACTAACAAAAGAAGCTGGACAAAGCTTTAGGAAGATGCACTCTTAACATTTTTCTCACTGGTCAGGTTATTTAGATTCTCTAGCTCTGCCCCATAAAGACATGACACAATTTTAATGTCAGCTTAATCAACATATTTCCAAAGTCTTGGATCCCGCATCACATGAAATTGTCTTTCAGAGATGTCTTCTTCTTTATTTTTCACACTACAGTTTTACACTAACAGTAAAATTACCATCATTAGATGACCTAACTGTATTTTCCCAGTGGTTATAAATGCTTGAATGAATCACTAAAAAACTCTATCAGGCAGATCAAAGCATCTGCTGAAAAGCCATCGTTCTATATTAAATTCTATTGAATTGGTTCCAAAACTGTGAGTAATCTTTAAGAAATAGATTGGTACTTTAATGTCTGCTAATCAAGTATAAACCTAATAATTCAACCTATTGTCAGACTTTGCCGCCTTCTTAGCTGTCTCAATATCTCAGTACTGAGAGGATTTACATACTGTGAGGTATTTTCATCACTAAAAATTATTTCTGTTTTAAGCTGAAACAACACAGTGTGTGGCACACTGCCTCAGTTCAGTGTTGCAGATATACAGGATAGTCATCTTGTAACTTTGTCATCTTTCAGAACCATGAAGTCTACATTCACAATGAGCAAACCAAAAATAAGTAAAGACCCTCCTTTTTTTCCTACATGTTTTCATACCGCTTTGATGGATATAAAAGAAATGCAAATCAGCATTTCAAATAGAAAGTGTCATGCTCAGCTCCACACCTTACCCTGTGGCCAGGAAATGCTTGATATTCCATGGTCCTCCACAGGGCTGAACTACTGCTGTCATACATAATGTGGAGGTACCCGAGACCTCAAGGCTGTTAAAGGGCTCCCAGCATACCTGTTTGGGGAGCGCAAATTGCAGTTTCCAGGCAGCATCCACAAGTACAGAAAGAAATCCAAAAGTACTTGACATTAATCACAAAATCTTCTATTCTGATAGGAGTTTTACAGATCATTGTGAAGCATTAAAAGTCAACTGTTATCAGGATTGTGGTTACTTAGAAACTTTCTTGAAGTTAACAGTGCAAAGTAATTAATTTTTAGAGCATAAGAAGGATCTATTTGTGGTATAGGAGGGTTGCACTGCAATCTTTTAAGCTTATTTTGATGTACATGATGGCTTCATTGAAGTCAGTTGAGGATCAAGGTCTGCACAAATTCCAATAAATATAGTTTCATACAGAGGACTACAAAGGAAGGGCTGTGAGGAGGATTAACAGTACATGTTGCATATCACAAAATTAGTAGGTAGGTGGTTGTCTTTGAACTTACTGTGAGAGAGTACATTTTATATCAACAACCATCAATGACATAGAAAGACACAAATAAAAATACCACGTAATCACTGCCTACAGAAAACAGTTGTATTCAAACATCTGTTCTCTCACTGAACTCTTTACAGCAACTGTTTTGACATAAATATCTCTGAAACATCTTTTATCTCATAGACGTATTTTAATAGTTTTCTGAAATACATTTTAGGTACTTAGTGCAATTAGTAAGCCTAGTTAAGCCTTATTTGTACACTCAATTTCCTTTACCCAATGCTGGCAAGTCCAAATGGCACTGGTGGTAGCTGCCATGGAGTGAACAGTGTAAACATGAAGTAAAGCTTTAGAGTGTTGAATTCTATCACTGAATCCTTACAATGCCACAAAAAATCTATTAGCTGCTGTGCAAACAAAGAAGCACGGTATGAAAACCAGTATTTTTCTATTTAAAATATTTCCTGTACACTCCAAAGACAAGTCCTAAATTTTCAAAAATGTATGGCATGACTATTCAATTTTTGCTCTACACAGCCTCTATTCTACAGGAAGCGAGACTGGTCTGGCCAGAAATAACATTACCTGATGTTTCAATGACTAACAGATTAGTTTATAATAATCCTGTAGATCATGAAGAATGAGCATCAGGCTGGATTACGCAGGGCTCGTTTGACCTGCTCAGCTAGAGGTGGACTCTGACAATTTGATTCCAGTCTGCAGTCTGAAGCAAAAGGCTCAACCAGAAAATTATGAGCCCTACGCCTACCTACCTAGTTAAAATAATTTTCAGGGTATATTTTTCTATCTAAGCAACTCCCAACTAAATAATAGTTGTCATCTCCAACTACCTCAGATTTTCCACTTAAATTCCTAACTTTGACCTTGGAACACCACCTAAGACAGTGAGCAGTAATTCAGTCTCCCAACTACCTCATTCTAAGAGAACCTCTCCTGAGAGCAGGCTGCTAAAGGCAGTTTTGTATTTGACCCAGTATTAGAACAACAAACTCCATTTCAGTTTGAGTTACAGTTTGGGTTTGGTCCAGGACTACAGATGGCATCAAAGGCAGTTTTCTTTCTTGTAAAATCACATACCAGCAGCATTTCTACCTTGGGGAAAGTGGCATTTTCAAATGTGCTCATCACTGATCTTCCTCTCCTTCTTCCTATACATTTCATATGGGAAAAAATGGGACGGGGGGTGGGGGTAAAGGGGGAATGAACACACACGACAACATTCAAATATTTCTCATAAATGAAAAATTAAAAAAGAGAAAGAGGATACCCAAATTGGTGTTAATCCTATTGATGGTGCTCAAACAAGTAACCTTTTCAGGTCTCAAAGTTTCTTTCAGCATAACAAATATTTGGGAAAGAAACCTTATCATTTGGGGAAGAAACTTTATCATTTCTGCAGTTAACAGAGCTTCACTAACTTAAACTCTTATAGCATTCTACCACTATTTCTCCAAAACAACTCATAGTAATATATCTGAGAGGTTCAATTTGGTTTAAGATTACATAGTAATTCTTTATTCAAAATTACCGCATTATTTGTAATGAATAAATTACTGTTTCTCTTCTGTGTTTTATGAAGCCTTACGGCTTCCTCAAAATGTTTTAATACAAAATAATTCATACAAACACTGCCATGAATAATGGCCATATTGGCAACTTTTGATTGGATTTACAGATTGTATAATAATGTTTGTTTCCTCTCATTGGTGAATGGAGAAAGAGAACAGCTAACTAATATCCTGTGCGCAATCAAAGGTCATTGATCTAGGTAAAGTATTTTTCTAATTATGTTTAGTTAAAGTGACAGAAATCTTCATGGGGCTATGTTTAAGCTGACTTAAAAATGATTTATACTGAATTTGCTTGATTTCATCAGTTACTCTGAATATAGATAACGTCTGAGACCCAGTAATAGATATCTGCACGTGACTGTGATCCCATAATACCAAAGACTTAACAGTCAAGTTTGATTTCAATGGCAGCAGTAAGTGAAGGAAGATTAGACCCCAAATTGCAAGACCACATGTTTTTGATATATATGTATACATATATATTTGGTTATACAAATATGTATTTCCATGAATATCCTTTCTACTATGTTCCCTTGTCAAGGGAAACTGCCCTGTTCAGGAGTTGGACATGATGAACTTTGTGGGTCCCTTCCAACTCCAGATATTCTATGATCCTGTGAAAGCAAAGGTAGAAAATGGAAAATGCTCTTCAGCTAAGACAGTATAAATCTGATGTAAAATTTAAATAATTCAGGTAGTTTTCTTGCAAAAATGACTTAGTAAGATAATGGTCAACCCCATGTAATGCTGCATTCCTTACACATTCAGCACAATTTGTACAGCAGAGGTTATCAGCACTCAAGCTGGATACCAAGTATAGAAAGATGTCTACAGGAGGACAGGTGGTAGCAGGAAGAATTACTGGGGTCCTGACCTGTCTCTGGTGGAGGAATGGGGACTGAGAATGGGTAAAGTCTCCTCGCTACCCTTCCACTCCCTGTTCTAAAATTGTCCCAATGTGGGGATAGCTTCTCTTCCTCACCTTCTCCATTAGAGCAAAGCTGCTGCTCCCACAGCCTGATCCTGATCCTTGTAAACCCACTTTGGTCCTCTGGCAAAGTATCCAGCAGGTGGTACTGGACCGAAGGGTGACTCTCCATTCACCTTGCCCCTGCATAACAGAGCCCTCCTCCATAAAAGTTCCATTCCAGCTTTCCCATTCTCTTCCAGCTTCTCTCTCCCGCTGACAAAACAAACTCTTCAATCCCCCTATCTCAACTGTCAGCTCTGAGATCCATGCAGTGGATGTCATCTCCTGTCACCATCTCATCCTGCTGCCATGAGATGCCTTCTGTACCAAGACATTCTCCTTCTGGTCTCAACCGTGGCAAGGACAAAAGAAAAAAAAGGAAGAGGAAGAGAAGATGGTAAAAATGACCCTAAACCCAAGAAAAAACCCGATCTAACAAACTGTTCTGCGAAGGCCGACGCCTCCCTGGCCGCTATTCGACGACAACCGCTTTCGGGAACGGAGCAGCCCGGCAGGTGAGGCAGACGGACCGCGGCCAGGGGCTGCCTCAACGGGGCACCGCCGGCCCTGCGCCGCTCCTCGCCTCGCCTCGCCTCTCCTCTTGAGCGCGGCCGGCCGGGCCGCCCGTTCGCGGCGCGGGCAGGGAGGGGTTGTTGGACGGTGGAACTGCCCGCCGCCCCAGCGCCGGCTCCCCCTTCCCTTGCCTCCCTGCCGGCGGCCCCGCGGTGCCTCCCGGCGCGGTGCGGTCGTTACCTGGCGCTCGGCGGCGGCTCCGTCCTCACCTGTGCGCGCCCCTGCCAATGGCAGCGCACCTGGCGGCCGCGCCGCCCAATCAGCGCGCGGCTCGTCCCTCTCCCCGCTCCTTTAGTGAAAGAATCCAGCGCCGCTCGGGAAAGTTACCTGTGCGCGTCCGGCCCGGCCGCTCTCCCGTGCCGAGCCCCGCCGGCGCCCCAGCCCCGCCGCTCCCCACATGCCAGGGGGAGGGGGCTCTACCTGTCCTGCCTCGGCGGCTGGCTGCGGAGCCGGGAGAGGGGGGGAAGGAAAGCAGAATTACCAGTAGCTCTGGTTCTGCCGTCCCGGGCGTTCACACGCACACCTTCACCTGCACAGACCTGAAAGTCCAGTTCCGCCAGGGAGACGGAGGCACCGGGAAAAGGGGAGAGAGTTCATTGGATCAAACATGTCACAAGAGACGGACAAGTAAGTGATCGCAGGCACGCCGCTGCGCCCGCTGCGCGGGGCGGCCCGTCGGGCTGGCCGCGTTCCCCCTCGCCCGTGGCGGACGCGGACCCGCCGAGACGGCGCTTCTCCCTCTTCTCCCTCCTACAGCGACGCCGGACCGGGCGCACAGACACTGCGGAGCGCCCGAGGACAAGGCTGCGGCTCGCCGCCCCGCACCTCGCTCTCCGTCTGGCCGTGGGGCTGCGCGAATAGTTTATTCTCTTTTTAGTTCAGGGGTTTTGTTTGTTTGATTTGTTTTTTGTGTTGGTTTGGTTTTGTTTTTTTTCCCCTCACCTCGAGGGTCGCTTTTCGGGAGGAAGCTCTCCTCGCCGTGGAACAGCGGAGCGGTCTCCGCCCGCCGAAGGCCCCGGACGGAAAGTGCTTCTTGGCTTTTGTGTTGGCGCAACAAAGGGCTTTTATCCCCCAAGGGCCGGGCACGGCCATCTTCCCCCCTGGGCTGGGGCCGGGCGGGCAGGGGGCCCGGGCGGCGGGTGGAAGGCCCTGGCTCGGCCCAGGTGTTCGCCGGCCGCCCCGTGCGGCGCCTTCAGCCCTCGCCGTCCTGACCTTGTTTTTCCGGCGGGACGCCCCGGCGGGCCAGCGGCTGCCCGGAGACCGGCGGGGTTAAAAAGTAACTTTCCCAGTAGCGGGGCCTGAGGAGGAGGACGAGGAGGAGATGGAAGCTGCCCGCTCCCAACGACCCGGGGCCCGCTGCAGCCGCTGTTCCGCCCGGGCCTGGCGCACTGAGGCCGGGGCAGAGCGGCGGTGCGAGGGGACTCCGCGCTGCCCCCCGGGGCCGTAGTGCTGGGTTCCCCACCGGGACACCCAGGCCCGCGGCGGGGCCGGGGGCGGGCAGCGCCGCCAGGAGCCGTCGGTGGGCGCGGAGGCCGCGGCGTGGCCGTTCCCGCCACCGCGGCTCCGGCAGCGCCCGGGCCCGGTGGGCCCGGACCGCGGGCGGGTCATTTACCCCCGGTAAATAATTCGCACGGGCGATGCCGCACTCCCGCCATGGCGGCGGGTGGCTCGGCCTGGCGCCCAGAGCCGCCGTGAGGCAGCCAGGCGGGAAGGCCATTTTCCCTGCTCTGGTGATTAGTGTTTCTGCAGGAGGCGGCTGGGGAGAGTTACGGGCAAAGGAAGATGGAGGGCGGGAGGTGGCAGTTTTGTTTTACTGCTGTCCCGGTGCAGGTAGGAACGCCACAGAGACGGGTGTGATCTCGGCCGCGCTTGGTGTTAGTCAGCCCTCGTTGGGCTCCCCAGGAGCCTTTGTGCCAAAGGAGGTGGAGAGGAGGAGCCTGATGCTGGAGGGAGGCTTGGTGACAACCTGCCTGTCAAGGAGTGAAAGAAGGAGATTATCCGACAGAAGAGAACAGCAGGGTTGGCTGCCCTGATAGGGAAGAGATAGGATCGTTCAAGGAGAAAGATTGAGAAAAAAGCTAGGCCTGGTCTTTTCAAACATCAGCTGACAGTGGAATTGTTCAAAGGTAGTTATTGACATGAAATTAAAATGGTTGGGGTAGGAACTGGGAACAGAGTGGAGTTTAGGAGTTCGTCTGAGCTGGGATGGGAACTAATGCATGCCATAGGTGGCCAGATTAGAGCAGTAAATGATTAAGGAAGGGTTACAGCCCTGAGGGGTGCCGGTGAAGAGCAGGTGAAAGAGCAGTCGTTGATGTCAAGAAGGGAACCAGATTAACTGTGAAAGAGCTGATGTGACTGAAGGCATCCCAAAGCAACGGGCAGTTCGAGGACTGCACGAAGGTGAAAAGGGCCTGTAGGTTACTCCCTAGCCCAGCCTAGTTGCCAGTAGTTTCAGCAGTCAGAAACTACGCTGCGGCAGATCCAGGGCGGTTAACGGGAGTGGGAGGGAAATACGGAGGGGTGGGAAGGGTCAGAAGAACAACTTCGCACCACAGTCGGCGCTGAAACAGAAAACCAGTGCAGTGGAAACCTAACTCATGTAAGAAACTAGGGCAAAAGTGGTTCCCTTCTGGACCTTTCCAACAGGAACAGTATGGCATAGGTGTAAACTATTGAGACAGGAGCGTTAATGCCCTTCATACCCCTCTCTGTGTAGTGCTGCTGCCGTTACCACCACTGGGAGGAACTTAAGAGCAGTGGCAGTGGCGTGCAACCTCAAGTAACAGCATTTGCCCCGTTGCAGGTATGGCTGTGATCTCTTTCTGGTTAAGGTCTTTAGAAAATCCTTAGGTGATAGTTAAGAGTTTGAAAAGGAAATAAAAAGAAGTCCCCTGTGCTCTCTATACGCAAGTGTAACATGAGAAGACAAATACATTTGTTTCCAGAAGAGGTGACCAGGTGGAATGAGGTAATAGACTGATGGGGGGGAGTTTGCATGGGAAGGTTTTTGTTTGGTTTGTTTTGTTTTGGGTTTTTTTAAGCCCTAATTATATCCAATTAAAACCTAATCCAGGGAGTACATTATTCTCCTCCACATGGCCTTTCTTTTAGTTAAAACCAGATCTTCCCTACAGGCAAAACTGGACAGTGATCATTATTTTGAGGCCAGTTACTTTGTCAGTGTCATTGGACATGTCTTCGTGGGGCTTGTGCTAGTAAAGTGCTGATGTAGAGAGAACTAAACAGCTGAGGGGATATAGAAAGCGTGGAAAATACGTTCTCTGGGACTTGCCGGCTTTTCTGGAGAGGTGGTACACCCTGCTGCACTACGGCTCCACTGGGCTGCCTGCAGTGTCCCCGTTTGGAGGGAGGAGCAGGAACAGCAGTTCTATAGTCCTTTAAGGGAGGAAGGTGAACAGTGCTTTTATTCTATAGTGCTTTAAGGGACAGTTAGGTGAAAATGCTAAAGAACCAGGTGTGTGATTATAATGCTAACTGAGGAGTTTGGAAGGGGAGATTATCCTTAAGATACTATCTTCCTGTCTTTCCCTTTAGTCTTTCTGCCTAAGCTGGGTCTTGCCTGCTTGCTTCCATAAACTCCCACCGGTCAGGAGAGATAAGGCATGATTGCACATGCATTTTTTCAGAGGTAGTACCGACTTAAGCAGGCTGCAGCCACTTGTTCCTGTTTCTGTTCTGCCCTCTCAGCTGTGTCAGTAGAGCTGTTTGTGCAGCTAGAGAACTGGCTCAGGGGAGTGTTGGTTTGAGAGTAGCCTGATCTTCTGGAGGTTATTTTTGACATTCAGTTTTCATTGGTCTGAGTTCATATGCAGAGGGGGTACGAGCAAAAGGCAGGTGTTAAAGACAAGAACTGCTCAATCTAGAATCCCTGCAGAAGGAAATGTGTGTCCCTGCCTACGAATGTTTTGGACGTCTGTGCAGCTGCTTCTGTTACTATCCAATTTCCAGACCCATTATTAGGGGAACCTAGGGATTAAGTGGAGACTGGGGATCATAAGGTGGAGAGGAGGGAACATCCCCTTTGCATGGTGCAAAGATGATTCCAGGGTTCATTTCTGCATTTATAGGCTGAAAAGTTGTTCTTACATGTAGTGTACAGGAGAAAAAGATCACTACAAAATTCCAGAGTAATGGGTTCTAGTGCATTAGTGAAGCTAATCGGTGAGCTCACTACTTCGTGACACTTAACTGGGTTTTAGAGATTGACAGTACTTCTGTGAGGAACAACAGTTGTACAGCCGTTTGTGATCTGCCACAGCTGTGTCCCTGCTGCTCCTGATGTTGTGTGAAGTCCCTCGTGGGCAGGAGAGCAGTTGTGTGAGGAGCAGGCTCGCAGCACGCTGGCCCTGTGGCTCTGCTGGCTGTCCGGCCGCGTCACTGCCCGTCTGTCAGCCCGGGATGTGCGAGAGCTACTCAGGACACCAGGGAGATGGGGCTGGGGCGTGCTCAGACTGACCACATTAAGGAGGGCTTGGGGCAGCCTGGGTCTGCAGCTGAGCATGTGCTTGTGGGTAAATAACTGAGGGGAGAGTGAGCCTGTAGGTGGGAATGGGTTCAGACCTGTTCCCGTGTGTCAGTGGAGGCATGTTCACCTCCAGCTTGCTCCTTAGGATCTGTGGCAGACGTTGATCTTGAATTCTTCACAGGGTAATTTTGATTTACTATTTTCTCCTTAGTGTGTAAATATACTGCCTTCATAATATTTAACTTAAGCATCTAGTACTGTAATACAAAGGGCATTTGTAGTTTACAGTGTAATTCTGTGAATTGTTCTTAATTTTTCCTTTGAGGGTCAAACGTGTTTCCTGTCAGCAGATTATGAGTCCGAGGTGACAGATTACTCAGTTATACTTTTTTTGCCCATTGCTGAGTGTCTGAATAGGACATCCATTGAGATGAATTTTCCAAAGTGTTACTCCTCTGGGAACAAATGGAGAAACTGGAATTAGATGTGTTTAGTTTTCCACTTTTCAAATGTCAGACATGCTGTTGTGGATTTTCCCTAGAAAATCGTTTCTGTGCAAGGGAGGTAGAAAATTGGTGTGCAGAACCTCATAGGGCTTGCAAGTATAAGCTTAACTGAGAGGAGTAAGGGTATCAAATGGTTAGGTCTTGCTGATAACACTGCTGTCTCTCTGGTGCTGAAGTCTGAGACCAGATCGAAGATCAAAGCAGAACAGGATGGGGCCACTTTAACTTGATTGTAATGATCCCATAACCTCTTTCTCCTGGAAGGGTCAGCAGGGACATCATCATCCTTGTTCTGGCAGGGACACCTGAAGGGGAAATGATATTACACCAGTTGACGTTTGTTGTCAAACATTTTCACAAATATTAATCCAGTGCAGACCATTGATGGTTGCCTCAAATATTTTTTTCCTTTACTATGGAGCAGCCAATTAAACTGCCCCTTTTTTGTACAAACACAAACCAGCACTTTCAAATGCTGGTCTAGGAATTCATCCTGAGATGAATGTTCATTAGCTTTTTAATCAGTGTTTGGGACAGTGCTAGCTAATTAAAAGAAGAAAAGTAATTATTTCGGACATCTCAATATACACGAATACTTATGTTCTATTCTTCTACAGTGCTGACTTCATAAAGAAGACAGTGATTGCTAACAAAATATTTAGCCAAGGAAACCGTATTAAGTGCGTGTGAACTGTGAAGTCAAATATTGCAACATACTTACAGCTTGAGAATGTCTCCAACCTCAAAGATTACGTGTATAGATTTATTTTTATATATATTTATATCTGTATCTGTCTAGATTTGTTAATTGTCCTAATTGTGGCAGGTGATGGCATATTCCATAATTCTGTATTTTAATTGTTCTGTAAAGTATACTCTTGGGTTTGTATGCTTTTTAAAAATGTTTGTGGGAAATCATGAGTCCCAGGATTGCTCAGCTGTTGAATTCATGTTTTCTTTCTGACTGCATAAGAGGTTTAATATCCTGAAAAAACCAGCAACCAGTGCTATCAGTGCAGTAACTATTCCATTTTCATTAACTCTGTGGAAGCAGTGAGTGAACAAGGACCATGGGGCCAAGGGTCAGGTTAAACTGCAGCGGGTCTGGGAAGCCTTGTCATGACCTGTTTTTAATTTTAAAGGCTACTTTTGGCTGCTTCAAGTCATCTAAAACACCCTTGGGTGCTATGCACACTGAAGTATGCTTCCTAGCAAAACAGCATGGCCTGTTATGAGGCTGCTTAGTAATTACTAACTCTGATCAACTCTGTTAGCTCCTGCAGGAATGCTGTAAGCATTTTTCCTCATTTTTAAGACATCAGTGGTTTCTTACAAATGTGCTGAAAAAATGCCTTTTTTTGAAACTGTTTTCTTCTTGGGTAAAAAAAAAAAAAGGAGACAACAGTCATAGTGCACTTGTGCATCTGGTAGATGTAATTGTCTGGTAGAAATAATATTTAATTACAATGAAACAAAAAGTCTCTGAAATCATAGGTATAAAAAGTCTGTCTCAGGGTGAGTAATTGCCTACTTGAACTAGTCCTCAGTAGGCATTTACTGTATATATTTAATTCTTGTGTCAGATTTCTTTTTTATACTTCCACTTTGACATAGTTAATAATTTTTGTTAATGTTAATGAATCACCTATTTGTTTTAATCTCTTCAATCACTATTGCATGCTCAAGTTATTTTGGTTCTGAGTAAAAACAAATAAAACCTTTTACTAGGCATCTAATTGTTGAACCAGTCTGTTTTGCCATTCACTGTTGCTTCTCTCAATATATTATTTTACTTTCTCTCTGAGTGTTTAGTGAAGTTAAATAATTTCTTTTAATCATTTAGCATGTGTTATCTTGTTCAGATTTGTCTTGCGCTCAAAAAAGTATAATTGTCCCAAAATTACTAGAGTCCCAAACCTGCATTCATTAGCAGGCAAAATTACTCAGTCTCTTTAATGGGAGTTTTTTCCTAGGTATGGACTTCTGGCTGGGCCAGAGGGCATCTTGCCTTTTCATTTCCTGGTGGTCTAAATGCTTTGATTTTTTTTCCTTTAGTCTCAAATCATTTGTATATTTATATACTCACTGGATTGGTTAAGTGCATTTTGGAGACCTGTTTGCTTCTGGGAATGATGTAATTGTCATCTATGAATGACAAAATACTGAGACACATGGGCCATAATTTTCCTGTTCGTTAAACGTTTATGCTCCTTTGTAGTTTTAACAGAACCCTATTATCTAATTGAAACAACAGTGTTGCTGACTATTTAATTATACTTTTGGCAATAAATCCTGAGGAGTCTCAAGGTTTTTTTTAACTAAATAAATCGAAACTTGCAGTGAGTCACATATGTTGTTGGGTTTTTTGTTGTTGTTGTTGTTTTTTTATTTTTTTGTTTATAACTTGATGTCTAGACAAAGTAGTATGTTGAGGGTAGTAAACTTGAGCCAAAACTAACATTAGAATCTGTAAAACAAATGGTTTCAAGCACTGGGATTAGCTTTGATTTCTACTTCTCTGTGTAATGAGCACAGACAGTAATTTATGATCTGGAATCTAAAGTTTGTTAACTTACCCAGCTTCTGTGGAATCTGTCCTGCATTTTAAATGGTCATAGTACTTCAGTTTGTGCCTGTGAATTCATATGTATGGGCATTAGTTGTAAGACAAATTGTACGAACATCTGTTTTAAATCTGCTTTATAGCTGAACTGAGATTTGTGTAAGTGTAAAATAAACTTACAAAGGGTTTTAGAGCTACTGAAACATTTGTAAATGATCATACTCTACTCTCCTTAGCTATGTCAAAACTGAAGTGGGAACTTCTCTTTTTCTGGTTCTTGGGTGTGTCTGAAGTGTGCTCTTGTACCTTTTGTCACACCAAATGAAACGGGCATTCTTGAAGTTCCCTGTTTCTTACTTTGCACTGGAGGAAAAAACTAAGCAGACAGGTGTTCTTCCCGTAGGCCACTGAGTCACAGCATACTTCAGCCAGGTCTCTGATCTGGACAGTTATGGGATCAGAAACCCAGGATGCAACATGGTATATGGTGCATGTCTGCATGCAACACGGAAGTGGTCCCTTTGGCTAGCATCGTGTTTTAGAATTTGTGTTTCTGCCAGGGTTTATGGATTGGAGACAGTTGCTGTGTTCACCTTCTTATCATCCAGCTAACAAGGAGGTTATGGGCAATATCCTATGGCCTTGATGTGCTGGGCAGGGAACCAGGGTGGCGTGTGTTGGCTTTTCCAGTTATTTGACTAATGCCAGAATTTGTGTGCTTTGTAACAGCTGTATTGACCAAAGCCCCCTATCCCTTCTCTTGATGGGATAGTTTGCAGAGGATGTGCATGGATGTGCTTGGTGCTCTTATCTCACCTGTGTAAGAATGGGCAGGCTCAGGCCTGGACTGAAACCTGCAAACTGGGACTCCTTACATTCTATCTTGCACACATTGCTTGTGTGTTTCCATCTGGCACCTAGCCCCTGCAGGGAAAGGAAAGTCCTCATGCATTGTCAGGGAGCAAAGAAATCTGCAGGTATATTAATGGAGCAGCTTGATTGTAACTTTGCGTTTGTTCTTTCATCAAGCTTAAAAAAATAACGTCAAAAAAAAAAAAGCACAATTAAAAAGTGGAAATGCCTGGGCTTGGTGCCCGCCTTGGCAGTTTAAACAATCTGCTTTGGATTTCAGGGTTGAATCTCCTGGGCAAGGCAAAAGACATGGGGCAGGTAGGAAGAGGCTTTCTTCCCCACTAGCAGCAATTGGATCAGGATATAATGCTGAGCATATGGTGGAGCAAGGTGCACTGTACTTGATGCAGCATGGCTGCATCAGTCTGCTGTATGTTCAGTGGCACGCTTTGCAGAGAGGTTGAGTGCTGCTTGAACTTTGCCAATGCAGCAGAAAGCTCTTGAGCATCAAAAATTTGTCTGAGAGAGACTGGCAGGTGGGACATCTTGTTTCTGAATAAAAAGAAAGCTGATCACAAAGCCTTTCATGAGTGTGTGAATGGGCAATTCTGATTCATTGTAAGCTAATTCACAAATTGCATCAAGTTGGGTGAGAATTTGCCTGCAGTAGGATTTTATAGCCCCAAGTGCTGGCTGTTGAATGTTCATTATCTTTAATCCGAGGACGAGCTTGCAAGGCGAGCCCTTCTAGCTGATTTATTGACGTTAAGTACAATTTACCTCTCCAAGTTATGCATTTGTACTGCAGTAACTGAAAGGAAACAAAGTTTTGAACTCTTTATATTTATACACTACACTTGTATAGGTTTTAAAAAATTCCATAATCTTTATTTTAAATAAACTAAAAAAAAATCACCGTAATTGTTGTAAACTGGAAAATTTATATATGTCTTTTCTTATGAAAGAATGCATCACATAGGATGTAGGATGGTAGGAACAGGAAAATTTCTACTAAACAGTTGGGGAAAAAAAAAAGATTGCAAAATAAAGGCCATCTGAAATTCAGTCTTGATATAAACACTAAGTGTCAGAGCAGTCTAGCTCCTATCTAGACCATGGCCCAGAAGATACCTTTCATCCTTGCACACCTATTACTGTTTGACATAAAACAGTTGAAACATTTTGCATTCATTAGGGGCTCAAGTGATAGCTTGAAAAGGATCGTTTACTTTTTAGGCACAAAGAATCCTCAATTCTTAAACTTTATCTCCAGGATGAAATAATGATGTACTTTCAGCTTGTACAGGTGCATCCTTCCCAGCTGTGTTCTGGTTAGCACACATCCTGACTCCCACATGGAGGGGTGGTGGGCTAGCCCATGTGAGGGATGGGCACAGTAGGCATTGGGCTTGTTCCCTGCTCCTTGGCAGGTTCCATAGCTGAGGCTACAGTGGCTATTTGCTAGTGTTTCTGGTTAGGTTCAACAGGAGTCTTGCACTTGCAGCGTTGGCACATCTTCCTTAAGTGAGTGATTCTCCGTGGATGGGGTCACTGATGGATTTGCAGCTTTTGATAAGATCCATAGATGTGTTGCTAATGGCAGGCTCCAGCCGAGGCTTTTCTTTCAGGTGCAGTGTTCAGAGCAACTCTCTCCAGTGGGAATGTGGTTACTCATAGCTGTCCACTCGTTTTCCACATGGTCTTGGTGCCACCAGAGTCATTCCAAGCAGGTGCCTGCTGGCATCAGTTACACAGCTGGAACAGCTGGGGTTGTCCTGACATGGAAGGAAAGACCAGGGAGCTTATCTGTGCAGAGCCTCACTCAGGATGTTGGGTTTTCTTGGCATGTATTAAAATACAGTGTATTTATCTCTTCCAGTTATGGGGGACTTTGCTACCCCTCTGTCACGTTTAGCTGAAATTGTCCAGAAGGTTCAGCAGATGTGGAAAAGGAGAGGGAATGCATGTGCACACACAAATCTCATTTCTGAAGAGAAACCCTCCCTTCGATCCGAAAGACCTTATTTAATAGGGAAGTTTTCTTAAAGTGAGCCCAGTTGTTTTGGCTGACTGCTTTGGATATAATCTTTGAAATGATTGACTATGTTAAATCATGACAATTAGGTCTGACCATTAACCTCCCACAGAGCTGATTACGGGGATGGGGTGATGAGGAAGTTTCTTATTTTTCTTAGTGCTATTGTTTCAGTCTGTTTGCAGAGTAAATACTATGAGTGTGTCGGTTGATTACACTGCAGACCATCTCTTAAGTCAGAGGAGATGGCTGTTTAGTTCTGAAATGTGGAAACTTGTGTTTTAGAGAAAACATGCTCTGCAGAGGTGTTGGGAAGACTCTAGGTCTGTGCACCTGTACTTTTCCAGCCATCCTGACCGTTTACTTACTGACTGTATCTGGAGTGTTTATCCCCTTTACTTTAGCTTCTCTCCAACACAATCATATAGGCACCTCTGAGAGACTGCACTCTGGTCATTTCTCGAAGGTTGTTTTGACTAAGTTAAAGCGGCAGAGATTGACTCCTCCTCTCCAGCATTTTTTACAGACAAGCGTAGCCCAGCTCTTATAAGTTTTTGAAGGGCATCTTGCCTATAGTGCTCATAAATTGGTTCTGACTCTGGAGGGCTGTGAGCACTCCCAGTAACAAAAGGCAGTTATTGACTGTAAGGGAAGATTGCTACAGGAAGAAGGGTGACTGGTGTTTTGTGCACCGCAATGGGCAGCTGCCCATGCGGTGAAACTGCCCGGATTTAGCTGAAGGGGAGCTTTGTTGAGGAAAGGAGAATCCTTGCCTGGAATAATTGCTTCTGAGCCAGGGAGAATTGACTACTCCAGAGTGGGAATAGGCCTTCAGCTACCTCTGGCACAAATACCAGGGCTGTTGCAAATCTGATTTGAGTCACTAACAATAAGGTATTGAAAAGGCAAGCAGACCTAGTAGTTCTCTCTGTCTTTCCCTGGGCTCCTAATTTATTCTTCAGCTTCACTTGCTGAAGCGAGCCTGTAACAACACATGTATATGTGAAAACACGAAGGACAAAAATCTTTAGAAGAGGCACCAAAAGGTCAGGTAGAAAGGTCCTCAAAAAAAAACCAACCAAAAAACAAAAACCAAAAAAACCCAGAAAAAAACACCCCAAAACCCGACATGAAACTTCTAAAAGTCTGGTTATTTTAGGTGAAAGATAATTATAATCTGTACTGTAATTGTTGGCTGTATTTTCTGATACAAAGCTGCAAAATGCTCTCTTCCCCCACGGAGCTCATAAAATGGTGCTCTGTGTACCAGATGGATTTTGTTTTTCATTAAATAAAGAAACTTGTAAACAGTGCTCTGTACCATAGAGATTATAATCTCCACCATCCTCCTCCTCTTCCTTAAACACTGGAGCACGCACTGGAGCACGCACTTTGCAGATTGGACTCAGACCACAGCAGAGCTCCTGGCGAGGCCCCAGCCTGCTGCTGATCGCTGCGGCTTGGGGGCCAGGCAAGGCGTGCTCCCGGTGTCTGAGAGCGTTTACTGCGTGGGTTCACTTGTGCTTTTATCAAATCCTATTTCTGAAAACAAATAAAAGGCTCGTTTGCACAGTGTTTGAATGCCACTCTGTGCAACAGCGGCAGTTGGTGGGGTTAGACCTGTGGAGCTGGCAGTGCTGCAGGTGGGGCAGAGCAGAAAGAGGAGACCGAGTAACAAACTGGTTTTCACGTAGAAGATAGCAAGAAATGTTTTATGGAGGTCACCAGGAATAACTGCTACTTTCACCAGTTAAGTCAGTATATTTAGTTATTCTGCCATTTTTCCAGCTTTCAAATTTGTAAGGTATAATGTGTTAAAAGTTTCATTGTGGTCCTTGTAACTTGAGCCACAATTCTTGACGGCGCTCTTGCAACACCCACTAAGCAGCACACCCTTCACTCTCTTATTTCTCTGCATAATCCTGCAATCTTGTGTAATAGGAATGCAACCTTTTTTTTGCATAACTCTTCTATCAATACATTTATTGAACAGTTCACAAAAGCAGGTGCTATTATCTTCATTTATGTTTCCATTATACTGGAAATTTCAGTCATGGCTGTGGTGCAGCAGCTTCTGTCACGGTGTACACAGGCACTGGTCAGTTTGTACCACTTTCAGGCTGGAGGAAACTGCTCTGCTGCAAATCCTACTCGCTTATGGTCTTATGGGTATTACCATGGGTCTGTAACTAGATGTGGTGAGTGATAAAGTGTGAATTAAGACCAGATATGTCGACTTCTGTTCCATCCATTGGACCCACTGCTCATGTCCTGTTACGGAAAACCTCTCTGAAATTACTGACAAATTGCATTCTGAAAGCAGAGAGTAGCTCGATTATAAGGTGTACCCAGTTATTAAATACTGAACTATTACTCTGTTTAAGGTGAACCCTAGATTAGTGTTAGATGCTTTTTCTTGGTTTTCATTCATGTCTTATGTCAGTTAAATGTTGGGGTTTTTTCCCTAATGAAGTGTACATGTAGGAAAAATACTGGGGAAAAATGTTCTTATATTGTTACTTAATTTTTTTTTCCAAGTAACTCTTAAAGTATTTTGTTAGCTCTGTCTGTATATTAGTAAAAATACATTTGAAATATTATCACAAGATCTGCACACATTTGATTTTTTTTGTTAAATACTGAAGATGCCTAATACTGATAAATATTTATGTCACCAAGTGTAAGCTTGCTTGATGTAATCATATAACTTTAATTGAGCTATTTGATGTTCTTTACCATGCCTTGTGAATAAAAGTAATCCCTTCTGGATCACAATTTTATTCTTCCTGTCTATGCAGTAACAAGCGACTTGTGGCCTTAGTGCCAAATGACACTTCATTCAACACCAGACGAGCCTACACGAGCGAAGATGAAGCCTGGAAGTCGTATTTGGAGAATCCCTTAACAGCAGCTACCAAGGCTATGATGAGCATAAATGGTGATGAGGACAGTGCTGCTGCTCTTGGCCTATTGTATGACTATTATAAAGTAGGTAACTCTGTCATTATCCCTCCCTGCTGCACTAGCAGGGACTGCTCTAAGAGGCATCAAAAGAGCCAGTTTTCAAAGACAGAAGTCACTGCATCTTGTTTTCTTTCTGATACTTGCAACAAGCACCTGCTCCATTACAGGAAGCCTGTCTGATGCTGTTTTGATGTGTTTAGTTCTAGAGAGAAAAAAACCAAAATCAGAACTCCCATGTTAAATTTTCGTCCATGTTTTATTTTTGAGCATAGTAATCTTCCTCTTCCTTTGAAAGAACATTGGATGAATTAGCCCCCTTTTTATTTGTGCTCAGATGCCTGCAATGTTCTTAAAAAAAGCATAAAAGGGGAGAGAAGCCTTGTCCATCTGTAGGTTTGTCTGCTTTTCTGGTTCATTCCACACATGTTTTAGTTTGCTCTTTAACTGGAGTATCTCTCATCTGAGAGTTTCCCATGTTATTTTTGTTTGTATAATGATTGCAGTAGGCTGTATACAAACATACAATGAGGTCTAGCCCTTGCACTGGAAGTTTGTAGTCTAAATAGGAAGGTGGAGGACAGAAATGGAGCTGGACACAGAGATCTGAGTCAACTTACAGGGGAAGCACTGACACACAGTTTCAGTTTATGTCAGGTTCTAAACCCTGAGCTTTACCTACCATTTCAATAACTCCTTTTTTGTGTATTTTATAGTGTTTAAGTAGAACTGTATTTGAGTTTTCTTCTGAAATTGGAGGAGAATTCTACAGGGTGCATCTCTGTGTAATGCAGAAATATCACTCTGAAACCCATGCTGACCCTTTGGTACTCTCCAAATGGAATCAGTGCTGCCTCCCAAGCACTAGAGTATGAAATTGTTCATTTCTCTTTAAACTATCTCCATACTCCTGAAGCCACCTATGGCTGCCTTGGACAGTTGATCTTCTCTGAAAGCCAGCACAGCAGTGCCAGCTCCCCTGCTAATTCATGAAGAAGTAACAGGAATGGAAATTAATAACTTGCTTTCAGTACATTGCTATTAGTAGAAATGCTTTTAGAGAATGGGTTTCTCAGTCTCTGCTACAGTAGTTAGATGAGTGTTCAGGAGAAGGTGTTGTAGGCAAGATGCTATATACCATCCTTAAATATTGTTTTAATTTTTTTACTGATTATATTTCAAGAGATGTTCCTTGCTTTTGTGTGTTCTTGTCAGTAGAGAAAAGCTTCTCCCCAGTGAGAAAGAAGAAAGGTCCTTTTCTCTACTTAGCAGAGTTATGACAGTGCCAGAATCTGTGAAATTAATGTGGATTCATAAAATTCAGGATTTGTATGAGCATCTGGAGTATTGGCTTCTGTCTAAGTAATACTTTTGTATGTAGCAGTTCATTAATCTGATAGATTTTTAAAATAAAACCAGAGAATAGCCCTTTTCCTTCTCAAAATTATGTTTTAAGAAACATGCTGTTCCTTGTTCCAGGCAGTTGCAAAAGACTTGAGGTTCAGATGGAATAAGATATGATTAACATCTCAAAGCCATTTCCAGCATTCAGTCATAACTATTTTTGTCTTAAAACTGGGAAGAAATGATAACTCTTGCTGATAGTCTACTCTCAAACAGGAACTTAAAACCTAACCTCTGTGCTGTAATGTGGAAGTGTGAAGGAGGACTTCCAGTGCACCAGACTCTTGAATTGCCCTTATTTATCATCTGGCTCATTTGTTCTGACATGCTGGATAATATTTTTGAAGTATTTTTTCCAGTCAGTAGGAATCATTTGAACTTCACTGTTTGTTTTTTGAACTTCTCCTATTTCTTACAGTGATATTTACATAAACATAGACCCTCCTTCAGGGATAAATATATGATCTTAAAAGGGGAATCAACATGTGCAAACTGTGGCTTTTATCCCAGTTCAAAAATATACGAAAGAGGATTCTTAACCAGCAGGATGCTTAATAGGTAGAGGGGATGTCCCTAAGAGAAGGACTGCCTCTGGCTAGCACTCTCTGACTCTGCTGCTGTCTTGCAGATATAGTTGATATTATTGTTGGCTACGACGATTTTTCCTCTAAATTTGGATATTTTCCTGATACTTCTTTTCTTTAAAACGTTTAAAGATAAAAGGCATGGCTTTAGCCTGTTCTTAGGTCTATTCTTGCTCTTTAAACTTGAGTTAACTGCTGTAATGGAGTAGATATGCCTTCTTGTTCAAAACATAAAAGTTTTAGCTCCCAATGTTCTGGTTCAGGAAGAAAAGAAAAATATGGTCATGTCAGCAACTTGGCCCTTGGTAATTTCATATCTATGCTGGTGTCAAGAAACCTGTATGTGGGAATACAAATCTTTGAAGTCACTTGGTACCAATTCTGAGTCTGTGAAGTGGCCAGATTTGACTGGATTTTTACTTCTCATAGCTGTTGATGCACTCAACAGAGCAGAAGTCAGTGTTTCAGATGGCATGCCAGCATGCCCTGACTTTTCCCCATACTAGGAAAGGGAAAGATCCACAAACTTTCCCTAGGTATGAGTGCTACACCCTCCAGGCTGGTCTGTAACAGGAGGACTTAGCTGGTGCTTATGGTTTAATTGAAAAGCCTTTCTCATCTGAGCTAAAATGGTCTCCATGCAGAGCTCATCAAAGCATCCTATCTGCCTTCTCATCTTGTATTCAATGAATATAGTGTGTGCGTGTGTTTTTTGGAATAACAGCTTTGATTTTGAGATAGCTTGGCCTAGCTTGATATTCCAAAGGACAGTATAGCAGAGTGCTTTGCTCCAGTCTGGTGTGCCCAAGAACAGGAAAAGAAAACAATTCCTGCATTTTTTCTCTTTGGAAATATTCTTTCTGTTCACAATCAGTCTCCCAAAGAAAAACGGCTCCTGGCACCTGTGACCTGCACAACACTAGTTGTTATATTTTCCTAGTTGTTGCAGTAGAGCAGTCTGAAGCTGCAAATGCCTGACAGTTGCATTTACCTGACCCCATGCCTGGTGTTGTTCTCAGGTTCCCAGAGATAAAAGGCTGTTGTCTGTTAACAAAGTGAGTGATAATCAAGAAGACCAAGATAAAAGGTACAGTATTATTCAAAATCATACACCCAGCTACTAACGGTGTTGATTAGTTGTGAACTGAAGGTACTGTGATAGCCTGAGGGTTGATGGTTTTCTTCCAAAAGTTAAAAGAATGAAGGCTGTTTTGGGAAGCACACTTTACTCCTTTTTACTTTTAATCGTAAAATTGGGTAGTATTATCCAACATGCAGTCTTCAAAGTAGCAGAGAGTTTCATTACTTGTTTGTGTTTGGTTTTGTTTTTTTGCTACTGCTGAGATTAGTAAAATCAGATTATATTGACAGTTGGCTATTGGCTATTTTACTTTGTTTTCTTCTTCTAGGGCAAAAAAATGAGTAGTTTGGCCTGGGTAACCTGATTTATAAAGTTTTAATTAACATGACTTAGGGTCTGCCCAGCAAATAAGGTAACGCTCTTAAAATCATCCACTTAGAATGTTTTTCTCACTCCTCTCAGATTTCAGCTTTTTTCTCTAGTCTAAAAATGACTTGAGTCAGAGGAAGCTGCTTCCTGCCTTATTAAGACTTGTGGACAAGAAAGAGTGTATATTTATGTAGAAAGAGCTAAGTTTTTACATACAGGGAGGTATCTTCATGTAAAATTAGTGATGGAGAAAAGCTACTAAAAGTTAATGTGACTAATTTGTGACAGCCTTAGATGGTCTCCAATAGCTGCATAAGGTGAAATAGGTAGTAGTATAAATTTACTGTTTCAAAATAGACTATGAAATGTTTTTTGAGGGAGAGGTTTTTTTCTGTGAACACCAGAGAAATTCCTAAATTGAGTGTGATTGACAAAACTGGCCTTCAGTGGAAAGCCAAGAGAGAGGAACTGCGGTGTCAGACCATTTCTCCTGGTTTGAAAACAGCAGTGTTAAACCTACAAAAAGTTTTACAAGTTAATAATGTAATGTCAGTGCACCTACTGTCAGAAATGAATTGCTTTCAACAGCAGCTGTGCTTAGTCGTGGGAATGCTGCTGGAGGTTACCTTGCAGCCACTATAGTTACTGATCTACTCTGCTACAATGGGATTCCTGGGCTTGCTCTTTCAGAAGAGCATTGATACCAGAGTTACACAAACAGTAGTGGCCTGTCAACAGCCCAGCCCGAAAGAGCATGCATCAGTGTGTGAATTTTGCTGTTGATATTCTGCCTATTTTATGTGCAAATTACCTACTGTGAGTAATCCATACCTTGCCTTACTCTTTATTCTTATTTTGTGTCTGAAGGCTGTTGCACTGCTGGATTGATTTTACATCCAAATTGTAAGCCAAGGCAAGAGCAAGCCCGGATACCCAGAATTTATTGTAACAAGCCTTACTGGTTGTAGGTCAAACCAAATGTATTATCTTTCCCTAGCTGTAAAGAGCTCTGGACCTCTCTGCTTGCCTCACAGTTCCTTTTGCCTGGTATTTGTTAATGTATTACTTCTTATGGCAGTGGCTTATCAGAATTAAAAGACCTCCTTTCCTGATATCTAAGAACATTAAACTACTTGAGGAGAAGATTTACTCTGTCAGGACAGTTCATAACATTTTTTAAATTTGTCTCACAGAAATTGTCTTAATACCACGGAAGCTCAGAGTAATTTAAGTGGGGGAGAGAACCGTGTGCAAGTCCTGAAGACGGTGCCAGTTAACCTTTCCTTGAACCAAGATCCTTTGGAGTCATCCAAAAGGGAATACAACACAAATGTGTCTGGGAGCTCAACGCCCATCACAGGGACCGGAGTGACTGTGGTTAAAGCAGAGGAATTTACCCCTGTTTTTATAACCCCACAAACACACTATGCAAGAGGAGAAAACGAGGAGCACCGAGGGGTTATCTTTGAACACTACGAAGTGTCCAACATTGCTCCCCACACAAATTATCTCAAAGATGACCAGCGCAGTACTCCTGACAGTACCTACAGCGACACCTTCAAAGATGGAGGAACAGAAGTAAGTTTTTCACCTCAAATTACCATCTAAGAACTCAATAAAAAGCTCTAAACAAGATACGGATATTTGAGCTTGTAAACAAGATAAGGAGATTTGAACTGTCCACAAGAGCCATTAGAAGAACAGTGTTGCTTGTTTCAACAAATTCATTTCTGCTCCTTGCTGTGTTCCTGTCAGTCTGTGGTCTGATTATAGGGGAAGCATCATGAGGTGCTTCAGAAGACAATTTTAAAGATGTTTATTGGAAATTCTGAGAATAATAAATATTGATCTTTTGTCCTTCGGGGTATTTTGTCGAGTAGTGGATAGTTGCCATTCTGAAAGAAGATTTATTTACCATTAACAAGATCTGCCTTCAGACCTATTTGTAACAGTAAGAAATAGCAGCCACTTTGTGACGGGGAAATTCTAGATGTTCTTTTGAAAGTGCAAATGAGCAGTGTCAGCCTCTGCTGCTAGATAAACCCAAGTAACTTGTTCAGAAGCTGTCTGTTGCACTAAGCTCTATTCTGCAACATGGGCAAGTGAGAAAAAGTAGGAGCATTGGATGAGTAGAGAGGAGTGGAGAATATAATAGGCAAGGAAAAACTGCATGTATATGTGCAGGAATGAGGAGGAGAAGAGAGACAATGAGCTCCCTTAAACTATTTTACAGTTATGCTGAGTCAAAGTAATTTTACAGTCAGCTTTAGTATGGTATTTAGCAGGCTGCTTTTGCCTGCTGCAAAATAATGCAAATGAGCTGGAAATGTAGCAGCGTAAAGACTATTTAAAGCTGACAGTACCTCTGCAAATAATTAGTGATACTAGGTGGTAAAACTCCCCTAGGGTTTGTCTCCTCCCAGCTCTACAAAATTGTAAATGTAAAAAAAGTGCAAGGCAAGCTACATTAAGGCTGAGCTACTCTGATTGAGTATATGAGAAATTTACTGTGTGTTTGTGTATGTGTATTATAGAGAAGTACATGGTCTTCACAAGCCAATAGATGAGGATGTCTGGAGGTGAAATCAATTTTCAGATATAGAACACATGTAGGTCAACTAAGTGAATAATTAATGAAGAAATCTAGCTTGCCATTGTAAAATCAGTAGGATCAAACCTTGAATTAGAGACACTGCTCTGCATTACCAAATCACATTTTTACAGCTGTTGTTACTGGTAAGTGGCTCTTCATTCGAGCCCGGTGGTGCTCATGGCTTTCCCCGGGGTGCTGTAGCAGGGTGATTCCTTTACATTGGTTTGTTCTGGGTCATGTTGCTGAGAGGTTCCCAAACAGCCCATCCACGTTGTGCAGAGAGCTGTCAAACATGCAAACTTGTTTGATTTGGCTGTAAAAAGGAACTTTACATCTGTATGTTGGCTTTGCATTCCAAACTCTGTGTTATGTTAATTTTGCTACAAAGGTAATATTTTGTTACATGCTTTTTAAAGTTATTGGTTAATGGCAGGATACAGTACCTGTCATCTAGACTTTCTGTGCAGTCTGTGGAGAAAGAATCAGTTCAAATCCACTTGCCAAAAGTGAGTGGAATGGTTTGCCAGGTGCACTCACTCCTCTCTATCTTCACCTCCCCCTTTACCTGTAAAAATGAGGCTGAACAACTGACTTTAACTGGGTCCCCACCGTAGCTGTTAGGTGAGGTGTGTACCTCTGTTGGTGGCCTTCTAGCCCCAAATGTTTATATGTGTGTGGCCAGGGAGCAGGAACAGCTTCCCCACCCTGCTGCAGCCTCGCTCCACACTGAGCCTGTCCCTTTGTTGTTTCTCAACTACCCAAATCCCAGGATGTGCTTGGTCCCTGCCATGCATGCTCTGAGTGCTTCTCCAGCGACACACCGTTTCTGTAGGGACAGCTGCATGAAGCAGGTGTGGGGAGACCATAAAATATCAAAACATACCAAAAGAAACCTGGGCTAAATTAGTAATAGAGTATGGTTGCACTTAATAGTTTTCCGAAGTGCTTGGAAAGTACTTTCTGAGTACTGCTGGGAATGACTGAGTTTGGAATTGCTCTGATTCCTACTCAATTTTAAAACACATTATGAATACATATTTAGAAATTGTTTCAAAGCATTTATGGAGTGACTTAGTTCTGTTGTATTGAAGGAGTGCTGAGTTTTTATAGATCCCTGTGGTAGGGGACACTTCGGTAAATCTCTGTGTTCTTCAGATACAATTTCAGCAATTGTATAAATATGCCATTCTCATCTCTTTCATATTCTTAGCTGTGATTGTTTAGTTCTTTATAGTATAAACAAATTTTTTTGAGGTTGGGTAAGTAAATTGCATGTTTTTGACAATGTCAACCTCTAACCTTTATATAAAATGTGATTAGCATATTTATATCCACTCAATTTTTTAGGTATTTTAGGCTTTAAATAGCTTATGGTTTCTTCTGAATTTTCTTTAAAAAATATAATTATACTTTTCTTAGTATTTGCATTTTGATTGCATGAAACTATATTTAATTGCTTTTATTTTTCAGAAGTATCGGAGTGTGTCAGTGGGGGCTGAAGAATATATTTATGAACAAACAAGGTAGGGCATAAGCTTTGAAATGTGTTGATTGGCATCACACAGGCATGTATTGAGGGCAGGCTGTCTCTGTCCATTTCCCACCCTCCCTTTCTTCACCCTGAGGTACCTGCAGGGCTCCTTAATGCTGCCAGACATCACTCTCCCCTTGTTCTCTTGCTTATGTTGGCTTTCAGATCTGGCCAGTTTATATCTTCATCTATTACCTTTCCCTCAGCATTGTTTTAAGTTAGTAACTCCTCTGAAGCCCCACTGAGACATGTGAGATTAAAACTGGCCTTGACATCCAGGTCATAAAATCTTTCCCACCTTTCAGGATGCAGAAGACAGATGTCCAGGATGGTTGAACTGGCTCCACCAACCCTATGTAATTCCCATCTTTACTTTTCCCTTCTGGTTTTTTTCTGGTTGCTCTTAGTAGATTTTCTGTCTTTTTACACTGCTTGTTGTGGTACTCGATGTTTACCTATAAAACAATATAAACAAAGTATCTATTACAAATCATGTAAAAAACCTTAAGAATTCCCAAAATATTTTTAAACAGCTTCAAAAATTGAAGCTTGAAAAGAATAGTGTTCTCCCTCAGCACAGAAAAATGTATGTGCAGCGTGGGCAAACGCTGCAGAGTCCCTTTAACTGATAAAGGCTGTAATCACTAAAGTTTTTAAGCTGATGCTTTATTTCTTGCTTGTGAATGGTTCTGTTTATATCTGAGTGATTACTCTCACTTTAGAATCAGGAACATGCCTACATATTTTTCCTGGATTAGGCATATGACTCCATCTGTGGAGAAGGTTTCTTATAGCCTGATCTTTATTCTGAAGAGGATTAAAACAATCATTAACTGCAGTGAGCTCAGAATTGAGTCATTATATAGGCAGAACATATGCAACAGATATTTAGCAGACTGCTCACTTGCTATATGGAATATTTGTAAAGTTGAATCCTGAAACATTGGTATTAACAATTCTCAGACACTAGTCCTTTCATGCACTGGTCCATATTAGAACAAAACCTCTGAATGTGCATTAAGAAATACAAACTATGTCTTTCCTGGGAGTGGTAGGTGCTCAGAAATTAAAACTTCAGACTGAAAAAAGAAGTGGTGAATATGAAAGTAATTGGAAGCCTGATAGAAGATCCCCTAATGACTACACAGGGGTTTAGTTAAGACTCATGTTGAGGTTCAGAATAATATTATAATAATTTGAGTGACTGCAATAAATTTTAAGGGTGAGAGTAATCCTCCTGCTGTAGGGCAGACTTTGATTGCCAGCTGGGAACAAGAAGTAAATTCGCAAGTGGTACTACACAGAGACTGCAAAATTGGCCAAGTCTGGGATTTACATTTTTTGACATCTTTCTGAAACATCCAGAATGACAGGAAGCAGAAGACCAGACTGTGGCAGACTGTAGGCAGCTCTGTTAAGATACTGTGTGTCTGACTTTGGATCATCCTAAGCCCTTCCCAGCACACATCGTGGTTAGGCCTTCTGTCTGGTGGGAGGTTTTGAGTGGCATCTCCCAGGGCACTCCGCATGCCTCGACATGTGTCCCGAAGCAATCTTGCGGCACAACCTGCAGTGCCTTCGTGTGACACTAAATCAAGGCTCTGCCCCTACCACCAATGGGTGGTCAATTCATAGGATGAGCAGGATGGGTGCTGGATTTGCAGCACCAGGGTGGTGCTCTTCCAGTCTGCTCAGACAGGACCACACTGCTTGCCAGTGTCAGCAGTGCTTCTGTTCCCCTTGCACACAGGACAGGGACCGTGGCAGCACTCCCACAGTGGATGGCAGGGGAGGGGACCACAGGGCCCTTTGTGCCGCCTTCCCACGGATGTGAGAGCCTTCATGTTGGCAGCAACTGAACTGTTGGGAAGTGCCTGTTCTGGCATCAGTGGGTTGGATAGGTATAGATGAGTGTTTGCTTTTTACCTTAGTTTTGCTTTGATTTAAAGCAATTAGAATGTTTAAGCAACTAGAAAAATGACTGGATTTCAATTTATAAGCTAAGAAACACTTAGAAATTGTCTTTGTTTGATTAAATGATTGCTACTGAATAATTGATACTAAACTGTCTGAAACTTCTTGCTTTGGATGGAAAGAGATTGGATCTGTTGGGGTTTTTCTACCTTCTCTTCAAGTAGGGGTTTAAATATAAATATTATTCATACATTTTAGTGGTTTCTTTCCATTGGATAGTTAAAAATACTTTTATTTTCCCTTTATTTCTATATTGCTATGGCAGTGCTATGATAATCTGGAGTTATTTGCTGGAAAGTTGAGGATACACTGTTGTTTTGGACCAATATTCCTCCTTTTGATTCTGCTCTGACACTGCTTAAGTACTTTGCTGAATTAGGACCTTGGTGAAAATACTTCCTGCACATTTCCAGTTCGTGAGGACATCCTGCAAGTGACTCCTTGCATTAAGCTTCCTGTGCAGATTGAAAAGAAGATTTTTTTTTTCTGCATGGTGAACATTATTTTCATTTAAGAAAATGAGCTGCAGGCATCGTTTTTATTGGATTGTTGTTCAAACCTGTTACTGGAGGAGTCGACTGGAAGAGGCTCAGTGAGAACTGTTTCCAGCTAAGAGTTCACTAGTTAATGGACCTGTAACTTTTGATGATTTGGGAACTGCTTTAAAGGTGGAAAGTTCTTCTATGAAGGAGGGTCTTTTTTAAGATCTAAAATTTCAGCACAAGAGCAAACTTTTTTTCTGTTTTTTTTTCTTTTTCTAAAGGGAGGTTACTTGTTTGCAGGATACAACTAAATGTAGGCACTTTGTTCTGTCTGACTAATTTTGAAAAGAAAGCTTGTAAAAACCTTGATTTACGTGTTGTCTTTAAACAAATAAACTTACTGTCCCTTCTCCTTGAATTGCTTCCCTGTACTGTGCTGAAAGTAGCAGTTGGACATTTCATTCTCTGAGTCCATCTTTTGCAACAAGTTTTATTCTGCTAGGGTTTTTAAAAAATAATTATTTATTTATTTCTGTTTCTGTTCTGACACTTCTAAGTTTAAATGTCTGTGGAGTTGGAGATTTCCTGCAAATCATACTGAATTCCTGCCTGTTATTTAACACTCTCATTGTGGGGTAGTGGTCTTGTACTTCATAATAGTTCTTTTCAGAGAAAGTTAAAATGTAGTCTTTTATCCAAGAGACTTACAGTTCAGATAGTTTTACACTTCGTTGCCAGATCTGCTGAACTTGAAAAAAAAATTGCACTTTTAAATGACCTTGTGACCTTTCCCTGGTATTTTATTATTAGCTTCTTACGCCTTATGCAATGCATGAAGTACTTAATAAATGAAGACAAAGAGAAAAGGAGAAAGTGATATGGATTTTGTTGATGTTTCTCTCCTTGTCTTTTCAGCAGCACTTTTCAGTATACGCTAGAAGCTACCAAGTCTCTGCGTCAAAAGCAAGGGGAGGGGCCCATGACCTACTTGAACAAAGGACAGTTCTACGCCATCACCCTGAGTGAGACGGGTGACAACAAATGTTTCCGACATCCCATCAGCAAAGTCAGGGTATAGTCCCATTTCTTTCCTAGGTGGCAATGAAGCTCTGTAGATAGATGTAGTTGTGGGTGGTTGGCTTTTCATATATTTTTTTTTTCTTGTGGGAGGGGACAGAGCAAGCTTATTCTCATGCTCAATGTAAAGGTGGAAGAGCACCATATTGATGGTGGCAACAAATATTTTGGGGTCCAGTATTTTCAGGGTGATCTTATGAGTTAATTATATACATATCTGCCTCAGTCTGTGGTTTAGCAGAATGATGATTACACAGAGACTGCACCTGACACTGGTGAACTTATCATTGCCATGATTAAAGTAAAGAAATCCAAGAACTGCTACATCTACTTTGTAGTCTATCTTCACACACTCGTGCACTTCATCAGCTGCTTTCCAGTGCATTTCAGATAAAACATGAAGAGTTGACTCCATCCTTTATGACATAAATTTTTAATAATTTACATTGTATAAGTATGAGCTTTCACTTGATATTCACCCATAAGTATGACAAAATGAATGATTTGCATCTTAAATTCCATCAGGTAGGACTAGAGCTTGTGTATTCAGCAACATCTGCTTTGGGGAATGGGCCTGCTGATTTCCTTGGTAATGTTTCTGAGTTAGCAAATCCTAACCCAGTAACCTTGGAACGAACAATGAGCTTCAGAGTTGCTGTCGTGTAAATTTTACCCTGGAGCTGGCAGGGCTGCATATGTATGAGGCTGCGAAAGTGTTTCCATCCAAATAAACGAAGTACTGTAAAAATGTTGTGACTTCAGTCAAAGGAACTGATGAAAATCAATGTGAGCAGTGAAGCAGACAACAACCTATATGTTTCTATCATACATAAAGTTTAGAGAGACTCATCCTAAACAGAGGCAATGATTTGGAAACCTGAATTAGCAGGTAATTTCTAGCCTGATTTCCTGAGGACATGAGGCTGTAGAGTTACACTGTTGGCTAAAGCTATTGTAAGATTTCTCTGTTGCTGCAAAATCTCTTTCCCTGCCACCTGTTCCTTCCCCCTTTGTGGTTCCAGCTCCAGCACTTGCAGAGCTGAAACAGGAGACAGGAGCTTGCTGGTCTGCTTGAAAACCAGTCCTCAGAGGCCTGGTTCAGTGCACAGCCACATGAGTTTTGAAGCTGTGGCAGCAGAAGAGTTGAAGTTGTAGAGGAGAGATGAGACCACATCCTTTTGGAGGATGTAGTTTACAGAAGATTGTGAAACCACGTGCAACTTTCACGATCATGTTCTGTTTGCCAAGGCCCTACTCAGGCGACTCTTGAATTTATTGCCAATTCCATCCAAACCTGACAGAGATGCAAGAGGTTTTGAAGGTATTAAACCTCTACAAGTTCCATGTAAGTGTTTCGTAGAGGAAAAAGATTAATTCTGTCCTTGGTGGAAAAGCTGGTCAGCATGGTCAGATCTGGTTAGTGCATCAGCTGGCCAGCCAGCACATACCTGATGCCAGCCAGTACACACAGGCATTACTCAGGGCTAGTCCGTGGCGTATATTGCCTTGTGCCCATGCAGAGGCTGGGCATTGAAGATGTGGTGATGGTGTTCAACTTTTGTGTAGAAGGTCACAGAGCACGTGAAGGGTTACAGTGGTGACTGTGTGGAGGGACACAGAACATGAATCAGTCATGATCCAGCTCCTCAGCTTGTGAAACATCTTGGTGATGGTTTTTTTGACCTTAGCGTCTTGGGGTTAAAGGAAGAACAGGAACAAAGGATATTTAAAAGTGATTTTTTTTTTGTTCTCTGTGCTTTATTTTCACTTCAGTTTACCTGATAGGATTATTCATTGTTTTATGGGTTTTTTTTGTTTTGCTTGCCTACAGCAGGGCTTTTTAAAAAATACTTTATTGCTTGTATAAAATTTTGCATAAAGTTTCAATCTGTTTGCTTTGAATCACACAGTTTAACAAAGGGAATTTAGAACACTGAGTGAAAACCTCAGCAAAACTCAGTAAATACTTACATTGAGTTTGTCATTAAACACACGTATGCAAGAGTCCTGCTCTCAAGAAGGGTATTTTGACTGTGTATGGTGAAACTGAAGATGTCCCACCTTTAGCCAGTGAGGTGAAGCTCCATAACAACACATCCCTTTCAGTGTAATGTTATATTCCAGAGTGACAAAGAATCTGAACTCCATCACTTTGACTGGACTCAGATTAGAATTGGAATTGGGGATCCTCTCACTTTGAAATGACCACATTTTCGTAAAGGGAACTTAGACTTCTTAAATATAAGACTATGATTAAGTTTTATTTGGACTATCAAGAACATAATCCCGGACCTTGCATTATTTTCCAACTACATTTCCTCTGCCTGGAGTCTTTAAGTGCATTGCAATATTGGACTGGATTAAAACGCAGCAATCTTCTACAACCAAAGTACAAGGAGAGGGTGGTGACTGGATCAGCATTAGAAGCATATAGGAGATTTTAATTTTTGTGTTTCTGACTACTAATTATTTTAACTAATGTGGTTTCTGGTGTTTTTTTTCATAGAGCGTCGTCATGGTGGTTTTCAGTGAGGATAAAAACAGAGATGAACAGCTGAAATACTGGAAGTACTGGCATTCCCGGCAGCACACAGCTAAACAGAGGGTCCTTGACATTGGTGAGTGTAAGAGGATCTTCAGATGTTCCAGGGAAGATTTCAGATATGGAAAGCTCTGGTGCCTTGCACAGTAGTGCAGTTTTTAGCAATGGCTCATCCCTGCTAGGACTGGGCAACAGGGTCTATGGAGAAGGATAGGGACCATGCAGAAGGAATGGTTCTCAGTAGTTACACAGAAGAACTGCCCCTTTCACACATTAGTAGTCCACCTTCTGCAGCTGGGAAGTCGGGGTCTGCACCTCCTCAGGAGTGGCAAAATGTTTGTTTCCTTTAGTTTTTCAAAGGCTGATCCAGTCTTTGATCCAGTAACAATAGCAGCCAGTAATAGTTGTGTTAGCTAATTGATGTGGAAGCGCAGCCTGAGAGTGAGGATGCCATCATCGTGGTGACTGCAAACAAGGGTGCAGGACTCCTACACCCCCAGACTTCGAGTCTTGTTGGTGTCAGCACTGAGGGAGAAAGGAGCTCTGGTGTGCTATGCTGACAGGTCTGTTTACCGTTCATCCCATCTAAGATATTTACAAGCCTATTTCAGCCACAACTGCCCTATCCACATGCTTGAGAGATTTTAGCAGAGGAAGAACACGTACCTGCTGCCAAGGAGCCTGAAGTTTGAATCAGTGGCAGTGTCTAGACATCAAGCGCTTCTCCCCTCCTACGTGCAGTTTACACATGCAGCCATCTGCAGGATTCTAGTCAAAGGAGTCGGCAAGACCAAAGCAGACAAAGTCTATCTTGTTTTGACCGCCTGAGGGAACCAAACCATTGAATGGCAGGAATGAGAGGAGGCAGAGGGGGGGGGGGGCAAAAACAAAGCAGGGTTTCTGGTAGAGAACACCACAAGACTTCAGGGGCAATTGAACTGGGTGATCAGGGAATCAGTCCCTAAGTGGTTCTACTCGCAGAATGCCTTTAGCCTTTGAAATGCTGCAGCCTCCATCGAGCTCCACTTAAGGTCAAGTGTGTTTTGTCAAAGCAGCTCCTCCCGAATCTCCCCTCTGCCTCTTATCATCATTGTTCTGGCTGAACGGTTTCTCCAACTTCTCTGGGTTTTTTTCTTTTTTCTTTTCTTGCCCTTTGGGATAGTTTACGCGGTAAAATCGCCACCCCAGACCAAATGACTGCTATTGAGAAACGTTAAAAGAGCAAGTGTGCCACGTCACAGCTATTTCTGAAGGCTGCCTGTTTTTTTGTGCTAGTCACTACAAGCTTACAGTCCTAAATGCTCATACCTTTGAAAGTATGTGCTCATGAGCTTGTTCCACTGCCATGCCAACACCTTCCGACTCCACTGCACTTGTGGTGTCCTGGCACATTTCAGTCCCTTTCCCCAGTGAGTCAGTTTATGAGGCATATTCTGTAAAACAGTGCTCTGCAAAACAAGTGCTGCACATGAGCTGTGTGTTTACCAGTGTTAAAGCAAATGTCTTTTAATTTTCCATTGGTTTGAGATGAAATAGGTCTGTGCTGACTTTTGAGGCACTTTGGCGCGTATTCTTTATTTGGACTGCAAACATGAGCACAGCCCAGTGTAGTAAGACTTACTGATATAGCACTCCTTGTCAGATGTAAGAGCTGTAAGAACATGGTTAACCTTAGAGTTTTCAGAAGAAAGACCCAGATGTTGCTCAGTAGTGTTTTCTTGAGAACAACTGAAATATGGCCGTAGCCTTTACCAAGTATGGTATTTCTGAAGTACAGGTCATTTTCTTTGGCACTTACCTTATGGCTATTTGGTTTATTAGGCCAGAATAGCTTCCAGCTATATTTCCCATACAAGTATCAAGCTGCATTTAGCAAAATCTCTGTTTTACCATCAAATGATCTAAATGAGAAACTTAATCCAAATTTGAAGCTGGTCCTCCTGGAACCAGATAACCTCTAGGGTTTCTTCCATGCAAAATTATATTTAATGACTCTATGAAGATTTCCCTTTACATAAAAATTCAGGACCTTGCAGGGGTCCTGTAAAGGAATACTGAGTTAGTGTCCAGACCCTGTGTAGTTAACAGAGAGAATTAAGTGTCTATAAATCTGCATCACCTGTTCCATAGTGTTTATAGTCTTTAATATTATTTTGACTTGATGTTTGTAGCATGTTTAACATCTGTGAATTCTTTTTAATTGTTTATAAATGCACTTTTAATCTAGAGCATGATGTGGTCTTTAGCAGGCAGAAGATCAAATGAGTTTGGGATGCTCTAGTTCTGGGCTCCAGCTGTCCAGCCCTCAGATAGGGGTGGAGACTGTGCTTGTGCTGCTTTCCACAGTGGCACAGGTCTGTCTGTCTGCCTTCTGGCCTGCAGTTATATTTTGGAGATCAGAGGAAATAATGACTTACTGCTTCACTCCAGACACACAGGGGTCAGTCACTGCTTTAATTTGTTTTGTGTACTGGCTGGTGCACCTCCTGGGAGAAAGGATGGTTGAATGGATTAGATGCAGTACTGGGTCTGTAGATGCGTTGATATTAATAGCATAAGCTTGTACTTACATGTAAGCAAGTCTTTAGTGCTTGAGGAGTAAACCTGAGGGCTTGATGCTTTTTAAGCAAGAAGGTAAGGCATTTTCTAAAATTTAGGCTGTGTGCTATAATGGATTTTTCTGAAGAAGGAGGAAGGCATGTTCACTCTTTTTAGCATGAGTAAAGAGGGGAAAAAAACAGCTGTCTTTTTCACAGTACTGTGACATTTGATCACTAGTTTTTTCTTTTAAAATAATGTGAAATAATTCAATACTAAGTTACAACGAATATTGATTATTTAGAATCAGTACAATAATTTGAGAAATACCAGAACAGGTTCAAATATGAAGAGTGGGTGTGAAATCTGTGTGCTGCTCCAGAAACTTATCTATGTTTTTTTTTGGGATAGTTCATATTATTTATGTGCACAGCTACTATATATATATATATATATATATATATATATACACACACATATGCATACAAAAAAAATCAAAAGCTACAACAAAGTTATGTAATGCATGATTAGTATTTAACATTAAGAATTTGCCATTGTTTAATATGCAGTTTATGTAACACAAGAGGAAATAATTCCTGTACAGCCATTTTCTTGCATATTGAGAAACCCCAACTTTCTCTTTCTGGTAACTCACAGCAGCAGAAGAGGAAAAATTGTAGTCACTCTAACAGCTTTCAAGTATCCTTGGATGTAAATTCCTTCTTAATCAACTGAAGGTCCTTCTTTAATTGTCTGTAAATTGAGAGGAATAGGATATGCTTCTGCTTTTTAACAGCATGTCACACAGACACTCCGTGAGATTTGTGTATGGCAATTAAGGAAGCAGAGGCATGTTGGGGGGGGGAAGGGAAAGGTTGGTGGGATTGTGAGGTTCTGACAGCCTTTTAGGAGAAGAAAACAAGTGTCTTTACGAGACATCTTGTTCATGTCTTTCCAAAGTGCACCCACACAGCACGCCCATATGCAGCAGTCAGTTGCACAAGGCACTTTCTGGTGAATCATAAATTTAGAGGTGGGTGGATGTGTGCACATGCATATTAAACTACTTATGTGTCTTCTAATTCCTCTCATTTGCATTCCCACACTGAATTTAGATAGTGAAGCCAATGACTTCAGTTAGAAAGGAGATCTGAGTTCTTGGTGGGAATGAAAAGCCTGCCTGCCCTCTCAAATACTGTGTTAATTTACTACATTACCAAATATCTTGTGCTGTTCCTAGGGTCTGAACTGTGATTTTTTTATTGTATCCAAAACCATTTACGTGTCCCATGGACACAGTTTCACTTGCCCAGTGAGATGTCAGCATTCTTGTGTTTTAGATGAGAGAAAAGTATGTCTCAATTGTTAAATGATCCTCCTTGCAGAAATGGTTTTGTTATAAATGATTTTATAGAAGTTATTAGGTAGAAATTGTTTTTTAGAGATCAACAGTTTAGAAGAGCAAAGGAAATGAATATTGAAAGCATTTGTGTGCCTCACAGAATACAAAAACATCCTCTTTCCATAACTGATTACAAAGCTAAGGATCAACATGCTTCTAAGGCACAGATTTGGGCAAACATTAGATCAAGGGTGTAATCTCAGCCCTCTGGCACCGAGTCCAGTTACAGCCCTGGGGGATTCTTAGGAAATGTAGATATCCCAGAGAGAGTTGATGCATTTGTGTGAACAATCTGGAAGTTCCTTTAATCAAGCAGATATTACCTGGCACTTCTCTTAATCTGTCAACAAAAAGAAGAAAGTGTGTTAAACTGGCCTGCAGAGGGAGAGAAAAAGGCAGCTTGTTCCTCTTTTCAATAATAATAAAGACTTGGGAGTTGTCTGTTTTACGTGGTTTTATACCCTTACTATTTTTGGGGGACTGTTGGATCAACTTTGAAATTTTCTCCTCCCTTTTGCTTTCATTCCTTTCTAAATGTTAGCTTATTCATAATATTAACAGCCATTTGGGAAGAAGTGAGTAGAAGGTGCAGATTTTGTAGTCAGACAACTTAAAAATACTTTACATTTGTTTGCTGTTTTAGTAGCATAAAAACTTTGGAAAAAAAGATCTTTGTGGTTTTGTTTCTTTGCAGGTTTGGTTTGGTTGTTTTTGTTTTTGTGAGTGTTTTTTGTTGGGTTTTTGTTTTGTGTTTTGTTTGTTTTTGTTTTGTTTTGGTGTTGGCTGTTTTTGTTTGTTTGGGTTTTTAAATAGACAAATATTGATCCAGCATCCAGTGCAGTAATTCCTAGGAATGTTGAAACGGCTGTGCAAGAAATGTACACTACTGATGATATCCTTCAATTATAGCTCTTAGTCTTTTAGAAAGCTTCTTTAGGATTTACTATAATGCTATTTATTTATGTCAAGTTTTGAACAGTTTCTTTAAATGCTTCAGTAGTTTTTTAGTTAATTTTCCAGTTTTGGCCATTCCTTGGCCAAGCTAATGAATGCACCCACTCATTGCCACTCGAGTCACACTTCTTTTTGAGAGCAAGCAGTATTGTGTAAGAACATCAGCCAGTGATATACTATGCATAAGACTCAAGTTGCATTGTATTACCTCTTTGCAATTAAGGTTATTAATAATTAATCATAAACAATACAAGAGGCAGTTTTGATGTGTTAGACAACCCAGATGAAGAAGCAAAGATGTACTGTGAACTGTGAAAGTTCAATTTTTTTTCATGGGTCTTCTGTTTGTTTTTTCTTACAGCTGATTACAAGGAGAGCTTTAATACCATTGGGAATATTGAAGAAATTGCATTCAATGCCGTGTCCTTTACTTGGGATGTCAATGAGGAGGCAAAGGTGAGGAGAAGCCATGCAGATGGTATCCCTATATAAGTACCATCCATCCGTAGTCACTGTTTCACTTCTTTCCTTTTTGCAATATTATAAGAAGGGTTGCTGGTAGGTGCCCAGCCTGAGAAACAGTAGAAGTTTTTTTTCTTATTTGTGAAGTCAGGTGTAGGACACAAGGGGAATGTTTTCTTTCTCTAAACTATCAACTTCCTTTCTACACTATGAACATCTCAAATAATCAATACTCTGTAAGTTAGACTATACCTTCCCTTGTGTTGGCGCCATTATTTTTTGTAGTGTTGCACAGACTGTCCTTGCAATTGGGAACAAATGTATTTTTGAGCTTTTTAAATGGTCAAGTACCATCAGGCATGGGGTTTTTTATTCAGGATTGTGACTGCTAAGTGGACCTATAAACCAGGACAGAAAAACACCTTAACGAGTTTCTTACAGATAAGGTTGTACAAAGGCTGTCAGAGTGCTTCAGCTGCATGGACTAGTGTGGGAGAAGTGAAAAGCTGCCGGTAATTCTAAGAAGAAGTTGGCCCCCGGAAGGCAAACAACAAGGGAAATAGGCTGTGTAAAATGAGTGAGGGTAATGCAGTACTCTTGGGGATGTAGAGTTAATAAACAGCAAACACTGTTGAGCTTGGCAAACTCCTGATACCCTTTTTAATGTTGAATACAAAATGCCCAATGTTCAAGTAATGCAGTGCATCTTTCAAATACAGAGACATCTTCATGCACGATTCCCACTGCATTTCTAACACAGGATTAGAGAGATTGCATCAGAGTGAGTCCTGTGAGAGACTGCATCGAGCACGGGGTGGGGGATGTTGCGGTGGTGTTAACACTCACTGTCCTGACTCGATGACTGAAGGTGCTGAGGTTTGTAGTAACAGGGATTTGTCTCTGATGCACACCTTAAAAGAAAAGACAATAGTTCTGAAAACCGCCCAGCTCTTTCAAAAGCAGGCCTTGGTAAACAGAGTTGTACTTGGCCCAGTTGCTAATGTAGCTATATTTACTCATCTAATGATTACATTGTCACCGCCCCAGATATTTCTCTGTTATGTGATTCTGTTTCAAACTACAGCTGTATGTTGTCCTCTGCAGTCACAGCAGGTGACTGTTGTGTGTGTGTGATCATTATGCAGGGAGATACAGCAAATAATAGGTTTGGAATCTTCAGCACAACAGACTTTCTCAGGGACCTTTACAGAAGTGCTACCAGGGCTAGAGCATGGCAGTCTTGTCCCACTGGCATCTACCGTTCCCACTGCCAGGGCTGGCAGCTCTTTAACACATTTACATTTGCAGCTGCAAGCCAGACTTAGCAAGACACCATGTTGATCTAGAAACAAGAAAGTCACATCCACTAATGTCAGGTGTTAACCTTGGGACATTTTGTTCTAATCTCACACCATTCACATTGCTCTTGCCTTGGGTGCCAGAACATTAAGAACACAACTCTTGAAATGATCACTGGAAATAAAACATACTAAGATTTTAAAATAAAGACTTTCGTACTGTTGCTGGACTAAAAAACTGTCAGGAGTGAAATTTAAGCCACTTGTATCCATGCAGAAAGTAGTTATTACCATGCAAATTAGCTTATGCATATTTATTTTGGGGAATAGTTAACAAATATCTGATCTTTTAGGAGCTTGAACTGCAAGTGTATTGATATAAGTAAGAGGATTCATAACATGCTTTGGTGTTGGGCTATGAAGCATGAATCAGGCTGTATGTGAAAGGTTATCACCTTGTTTGCACTAAAGTGTCTCCATCCCCACACATGTACATATACCCACTTGCTTACTTCTCCTGTAGGAGAGTCTAATACAATAACCAGTTGCGCCGGGTCTGGGGATTCCCATAGGATGCCCTTGTGGTGTTGGAAAGCTGTGAATTCTGAGGCACGTCACTGAAGGCTGGTTTTTCTCCAGCAATTACCTCATCCAAGAGAGATGAAGAATTTCAAGGCATAATTACAGACTCTTTTCCTAAGCCTTTTGAATGATGATCTTTCAAGTGGCTCCATTGTTTCTGCTCAGGGTTGTTTTCTCTTTTCCACCACAATTTCAAGATTAAAACTTAACCCACTCAGAGGCACAATGGCTTTTCTCTTCGGAGTCAGACAAGAGTAGTACAGAGCAATTCTTTGCAGGGCCTCTGAGATGGGATGTGATGAAGTGTTCTACTGTCCCGGGAAGAAACAAAGAAAATGGAGTTGTCGTTGGAAGTGCACAGGGTAGTGATCTGGAAAATCAGACAATAGCAGCAGAAATCACATATCCAAATATGCCTGTCTCTCCTGGGAGACTAAATCTCACATCTAGGAAGACCTATCTGGAACATCAGATTTATCACTTTCCTACTCCACCTGGAGGGCAGCTGATTTTAGAGCTATATTTGTCCTCATTTAAAACCAGATTTCTCCTCCCACGCACAAGCAGAGCAGGCCCTCCTTCTCCGAGCCCTTCAGGATGAGGGTATAAGAGCACAGGTGTGGCAGCCAGAGTCTGCCTGCTGACAGTGAGCCTGCTAAGGGTTGATAAGGCAGCATCTCATGTGGGTCTTATGTGGAAGAAACAGGAATTCAGAGGCAGAGGCCTCCCTCTATTGCCCCAGTAACTGTGATTGGAACCGAGCTGTTGGTTCCAGCTCCCCATGCTGGGTGCCTTGTCTTCCAGCTACTGCTTGGCAGAACAAGTCAATGGAAAGGGAATCTTATACAGCACATGTCAAGCTGTGGAATAATCTTACTATTGCTTTGTATGGACTAAGGAAGCATCACCAGAGTCAGAAACACCACTCTGCTGGCGTTTCTTCTGCTGTATCTGGTTGACAGCAGTCCCCTTGCCTTCTGGCAGAGCAGAGTTTGTCCTGGTGTATCCTTACCCTTTTCTAGAACAACATCCTTTTCTGTCGGGGCCCTTATCTAGAGGTCGCTGTGGGGCTTGTGGTTCAGAGCAGGATACAGGAGAATAAGGGGAAGACTGTAGCCATGTCAAACTCTGCCTTATGCTTCCTTAAGGCAAAAATACTGTACTGTAAGGGAACAGAGGTAGGAAGAGAAGAACAGTTTTGTACAATCCATCTTTGTTTCACTCCCATATTTAATTCTGTGTATAAATATGCAACATTTATGGGCAAGGTGATTTGTCAGCTCCCTTTGGTTGAACCTGAATGCTATGTTTGGTATTTTTAAAGGAGTTCTTTAAAAAAAAGGTGAGGAAACAAACAACAATTAACAAGAACTGGCTGACTTTAAAAAGTCTATTTATAATATGCTAGAAGGTAGGTAGTTGCCTTGCTGTTGCCCTATAGAAGATCTTTTTTTGCAGTATCTGGCTAGTTGACAAGGTTCTAGTGGAGGCTTTTGAACAGAGTTCAGCTTAAATTTTGATAGACAGTCATCTGTCTGCTTGCAGTCTAATTGCTGACAGAAGTTAGTTTGCAAGAAAGATAATTATGAACCAGAATTCTCCTGGTCAAAGGAGAATATATTTGTCATAAATTGTACCAATTCCTTGAGATATGCCTTCTTTACAATTGGTAATTTGCTACTGGTAATTTAAAATGGTGAGACTGGTGTTAATTCTGAAACAATACGTTAATCGCATATTTTTATAGAAAGTCTTCTTAACCTTAAATTCAAAGATGTGACTTCAGTGAGCAGTTACTAAAGAAAAATGTCACCCTAAAGACACAAAAAATAATTTTCAGTGATACCAAGAGGTTACTGGTTTCTGCTGAGCACCACAACTTGGACATGTGGTAAAGACATGTTGGTGGATATATAATTGAGGCAGGTGCTGGCATATGCTCTTTGGTGTGCACAGGAGTTGTGCACTCTGCAGTTGTGTAAACTTGCGTGCAGTCATTGTCCTGCTATATTTAACTGAAATGTAGATCTTTAATCCAAAGCATGCTGAAGCCTCTGGGAGCCTTTCCAGTTATTTAATGAGTTTTGGCATAGCCCATACACTAATAAGCTGTTTTCAAAGAGTGAGTGATTTGCAGGATTAGTTTCTTGGATATTGTGGGCCAAAGTGAGCTCCAGTTCCAGTGGGCACAATGGTAAAATCTAGCTTATAGAGCAGCACTGTCTCTAGCAGTGATTTGTATTGTGGCAATCCGTAGTTCTTTAACACTGCTAGTGATTCTTAGGACAGGCTTTGACTAGTATAAGAGTTATTTTGTTCATAATCACAAATTTCCTTCTTAAGTTACATCAAATTTAATTTAATTTAATTAGAAAGGAAATTAACATTTTCTCTACTCTCAAAATTTAAAGGTTAAAGGAAAAGATGCTTCATTTTGGGGAGTTAGTACCAGAAATTATGTAGGATTAGACCTGGCAACTACTTTACTAATCCATGTCTGTCTGTGCAAGTGTGCATATATATATATATATATATATATATGTGAGACATGCTCACACAAGTGTATATATTAAAGAAGAGTTAACCTGTGTTAGCACATAATGTTGAAATCCAGTGTATACAAATGGCTTGGTAAGTATGCATCTGGGATTCAAGGCAAATGGCATTTTTATGTAGTTGCTGGGGTGTGGTGTGGGTTGAGGAAGCTTCAAAAGAGTAGTGTAAACATTTGCTGGAGACATTTGTATTGAAATAAAACAAAGGTTTTACCTTTGTGTGGGATTTATAAGGTAACGGCTGGCAGGAGAAACTATAAAACCACACTTCTTGTGTATAGGAGGAATGATGGGATTGATGTTAGTCATTTGAGAGACAAGTCATTTAACTCTTTGTTGTTACAGTCTGGAGGGATGAACTTTCTAAAAACAGGGTTTTTTAAAGACCCATCACCCAGGTGTAGGTTCTATATATCACCAGTATTCAGTAGAGAAATTGCTGTAAGTTTCTGATTTTGTGCCATAACATACTCCTCCCTCCCTTCTGCCCCTGGCTCTTTCTGAGACAATGGGAGCCAGAAATGTACATTGTAATGAAAGGCTTATATTAAAAGTTTCGTAACTGTAGACCTTTAAGGTGTATAAGCTGAGAGATCACAGCAGGAGTCATGTTGGCTGAATTAAATGATAAAAAGGGAAATACACTTCTGAGCCTTGTTTTCTCTTAAGGCAGCTTACTGTGTTTGTGTCTTGTACATCCCTAATTATGCTGCAGTATTTAACAAACAGTTGGTAATTCACATAATAGCAGCTACACCATGGAGGAGTGCCTTCCCCGAAAGAGGGAGTGCTTTTTCTAGACATGCTGTATATCAAACAGAAGAGTTGTCGTTGTCTTAGGCCACTTTTGAAACTTTCTCAGCATTAAATGTTTCTCCAAATTAGTATTTCATTGCCAATGGCATGCCTGAGCTGGAGACTAGGTGGGTGGAACTCTACCATTAATTGCTGTAATCTGAGATATACTGATATTAAAAAAAAAAGACATCACTATAACGACAACCCAATTGATAGCAAAACATTGTTTAAATCCAGTTTGCACAGGGGGAAAAAAAAGTTTGTAAATGAATTCAGATAGACAATTATAGTCACTTTTATTAATAGAGTTCTAAGACAAGTGTGGACAGAGCTGGGGAGGGAAACTGATTTCTACTCCTGCTACTATCATTTTTACTTAACTTTAACCATGTTTAGTATGCAAGAGACCTCAGCAAGGAGGATCTTAAACCTGGGTATCTGCCAGGAGAAGTAGAGCAGTGCTTTTTCTTGTCACGTCTGACAATGGGGTTGTTTTGCCCTTTGTCTCATTGAGAGTGGGAGTACCTGCGTTATGGGCAGGAGCTGAGAGAGAGGAAGATGAGGGTTGTAAAGGGCAAAGCAGGCTGTGCTTGGACAGGTGATTGAAATCATTGCTGCTCTGAGCAGATCACTGCTTTGTGGAGGTGGTTTCTGGTCAGAGCAGGGGAGAGAGAAGGGGACCGTCCAGGTGTTTCCCCAGGTCCTGTTCTCCACAGCAGCCTGCTGCACCACTGTATTAAAACTGGTGCAAATCTGTAGTCATAAAAAAAAGCGACCCTAAAATCAACGCCAGTAACAGAAATACCCCCTCTTCCCCTTCCCTCTGCGCACTCCCCATGTTTTCTGAATCCAAGGTCAGTGTTGTGGTTTACAGAAAAGCTAATAGAATATTGTATGGAGACAGAAAATTTCCCCCAAATGGATGATCTATGTTAATTCAAATCCATGTGTCTGTCTGCAAGGTGCAAATGATAGGACAAAGTATAGTACACTTCATGTACGTGAACGTACAGTCATTGCTCCTCAGAGAGATCCTGATGTATTACAGTGTCAGGACAAGATATTGAATCTTACAGCACATATCTATTATTCATGCTGAATAATCTGTTATTGCTGTATAGGGACTCTTGAAATGATAAAGTCTGTCTTCCCCAGCCGCTCCTACTCTGCTCTGTGATTGTGGAGGCTGTGAAAGAGATGACACAACAGTGTATGTAGTTGATTAGGGTGGGACAAGATCTTTTTTTACTTCTCAGCTGAGCGTGCAGCAAATGTTGCAGATGTACAAACTGCTGAGTAGATGCAAAACCTGCATGTTCCCTCTCACATTTCAACTTACAGTTTGGAAAATCCCTGTGCAGAAGCATGAGCTAAAGTATAGACCAGATTTCTGTTTTATGGCAGACCTCATTCCAATCCTGTATGTTCACACACACTTTAAACTGTTGCCCTGACACTGTAAAGCAGTCTGAAGGCAAATGAAATTCAGGCTGTCGTATTTCAAAGGCGGTATCTACACTTACCTTTGGAGCAGGAGGAGAGGCCAACTTGTAATTTGAAACAGAACACTATCAGCTTCAAAATCAGAGTTTCACCTAGGGCCCTTCCCCACCTCCCTCCTCTTCCAGCAGTTAAAGTTCAACTATTTCATTTGTAATGCAGTTCTGTGATAGAATCAGAAGCAGAAAGTGGAGGGGCCATTAGCTCAGTCAGGCAAACAAGCTGGCTCCATCATAAAGACCATGACTGTAATGTTAACTTCTGCCATGAGGGTGAAGTATGCCACACCAGCCCTGGGAGCGCTTCTTTATTCTCATCTGCCTTTCTTAGGGATGTTGCATTCTGAACAGCCACACATGGGTTTATTTTCCCTGTTTGCGGATTGGGGAGGGGTTCCTTTATGCTCTTCCTTCCTGAATCCTCCCAGATCAGGGGCCTGCTGCTCCCTCCTCTGCTCAGCAAGGTGTGCATCAGGTCTGAGAGACCTGTTTGAGATCTCTTCCTTCCTGACTGTCAGGTTTCACGTCCTCTTGTTTCAGGAGATACTCGTGGTTTTCTTTGTCCTTTTTCCTGGTTCACAGTTTTGGGGTCTTGTTTGTTTGGTGGTTTGTTTTTGTTTTTTAAACTGAGGAAAAATTAGAAGTAGAATCAGGTCAATGCATAATTGCCCCAGATTACTACGTAACGCACATATTCCTCACCGGGCAGAAAACTGGATTTTTAATCCAGTTTAATTCATGCTATCCTGACTGAAAGCTTTCAATGGTATTTCAGTTCACAGTGCTTGCTTTGCATCAGAATAGTCCTTGAAAGACTTTGGTGGTGGGAGATCCCTCTTCCAGGTCCTGCACAGACATGGCAGATGAGACACACCTTGTCCCCGTGGTACCAATGGAGTTAGAGAGCAGGAGATGACTAGCAGCTATCAATTGACATAAATGTTTGTAGAAGAAGAGCAGGAAGTGGATTTCTGAAGCACAGACAAGCTGGGGGCTTGCCAGGAACGGAATGCAATGTCAGTTTAAGTGGTTGCTACATGACAAAGAGGACTTTTGAGGAGAGATAGGGAGTAGTTTTATAAATGTTTGAGCTTCCCAGTTTGAAAGACAGGATGAGATGCATTTTTGAAATTGAAGGAAGACAATGAAGGGCCCTTGAAGTGAAGATCAAGAAAATTTGTAAAATAAAAAAAAGGGTAGGGCTTATCATTGCCCCACTGAATTTGAATTGTGAGCTGTCAGAAGAACAAGCCAGGCTGAAGGCAGCTGGAAAGGACAAAGCAAGATGATCTATATTAACAAATAGTGCAAACACACAGAGCAGGTTTCTAGAGTGAAGCAAGTCAGGGCTAAAGACCTAACATCCACGAGAGGCACATTTTAGGAAGTTTTAGATTATCTTTAGTCAGTTCCCATGGATGGAACAACCTTTAGCAGCTGGGGCAACTGAGGAGTGCTCCTAGGACACATCTTCTGTTCTGGCTCTCTGAAAAGAATCCAAGTCATGTACTCTGAGCCCTCTGGTGTGAACCAAAGCACGGTAAGTTGGGACAACAAAATGATTCAACTCAGGTGTGAGCTTCTGATACAAACTGAAGTGCCGATACATGCCTTAAAATTTTCTCCTTCTTCACAGCATGGGAGCATCTTTGTTGGATTTAGGACAGAAGTGGAGAATAAATGTGTGAATTGCAGAGCATGCATCATAGTTGAATTAATAACTGTTGGGTTTTTCTGGGGAGTGAGTAGGGTGGTGTATCTGCTTTTATTTTCCTATTTGTTTTCATATGTTTCTGGAAGTTTAATCACTGTTTGTACCACATTTTAAAAGTAATCTCTTTGGCACACAGATTTTCATCACAGTGAATTGCTTGAGCACAGACTTCTCCTCACAAAAAGGAGTAAAAGGGCTTCCTTTGATGATTCAGATCGATACGTACAGCTACAACAACCGCAGCAATAAACCCATCCACCGAGCCTACTGCCAGATCAAGGTCTTTTGTGACAAGGTAAGTGGAAAGCACAGTTATCATGGATAGAGGAGGAACCTTGTTAGACAGTTTATTATTGCTGTATTTTAGACCTAATTAAATGTTTTTTCTTTCCCTAGAGAATTGTGTTTCATGGTAGCATTTGGACAAGCTATATCACTAATCTAGCAGATTATCATGTAATTATTTTACTGCTTTGCAGCCTTTTGGGCCCTGATTCCTCAGCTGGTGAGGAATAGTCAGACTTTTTAAGGACAGCATGTTTTAGGTCACGATGCTGGTATATCAAAAAAGTGAAAGAAAGTGCAAATGTAAAGATCTCTGCTTGGAAGGTAAGTGCTGATGATAGGCTCACGGAAGTACCAATCTGCTGAGATTTTCCCTCCTGGCTCTAACAGCCAGGATAGGTAGCATGTAAACTTTCTGGAGATGCTCTGACAGAGAAATGCACCTTTCAGTAAAGGTCTGCTAAGCTCTCTTCTGATGCAGTGGAAAACGCCAAGTCCCAATGATGCAGCTGATGGATTTCCCATCTCCCTTGATCACAAGTCCTGATTTTGGAATCTTCAATGAGACTTTTATGTTGCTAGGATTTTCCCATTTTGTAGTTCAGTAACTATTTTTTTGTGTGTGCTCCCTCCCTCTTTTGCAAAATTTTGTTCTTTCACAAATACATTTGACTGCTCTTTTGTGGGAACTGGTAAGATTTTTCAGCACTCAAACATGGATCATGCCTTAATGCGTTAGACAATGTCGTGGTCAGCTGAATATATCACCAAGTAGAAACAGTTGCTCAGAAATGTTATGTCAGTGATAATTCTTAGAAGAGAGTGTGACCACTTTGCAGTTGTGTTTGACATCTGCCAGCTGATGACTATCCCTCCTGAGAAAGATTTTCCATGGGGAAGCTGATGCCTGAATTCTAGTCAAGGTTCAGGGATTCAAGAGTCTACATCTATTCAAGTGACTTGGAAATTTATCCAAATTAGTATTGCCTTCTTACAGGTGGGAATAGAAAGACAAAGGCCATGCTCCAGGCAATATGTAACATTAACTTTTTAATGGAAAGGGTAAGAGTTCAACTGTTCCAGGACTCTCTGTTGCCGTTCCTTCCCCCTTTTCAGTTCATTCCCTTGTTGCCAGCTTGACAACAGGATCTTGAGGGCTAATCAGTCAGTTGTGTTGGTGGAGCAAAATCTATGGAAGTAATGAATGTAAATGTATGCACTGAGGTCTTGCAGTCGAAATGCTATGCTTTTAATTGTAACTTTGAATGTCAAATATTTAGAGATTTGAAGCTACAGCTGGATGTTAAAAGCTTGGTAAATATCAAAGGAACAAGTCATTTTCATCTACTTGTTTTTGAAGAGCAATTAGAAAAAATTGAATTATTTAAAAAAGGAAGGAAATTCAGAGCACAAACTCATCAAGGGTGACCTGTAGATACAACTGGTAGAGATTTTGAATAATACATGTTTGTTGCATCTATTGGCATAATTGGTGCTTCAAATATCCAGACTAGAAAGCAGGAAATTAATGTTGAGTCTAATAAAACTGTCTCAAAGTAGAAGAAAAGATCAGAGGGTTGTAAAAGTGTTATACACATCAAAACTGTATTGGAAGTGGGAACTGAAGGGCTCGAGGGTATCAATAATGGGATATATATCTGTTTAATATAAATGTATACATACACATACTGCTTTTTAACTTAATGCAGGTGTGAAAATAAGTTGAGTGAATGAAAATTATTGAGGTCAATTCCAATGACAGTTCGTTGGCACTTGGAAGGAGACTGAGACTTGCTTCTCCCCTAACTTGTCCTCCCAGATCTTTACCAACATCCTTTTGTCACAGGGCTTTTGTGAGTAAACAAATGGTTGGAAAATTTCCCTTTGCTAATAGTGCTGGGAGAATTCCTGGTGCTCAGAAGAAGGTAGCTGGTGTGGCTTGGTATCCTTATCTTTCTATGTGAAAATAAAACCCTGGCACTTGTTAAGGTGGTGCTAAATGGTTCAGCTTCTCTTGTCAGCCTGCAGCTCACCCTCCAGGGACATGAACAGGGCTTTCTGCCTCTTTGGGAAAGGCTATGAAGCTAAGATGGTTATTGCCCACCTCTTTGTCATGATCAATTAAAGAGGTATTAGAGGACCATTTAAAAAACCCCAGCAAACATGTAATAATTTTTATACATTTTAAAAGCATGAACTGCACTGTTATGCCCCAATCTGACAACCTCAAAGAGAACCTGATGAGAAAAGTGCCTGATTTATTACAGTCATCTGGATCACTGGAGCTACACAGTAAATAAATTAATGTCTTGTAGCTGAAATACAGCATAGCTGTTGTGGAAAGAGTTATTCCTGAAGAAATAAAACTGCATTTAGCTAAGTGGTATGTATTACAGGTATTTTAGTATTTACTCTGGCAATTGCTTAATTCTAATACTAATTTACATATATAAATTAGAGAGTAACACCAGCTCACATCCAATGTGTGCTTTGTGACATAGATGTATGGAGATAAATGCTGCAGAGGTTGTAATTGTGTCCTTGCTCTCTATTCATCCTCCACTCTTTTGTCCGTGTTTGTTTTCCATAGGCAATCTTCAAAGCATCTGTTACAGTGCACATCTCTGTTTTCTCAGTGCTAATTCTCTCTGCCCTTGCAGTCTTTTTATCCTGTGCAAGTCACTGATGCTGCATTATGATAAGAATATATAACTTTTATTCCTTAAGTAGGTTGTCAGGGAAACTTGCTACCAGGCCTATTTATATTTATATATTGCAAGATGCTTTAGCCACTCTGTATGAAGGAACTTGGGCTTCAGAGCTATTTTGATTTTCTTTATGTGATTAGCTTTGCTGAAAAGAAGCAGAAGCATTTGACTTGGCAAATACTGTAGCGTTGTTCCAAAATGAATCCAGTTTTCTTTACTCTGAAAAACTACATGTTCTTTAGAATATATGCAGTTCCTCCCTCCTTGTCTTCAGTACATATTGTTACAGAGAACATGGACATGGTATTGAGAATTCCAATTGCCTATTAGTCTTCAGCTTTAGGGAGAAGAAGGCTGAAGTCTATGTGCCTGCCCTACCAGATGGGGAATGCTTGGCCTAGAACTAGAAGCAGGCGTTCCCACGAGCTTTATAACGATGATAGGAGTTGGTCCTTGCTATCGCAAAGGTTTTGCCAGGCTGGAGCTAGAATGAAAGACTTAAGCTTAAATGAGTTGAAGACTTAGGAAAAAAATATTTTGATTCAGCTGAAATTCAGAGGCTGCATTTTGCTAATGGTTAGTAGCAGCAGTACTAGTAGTACTAATTGCATTATACAAAGTCAATATATATCAATGAAAAACTGAAAAACTCATTTCATTATTTCACCAGTCAGGGCCTAGTTTAGTCCCCTATGAGAGGGTTATTTCTTCTGTTCTGAAGAGATATGCAAACTGTGGTTTATTAGATATGTGTCAGATGGCTGGCTCAGCTGTCAAAACTGTGCAGTGGAAATGCTCTTGTATGCAAAAATCATTTAGTGGTCCATTGTCTCAGCCCCTCTGACAGTGACGTACATCATGTAGACTTGGCTGGCCCCTACCATGTGCCATGTGGGTTGCTCCTAGCTCAAAAGGGATGGTAGATAGTTCTGTGGGTATTTCAGTTGCCTCATTTGTAAAGTGGCTGTGGCACAAATAAACCCTAGGGAGTGGGAGTGGCTGCCCTGCTCAGAGATTGCCTGTATGCAAGACAACTGCGGGGTGTTTTGCATTTAATGAATGAAGAGAGAGCTGTGAAGCTTTACCAAGTTCACAGTTACAAAGAATATCACAGAAAATATATTATGTATAAAAGTCTGAGTCCTCCTCAGTTTCTGTTTGCCTGAGAGGGAGCTCGTGCTTGCTGCCATGGATGAAATACTTTCATGGTTACTCCTGTTCCCTGTGGGCAGCAGAGGCAGCACTGAGGGCAGGTGGGGCTGTGGCCGCCTGGCAGAGCCCTTTGTGCAGCACAGGGCTCTCAGGGGTGTGCCACAGGACAGTGGCTGTGACACATATTTTTGCTCCTTTCTTACAAAGAACAGGTGGCCTTTAAAGATACAAATGTACCCCAAGAAACAATTTTGATAAGGACGTAACTCTGAATCCCTTGGTGTCTGGAGTTGAGGTCAGTGACAACTGGACTGGGACCTGGGTCTGGAGACAGTGTTTCTGTTTGACACCTTTATGTTTTTTAAAGAGCTGTTTCTTCCCCATCTATTTTAGCCTCTGGAAATCTATTGGTAGATCACAACCAGGAGTACATCTTTCCTCGCATTCTTTTCAAGTTTGGTTCATTGGCTCATGTGTGAATTTTGCCATCTTGAGTGGGTATTTTTGGCTTCCTTACGTCCCTCCCCCCCTTTCTTTTCAAGAAACTTCCAATTTTAATTTGGAAAAAAAAAATCTGTAATCTTGCATGCTGACTGTCTGGGAGCATATGGATCTTAAATACTCTTCACAGTGTGATGGGTATTATTTATAAAGTAAATCATGAGAACTTCTAAGGAGGTGTTGCTGCTTTTTATGTCAATAACAAATATTATTTGTTAAACTTGTTGAGAGTGTATTTACATAACAGAAGCCTGCAACTTCCCAGGACTTCCTGGTGCCTAGCAGGGCAGTGCTACATTGTTTTGCTGTTTCTGGAGAACTTTTCCCTCTTTGAAATGCCTGTATTTTTTTGTAAGAACCCTTGCACTGTTGGCAGCCTGTCAGCATAGCCTTCTTGCACTGTCAGATCTCAAAGGCCTCTGCACAGCTGGCCACAGTGAAGCAATGCCACCCCCAAACAAAGTGAGCGGAGGAGAGTTTAGGGAAAAGTGTATCACAGACATGATCTAGGATGATAACAATCCTGCAGGTGTTTTATGCCATTACATACACAAAGTATTTGTCCTGAGCATTCTGTCCGTTGCAGAGACACTGGGCTTTGCAAAAGTTGTGGTGGCATCAGTCCTGCTAGAGACTGCATGCTGCATAAGCTGTCCATCCTGGCTTCTCCAAACCACACTGTGGGTATGTTCCTCTTGCTGTCTACAGCCCTGGGAGCTGCTGGTTGTGCCAGCTTGAGTTTCAGGCACAGGTGATCGATGTGAAGCTGGTACCTTTCCAACAGCCTGGATAGATTTATCTGCAATGGAATAACCAGTTTCTGTTTCAGTATTTCTGATATGTCAGCCGCTGTAGTTCAAGGTGTTGCTAACTACGATGCTCTCAGAGGTTCCCCTTTGGGTACTAATATCTGTGGGTTATCTTGTTTGCATCAGGGAGCAGAAAGGAAAATCCGAGATGAAGAGAGAAAGCAGAACAGGAAGAAAGGCAAAGGCCAGACATCCCAAGCCTCGTGTAATAATGGTGAGTAAGATGGGCCTTTCTGGTCTGGGCCTAAGTCATGCTTAACATGCCTCCTCTCACAACCATGTTGCTTTGTGATTTGCAGCTGAAGGGAAGTTGAGTGCACTCCCTCTGCAGAAAAAGAGTGATATCACCTTCTTCAAAACAATGGCTGACCTGGATTCCCAGCCAGTTCTCTTCATACCGGATGTTCACTTTGGAAACCTACAAAGAACTGGACAGGTAGGAAATTATAATGAGATGAGCTGGTGCCCACTTGCCATCTGTCTGCCTCTACTCTAGGGCAGGTTTTAGGAAAATAAAATCATTGTTCCTGTGGGCTGCTTGTTTCAGCTCTCTTTTTTTATAAACACAACTCTTGGTGAGTCAAATATAGAAGAGTTTAAAAGGGATAAGTACCTTTCCAAGTTCTGGGTGTGAAGAAGGAGTTTATATTTCATTGAAAGCTGACTAGTTTGTGTTTGTTATGGTTTTGTTATTCTTTTGCTGGGAAGAAAGAATGGAACAAATAGTCAAGAAATAGGTTGATTTGTGACTGAAACGAAGTCTGGTTTTGCGTGTGCTTTTTGGCTAGATGAAGTGAAGTGCCACCTTGTGGTAGCAGAGACGCCCCTCCCTGTCACAACTGAAGACAAAGACCAAGCTCTTACATGTATAGGGAGGTCAAGAGCAGGGTCACTGAACACCTCTGTCCATTTTCTGTTATAATTAGCTAGAGAACTGGAAATTCCTAGGAAAAAATATTTTCAGTCTACCAAGTATAACTCTGTCATGCTAATGTTAATATACAGTATTGCCAATTATCATCACGAGTAAACATTAGGAAGTCTTTGCTGACTTGACTTTTTTCTACTTTATTGCTTGCAGGGAAATTGCAAACCTGAATTGGAGGGTCAGCTCTGACAATTTTTTTACTCTGAACTTGTTATTTATTAACATCTCAGGGAGTTGAATGAGACCTTTATGCATGTGTTTAAATATTAAGATGATGAAGATTAAATGACACTGTTGGAATTGTCAGTTATTTTAAAGCAGTGAGAATTGTGGTAGAGCAAAGCACAAAGAGCGCAGACATTGCAATCGCAGCTGTCACTGACTTACTATCCCAAATTGGAAAGACGCCCACTCACATATCAGTGCTGGGTACCTTCTGTCCTCATGGCTTTCAAACCAGAATGTGGATTTGTCTCAAAACAGGAGAATGTGGAAGCATTCCTTAGTATATGTAATCCTGTAAATAATTTTCTAAACTAACTGGAAGATACCCCAGTTTCCTAGCTCTCAGGCAATGTTCAGCCATGTCTTTTATTGCTATAACTCATAGAATGAGTTACAGACCTTGGCTTTGCACACACACACCTCTGAGCTATTTTCATTGTGTAGGTTCGGAAGCAAAGGCTCTCAGTGAGAGCCAAGTGTGCTCTGAGTCTTGCCAGCACAAGTGCTGGAAACCCATGTGAGATGCCTTTCTCTGCCCCAGCAGAACACAGAGCTCTGGTGCCCTGCCTTCAGTAGCTCAGCAGCTGGAAGGCTGGTACACTTGTTGGTGCAGTCCCGCTTTGCTGGCACATTGCAAGGAATTTGGCTGACTGTTCTGTAAGGCCTTTGACAGCAGGCTGTGATTTTTATACCTCCCTTGTGTTGTTAGCAGCATTTGCTGCTGTTTTAAGTTTGATCCCAGTGACTGTGAGCTTTCTGGATTTACACAGAACAGTGGTCTGGACTTGGGCTTCTGCTCACAGCCTGTGCAAAAAATGATCAGCTGTATCATTAGTAATTGTATATCCATTAGGCCTGTAGTTTAATGTTGCTTTCTACAGTTTTATTAGATTTTCAGATAGTATTAAAGACATAGAAAAGTTTGTGAGTGTTGTGGTATTAGGGTTAATTTAGGTGAGTAGTGATCTGATTTAGAGGATTGTAAATTGATTGGGAAAATTATATGAACCAGGAGAGAGGACGATGTCTTTCAAAAATACTTTGATATATTTCCACTAGATGATATTCAACAGCAGTTTCTCTAAGCCACCCTTTTTCCATATCAGAATTAGAATTCGAGATGTTTTTGTTTTATAGCAGGAAAAGGATTTTTAACATATAAAAAACTGCAAACCACTTGTCTTTTCTGCCTTTTGAAGTTATTCTGTTAAGCAAATGTCTGAGTTTTGGGAATAATTGTTGGGTTTTATTTCTATCCTTCTAGGTTTACTATAATACAGATGATGAGAGAGAAGGGTAAGACATTTATTGTTTCACAAGCTTTGCAGTTAGCAGTCAGAAAGAAGACACAAAACACAAAATCAGATAAAACTGATGCCCTTTTTCCCTCTTCCCTCATGTTCTCCCATTGCTCATGGGGGGTGAGTAATATGTAGAACTGGTAGGAGGAGTTTTATTTTATGGTGTAGCTTTCTTTTACTTGATGTGAACTAGCCGGTTTTTATATCTGTTTTCTAATACATTTCCAAGTAAAACAGTTTAAAGGCCATAAAGTTCAATACAGGGACAGGACAATGTATTTGATAATGAAATGCTTTTTATATATGCACAAGGGTTCTCAAATACTTTAAAAACCAGGAACCTTTTGATGAAGCACTGCACTTCACTGCATTCCTGAAGGCTGTTTAGCAGCACACGTGTGTATGTGACAAATACAGGAACTGCAGAGAGAATGGCCAAGTGCCAGAAGAGAACAGTAGAAAGAGAGTGGGAGATCCTGGAAAGGGGGAAGGTTGGAAATGGGAGCACCCCCTATCTGACTTTGGAGGGACTGGAAGAATTAATGAAAGTCCCTCTAATAGTTAAGAGATGCCAGGAAATAAGGGCTTTAAGTTCAGCCCACAGCGTGTGCAACTTTTGTAAGCTGCTTAAATCACAAGTGAGCACCCTTAAATCCGAGAGTTTGCAGTAAGACAACTGCAGTCCCATAAACCTGCAAAAAGTGATCTGTGGTAGGGAGTGGCCAAGCACATGCCGCCAACATTGACTTGAAAACATGAGGCCCTTTTTATTTCTTTTATGAAACTAATATTCTTCACAAGGCTTATGGTGTAATATGAGAAACAAAGGGGTTTATTGCACCAAGCACATTAGCTTCAGTTCTCTCCTTCAGGAGTCCAAGTCCTGCCAGAGCCATGACAAGCAGAGGGGGCAGCTGTTGTTCCTTCAACCCTCAGCTCCCCTGATGGAGCGTGTTGCAGCTTTGGGTTGGATCTGGCCCAGCACGTTATTCCTTTTGAATTTGCTGGCTAGTATGGTTTTGGGTTTTAGAAATATCGCTGGTGTTTCCTGAGGCTATCTCCTTTACCCCAAAGAGGAGGTAAATCAGTGTACAAATGTGGGTTTGGTTCCTTAATTAGCTGTTTCTTCCTCCCCACCCCCCTTCCCTCAATATTTAACAGTTAAGGGCCTTTGGGGTTTTCAAATTAGTGAGTAACACTGGAACATATTTTCCTGTCACCTGTCCCAGCCAGTCAGTCTGGATAATTAAGAAGCCTGGATAGTTCAGATAAGCATCAAAAGCTAAATCCTTGCAGTTTCTGTTCTGGTGCTACTTGAGCAGCTAGTGGGTGTTTTTGCCAAAGTGAGTCATGACTGCTGCTGTTGTCTCCTCCTCTTCTGGGAGCACGGTTTTACTGTGACATGGTTCCTGTTTTGTGTATTCTAGTAGCAGTGTCCTGGTCAAAAGGATGTTCCGACCTGTGGAGGAGGAATTCGGTCCATCCCCATTGAAACAAGTGAAAGAAGAAGGCCTGAAAAGAGGTAACAGTCAATTAGCAGTTAAAAATAATTCTGTGGAACTCGAGGCCTCAAGCTTGGAAGGGCAGGTATGACTTGGACAGAGTCAATTGTTGAATGCTAGTGCAAATGTAGGTAGATGGGAGAAGAGATTTTAGCATGCTAGAAATTACTTAAAAGCAGAAAAAATAATAATTGAAAAAAAAGGACTATGCTCTCTCAAGAAGGGATCAGGACACAAGTGTATATAAAATGTAAAAAAGCTAGAAAATTTCTTGATCCTTGGCCAAGCTACATAGTTGATAAATGTTCCAAATCTGTGATTGTCTATTTTTAGCTTTTGCTCATCTTTTCTGTTCTGGCTGGTATCACAAGCAAATATGCAAGATGCATTAGGTCAAATACAGAGACCTTAACAGGCAAGCTCCTCCTGACTGCAGACTTAGATTAGCTGGAATAGTCTTAGAAATTTCCTACCCAATTAGAAATATAAGGCATGGAGAGACATCTTCCAGCAGACCTAACAGCATTTTTAAGAATTTATTTCCCTTAACTTTTTTTACTGCCTGAGTGAATATTATTAGAGTTGCATTTCATATGCTCTACCACTCCTGTTTTCCAGTCTGCTACAAGTGAAGCTTAAGTTGAATAACACTGAAGCAATGATTTAGGGAGCTGTTAAACTTTGCACTGAAGGTGGGTTTGTTCACCGAATCAGTTTTGTGTACAGTCACTTCCAGTGCAGTGCTATCAGTGGTAACGTCCTACACTGTCACAGTTAAACACCCTGGAGAATATCTGCCGTTCCTTCAGTCTCATGAGTTCTGTCATACAAGTTTATTGGAGACTCCAGGGCTTTGACCAACCTACGTGACTCAAATCTGCAACTATTTTGACGTTCACCCATCCGTTTGTGAGATAACAAATCAACAAGGCACAGAAGTGAGCTCAGTTGTTCTTAGTTTGACCATTTGTAAGACTCCTTTGAGCTTTGTAGAAATAACTTCCCATGAAGCCTGCATTTGCCAAGTTTCTGTATTGGTTAGGGTGGTGTGCTTGAACGAGGGGAAGATTATAGGATGGAGACTGATATCTTCTTGGAATAAATGTGAACATATTCTTCTTTTAATTAAATCTTAAATTAATTATGCTGACCTCTGAGGTCACCACTGACCACAGACTTGCATCTGGTTGACCCAAACCTTGGCCAAATTCACATTATCAGGGCTCTGTCAAGCAGAAGAGGAGTCATGAGGGCTACTTGAAGAACTGTCATTTCCTAAAATTTCACCTGGGTTTCCCAGCTGGAAGCCTGGGAAGTTGCCTGCAAGGAGGTATTGGTTTGCTTTGATTATTTATGTCCTTTGCTGTGGTTAGTTGTTTTAATATTCTCCAGGACTTGCAAGCATTTAAAGGGTAAGATTAGAAAGAAAAAAATATTTAACTGGTGGCCAAACTATGTTAACTAATTAAATCCAGAAGAGTCACAGAACCAGAGGACCTGGAGGATGCTCTCTTCACATCCCCTTCCTGTTCAGTGTTTCTTGCAACTTGGACTATGCTGGCTGGAGGCCAAGCCTTTTCCAGTGTGGCCTTTGCTCTGGTGAACTTCCTGCCATCCGGAACCCTGCATCTGGGATTGTGCTGATGGAGTTTAGCTGAATCTGCCCCTTTGATAATGCTGTCTTTGCCACAAGAGTCACTGAGTATTAAAATGTTCAGAGTTTTTCCCCCCAGCTTAGTCATATTAGAAACTTCTTTTCTCCCAGATTTATTTGGCACAGTGGAATCAACAAGTCCTAGAGAGCAGGTATAGGTGGGGCACTGGTGTAACGTTTGAGAGAGAGGAGGTCTGATATGTGAAAATATACATTAAAAGCAATGAAATCCCAAGGTGCCTCATTAGCAGAGCAGTGCAAGTAGCAGCTAGTGAGGGGTCCAAGCCCAGCTGAAGAACTGAAGTGACAGTGTGTATGTAGCCTCACCTCTGCCTGATGGACCTAATTGTAATACTGTCTGGCAGAAGCAAAGGTATTAAGGGGCAGCCTTCAAGAGAACAGGTTAGAAGGGGTTTGCAAACTACAGTAAAACAAAGTTCATATTCTCACTCAGATTGCTGGATCTTTGTGGATTGTTCTTTCATCTCCTTGACCTCTAAGAGAGGTACAAGTGGCCAACACAGAAATGTGAAGTATGTTAATCTGTACCAAATGTGCAATGTAGCTAGTTACTTGGCTGGACTTGTGGTCTTTCCCTGTTTTGAGTTCTCAAATCACTTTCCCTTTCAGATTTCATAGGGAGTTCCCTGTTAATTATAATCCAGCAACCGAGTTAAGATCAGATTGATTTCCAGTCCTGTAGTTCTCAGCTTGAAGAAAGTTGTATTTTTGTTACCCTTTGTCTCTCAGGAAAGTCATGTTAAACTACACTGAAACATTTTGGATTCATAACAATTGGAGATTAGTGAACCATCCCTGTGAAGGACAGCATTCACACTTGTCACCAAGGGACTTTGTGCCTGGGCAATAGTGAAAACTCCAAATATTAGAAAGGAAAGTCAGGTCACAGCTACCAGGCCTACTGTCCTTGACTAAGGTGTACCACATCCCCACCCAAAGACCACTTTACAGAGACTGTAGTCATTAAGTCATTGTTCATAGGTGTTAGTCACAGCATTGGTAGTGCCTGGGCTTAGACCTTCTTGATGTCCCAAGTCTTATTGTCCCATTGTGTCCTTAGTTTCATTTTTGGCACGTGTCTGTTGTTGTTAACGCTTTTGTTCTTCTGCATTCACACATAATCCTCTGTTTGGTGGCCTGGCTTCCAAAAATCTCCCAGGTGCAACAACATCACTTGCCTTCAGCAAAGGCTGTTTGCCACTCTGCAATTTGTTCTATTGGGGCTATTTCTTAAGTAACTAAAGATAAATTTATCACTCTCCATCTTCTGCAATTCTTTTAAACATCTGAAGAGTATTAGGGACTACGGTGCGTTTCAGTGCTGGTAAGAATGGTAAGAACTAAGGCCAGGTAGTGTAGAGGTCAGACAAATTTGAATTTATCTTTTAACTCTCAGTTAAAAATAGCTCATTACCTGGTACAAGATTTCTGCCCCCCCTCCAAGTATTGTAATCTGTACTATTAAAGTGAACCCATCTAGATGCCATGAACATGGGGACAGTAGGATCAGAGGGCATAAGTATGACTTGTATTGCATGGTCGCAGGCATTCAGTGGCAACGCTGCTGCTGCTGATTCCACTGGAGTCTTTGCAGCCCCTCTCCCTCTGCCTTGGCTGTGCCTCCTGCTCCAGACCACCTGGCCACCTCTCTACAGCTCTGCCAGCATGGAGGCTTTTGGGGCTGCATTGTACACTGAAGCAGGGATCTGATCTGTTTGAAGAACAGCTCAAAAAAAGGATTGTTTTTCACTCACATCTGCTTTTTGAAAGAGTTCCTCATCCAGGAAAATTCACTGAGATGGGACAGAGTAACAGAGCTCAAGGGTGGGGATGAGACAGGGACTTCCTAAGGCATCACTGCCACCAGAAGCCATTTAGGAAAAAGTGCTCTAATGAATCAAAGCCAAGATTTTCACACCTGTCAGGGGAAAGAAAAAACCAACAAGCCCCTGTATGTTTACTAATCCTGGCTCTCTATGTGTATAACAGTGATTCAAGTTCCCCGTTATCCTTGTAATGGATCCTTCATTCAGCATAATGTTGCCTGGCACAACAAGCACAACAGAGGATTTAAAGCTCAGCACTGGGATTGTGTAATGTCCCCAACTTGAACCTTGGACCAAGTGATTTTTTTTGCTCCTTTCAGATATGTTTGTAATTGTTAAGGCTGACAGAGGTCCAGATGTTTGTAAAGCCAGGAATTATAGGACAGCCTTCTAGTCACAAGGAAACAATTACAAAATTAATATGAGCTTTAGTACTGGTAAAATTAGCACTTTGAGTGAGCGCTTGCTCATGCAAATAAACATATCAGACCCAGTAAAATTTAACTCCTCATGTGGACTTTTTTTGTTCTTTCACATTTTGACAGTTATTTAGGTTATGACTCAAAGTTACCTCAGCTTCTAAGTCCTTTAAAAGGACGTTCTCAGGCAGGTCCTAAAGAGTTGCTAAAATGTAGGTGAAAAGGATGTGGCTTTGAGTGCAGGTAGCAGTTTTGTGGCTTGTACTTCTGAATTGGAGGTGAAGAAAAGCCATTGTTGTCCTGCATTTCTGGTTTGTAGACCAAGACAGGGCACTGATCTGCCCATATTTAAAGTCTTTCTTCAATCATTTCAAAACCTGGGCAAAGAAGCTACAATTCTCTGCAAATGGGCCTGAGTCCACCCTGCTAGTCTTGACCTGAGAATTAGCTTCAAAGCACTTGCTTCTGTATGAAAAATCTCTGTTGGTTCATATGCACTTCATCTATTGAGTTACCTGGTGAAGATATCTTGTGGACTACAAGAATTTGCAGTTTCAAAAGATATTTACAACAAACAAACAAACAAACAACCCAACAGAAAGCCCCCAAAAAACTGACAGTGCATGTGTGTTTGCACCTCATGTACAGCACTGTTATTTGAAAAGGTAGTTTATTTAGGAAACAAAATAAATTGCAGAACATCTTATTTAACCTGCTACTTATCGGTCATGTGAGATTATGCCTATAACACTTTTCTAGTGTTTATGCTTATTTGCTTTATAGCAGTCTGCTTTGCTTTTGCCATGTAGCAGCAAGTTTCCTCCCTTCACCTGTACTAGTCAGGAAAAAACAAGAGCTAGAAAAGGCAGGGAATGACTGTGAATGACTGAGACCCGGCAGGACATCTGAGGGAGGAAGAGTAACAGAAATGGCATTTGGGTACCTGAAAATGCCTGCCTGCCAGCCACGCTCTTGAATGTCTCCTCTGTAAAGTCTCAAGTGACTTTGAACTCATTTTCCCAGTGTTCATTTTCAGACTGGTCAGGCCATTTGTAGTCATCTGCATGGTCACGTCAGACAGAACTATTTCTTTCCTTTTTCATTAATTTTGTTTCCAAAAGCATAGGTTAAGACAAACCAGACTTGCCTTTTTTCAATGTCCTTTCCCAGCCTTTTAGATGAAGCCTGGAGAGGTACAAGCCAAGACACAGCTTTTAGAAAGACCTAGCTTGTGTGTTTTGTCCAGTGACTGAGAGACATGGCCCAAGTGCTTTTTAGCTTCTTGCTGTAAATAGAAATTTAGATTCTGGAAGATACAGGTTCCTCACATTATATTAAAATATTTGAATTTTTGTTACTATGTTCTCAAAGCAACTATGATGTGTTGTCCATGTTTAGATCACTGATGATATTGAAAGTACATTTTTTTAAGTGCAAACCTCTTCAGTGCTTCATTTTATCTGTCATGGATTAATATTTGTTTTTCTACTCAACATGGGGTGTTTCATCTGTGCAACTGACTGAATCTGCTCCAAGTTTGCCTTTTTTTTTTTTTTCAGTGCTTTTGTATGTGAGGAAGGAGACAGATGAGGTGTTTGATGCTTTGATGCTGAAATCACCCACAGTAAAGGGGCTAATGGAAGCTGTAAGTATCCGATATCCTCACATTGTTTGTCTTTCTTGGCAAGAAAATCTTCAGGCTTTCAATGTATTATTGATATTAATCATAACATAAAGATGTTCTCAGGTACATTTAAAGCATTTCATAAAGGCTTTCTGGAGCACATCTCTGAAATGCTGGCATGTTCCGAATTCAGTGTTGTCATCAGTTTGCTTGGATTAAAGTGTCACAGAGCTGGTTATTGGAGACATGAGCCTTGAGGAATGGCAGTAATTAACCAGTGTCAGGGAAGCAGAGAGGTGCAGTCTTCATTTTCTGAAATGCTTCTTTCTTAATTGATGGCTCAGAGCCTGTTGAATCTTTTCCCGTAATGCCCATCAGTATGTTCACAGCCGTCTTTTCAAGAAGAGGCCTAAGGATGAACCTTTTCTGCATGAATTTCACATGGCTTTTGTGCAATTGCTCTTCCAGCATGCAAGAGGCGGGTGCTGAGCCAGTGCAGACTTGTCATTCATACCTCGTCTCAAATTCCTTCTTTAGCCCTCACTGACAGTGACCTATCTACCACCTGCCTCTTTGCTGCTTCGACTTAAGTATTTGCTTGTTACCCATAAGCTGTTATCATTAGAGTTGCTATTTCCCTATTTAATCCTTTTTGTATGAGCTGATGGCTAGTAGATATGTGAAATTTGGTGAGAGAAGAGTTAAGTAGCCATGTGTCTCACTGCTTCAGTGGGAAAACTAATTTGGGACTGACATGTGGGATGCTGAGTTGATTTCCAGCCTTGGTTACGTGTAGGAGAGAAGATGGGAATGGATGAAAGTGTCCCTAGAGAGCTCAGCCAAGCGCTAGAAGTGTGTATATTCATACTCTCTTAAAACTGTCACAGTGTCTTGTTGCATGTACCAGACATTTCTAATGCAGTAAAGATTGAGTAATTTGGTGAATATTTGGCCAGTAGCAGAAGGCAGAAAAAGATCTGTAGGTTAGTGAAGTTGTTTAAAGCACCTCTTCAGATCCGGGTATCTCTGAAGAGAATCAGCAGCATGCTAAGGATGTCCTAACTGTAATTTGCCAGTACTGTTTGTTAGCTCAGTTGTTAGGCAGAGCACATGTGTAACAAAAACCAGGCTTTGCTTGAAGAGGCTGCAGGCTGATTCATGGTAAGCTGTGACACAATTTCATCTTGTCTTTGCATGGAAGTTAAAAGTATGTTATAATCCTTCTATAACCTTTCAAGCTTGCTTGAATATTTTATCTCCAGGAGTCTGTGCTTCTCCATGCCTGTTCTCCAGCCACCGTGTAACAAAAACAAAGCTGATGCAGAAGCAGGAAAAGTTTCTGCATACCTCAGTGAGCACAGCTGCTGACTCATTGGCGTGTTTTGGCACCAGAGAAATCTAATCTGTTGTAAAGTGTCCCAGTTCACTGGAACGAACACATTCAGAAAATTTTTATTTTCTTTGGTAGGATATTGTGGATAAACCACTGCCAGAAAGCTGTCAAACTGCATATTCTTAGATACTCTCTCTACAGTCATTTCAGCAAATCATGTCATTTTGTAATTGTGCACATCCTAAATGCTCAATTCTAAACTCAGTACTAAGAACTTAAAAACTGAGCCTCTGAACATTACAGAGCTCCAGATCTGAAAGAGAGCTCCAGTGTTCCTGAATCATACCCTCCTTCTCTGTTTATGAATTTTATGGTTTTTTTTTCTTTTTGTTAGTCACTATTCCTGTTCTGTGGCTTTCTCCTAATTTTCTGTTATTAATGATATTGTTTTCTCAGACCCTGTGTTTATTTTATTCTCACTTATACCCCCATTCCAAATGAACACTTAGATTCCTTCTCAGATTTCTTTCTTTTGACAATTATCTGGAGGTCTGAGGTTTCAGAAATACAGTACATCTCAGGAAGTGATGCAAATGTTTGGTTTTCACTAGTCAGTCTTGATCAACAGAAAATAGCAAAACAATTTTCCATCACAGAATATCACATGTGTGGTGACTGACCAGCTCTAAATCCTGCTTTCAGCCTGATTCAGTCAGGATAACTAGTCTTGCATTGTGCATAATCACATATATATTCCAGTTGCAGAAGGTAGACAAATTTGGGAAATCCAAGAATGTCCCAAAGTCTTTCTGTAATTAAAAACTGTCAGATGAGTTCAGTAAAGGTAGGTTAGACAGAAGTTTATTAGGTACATGTCTATATATGTGATATTCCAACCTATGTAGGGCAACAGACCAGACCAATTGTATTTTCTATTTTCAATATTCAATTCAAATTTCTATTTTCACTGAAATAAGTTGGCAGACATATTTTCCTACGTGCCTCAACCAGCCCAGATGTTGCCCTTTCTGTCTTCCTGACTCCAGTAGAGAGCATTTCTGCTGGACTGTGCAATTAGACTGTGCAAACTTGCCATGCCAAGGGACCTCAGCCCAAAGAGACATGCAGACAGCTCTTTCAGTTCCAGTCTGAAGGCTGTCGCCCTGTTATGAGCATCCCAAGCGAAAGAAAGAATCCTCTGCTCAGAAGCTTGGCAAATGGACAGTGGACATGACAAGGAAAAATATTTGTCCAAATAAAGATGTCATTAAAACTTTATGTAACATGCTTGGGGTCAGGTGAGAAATCCTGTTTTGTATGGAAGTTGGCAGTAGTGGTGTTCTGCCTTCATTGGCAACAAACACCCTGAGAACAGAGTGTTAAGTGAGAAACCCTAGCAGATGCTGGCTCTGCTTTCTCGGATTCTGCAGCAGGATTTAGCACATTTGTGCTGGAGTCTTGTTTTCTGAGTCTGGGAGGAGGGGTCTCTCCCATACCCCCACTTTGAGCCTTGCTTCCACAGTTTGCTGTTTTGGTATAATTGGTCGAATCCTTCGGGGTTCCTGAGAAATGTGCTTATTCAGTCAGCTGGAAGTCTTTCGCAAAGCTCACTAATCCCTGCATGTTATATAAATCCTACACCTGTCATAGGCAGTGTGACAGGCAAGGCTCTCATAGTTCATGTAGGAAGTGATGTCCCAGAGTCCCAAACTGCTTTGAGCAACATTTGGAATGCATGAGTGTTAGATATCCAAAATATCCTAGGGAAGATTTATGCTGGAATGTGTGGAATGCTGTATATTAGCTGCTATTAAACCTCCTTGACACAGGAATGTTTTGCCCTGCTTGTTTATTTGCATGGAGTCAGTGAAAAGTGTCTTCAAGTACTGATCTTTACAATATTCACTAGATTTCAGAGTTAACAACCCAGAAAGGAAGATAAATTGTTTCCTCATGTTCACACAGTTGTGACTTTTTCTGCAGTTTCAGGTGGCAGTTTTTCTATGATGCCAGTTACACAGGATTTTTTCCAACAATCTAATGAAACAGAGCCATTTTTATTATTGCTTTACATGAAAGCTTAAATTTAGGGGTACAACAAAATCATGGTAAGCAAAGCCAGAGGATAAGAAAGAGTAATGTGGTTACATAGCTTTTGCATAGGCTACACAGAGCCTTTTGCATAGGCTACGTGGAGCTCAGAGTGGAAAAGATTTGTTTTGTAGTGCAGCAGTGAGGATACTTGTGTGGGATATAAGACAAGTAGGGTGAAGCTCTTCTCATAAATGTTTAAAGTGGACCACTCCCCACATCAGGGACAGTGTGACTGTACAGCATGGGAGCTTGCACAGCTTTGATGCAGAATTAGGCCTCTCTCCAGGCAGGTGAGAACATGGAACCAGGACTACAATCAGTATCTCCAGCACCATATCCAAAAGGGCAATGAATCCTGCTGGTGCAAGTAAAACTAAAGTAGCAAATACTACCCAAATTTAGTTTGAATTTTGTTCTCTGCTAGGTGGAAAGCTTAGGGAGTGGATGGGTGTAGTGTACCTTATCAGTTAGTCCCTTTCTGTTAGCCGCTGATGTACACTAACACTGTCAGAGGGGAGCGTTTGCAGTGTAAAAGAAGTTTTACTGGTTCTTTAGAATCTTGGAGTTATATTATACTTTTTAAGCACAAAATTGTATCTTGGATTAGATGACAATTATACAATTATAGATGATGGAGGCAAGTACAGGCTAATTAATTCTCTCTCTCAGAGAATCTTGGCTCTTTGTAAGGGAGTTGTGCCCGGGGTCACCCTGTGACTGATTCTTTCCTCGGTGCTGAGTTTATCCATTGCTTGCTTTCCATTTTCTACTTCATGATAATTGCTTTAATTTACTTCTCTAAAATACCACCTTTTCTCAATGTAAGTCTGAACGCAAACACAAAGAAAGGATTTTACAGTGACTGATGTTTGGCAGTCTTTAAATGGATTTTTAATTGTGCATTTCGATTCCCTAATGCAAAAGATGAGTAGTCAGCTATTTAGCTGCAACTTCATTTCACCTGGGAAGAGCTGGAAACTTACTTTGCTTGGCAGTAAAGTATCACAACACGTTAATCACTGAAGTATCACAAAACGTTAATCACTGACAAAAAAGTAATTTTTGTGTAATTATTTTGCTTTTTGGGACAATCCATTTCTAAAGTGCGAGCTGTGAGACCTGTTTCCTCAAAGAAGAGTCATAATTTGGAAAGGAAACATGGCTCAGATGGAGAGCTCAGGCACACCATCTCCATGAGCACACCACAGACTCACTGCAGAGTGGACATCCAAAAAATTACTAATATGTTGCTGCAAAGCAATGCCAAACCATCCCAGTGAAGTATTTGTTGGCATTGGTAATTTGTCAACTAAGTAGTTCTTCCTTCTAAAGTTTTCCTGTATTTTCTGCTTTATCATTTGGGTACCTGGCAAGAGGTTTATTTTACAAGGTCTTTTTCCTTGTTAACACACTTCTCTGCAACATCTCGTTATCTGTACGCTCAGATGATGTTTTGTGAGCCCATTTTGCCACTGTAGTAACTAGACTGAGTCACCTCCCCAACGATACAGAAGCTTCTTAGTCCCTTGTGTAGCATGTTGATAGCCCTTCCACAATAAAAAGTACCTTGAAGATACTGTTCAGTCAAAAGTACCACCATGGAAAGTCCTGTTAGCTCAACAAACCTTGAAATGTCTTTGAGAAAGAGAAATGTGCATGTCTTTGTTGATGCATCAGTCCATCAGCTCTTGCTGGGTTGCCATACGTCTGCCTGGTGGAAGAAGCCTTTGGTTCCATGAGCCCAGAAAATCAGATTAAGAAACAACAGAAAGATCAGATTGAAATTCTCTTGTAAAATCTGAAGCTGGAAAGAGTGTTGACTCCTTTAACGGAGCAGTATCAGGTGCTGGGGCAGTTTTGATGACTCACACTCTAAAAAACTATGGTCTTCAAGTTTCTGGATAGAAACAGTTGTGGGTTTTGATCAAGCTGTTCAGAGTTATTCCTTCTTGAGTCATCCTTAAATGCAACCATAGTATGGTTGTGAGTGACTTTTCTGCATAGCTATCCTGGCAAATTTTGCAGAGATTTTGTTTTAATGCCTTATGTAAGGGAAGAGGTGATAATTTTATATTTCTCATTAGTCTTTAATGATATTTCTTTTATTTTGTTTTCAGATCTCTGAGAAATATGGGCTGCCAGTTGAAAAGATTGCAAAACTTTATAAGAAGAGCAAAAAGGGGTAAGTTAGTTAACTAACTAAGGGTCAATTGCAGGATCTTTTATGAGTACTCAGAGATCCCAGTTATGCTCAGGGCCTCATGATGCTGGGCAGTATAAACACTTCGAGTAGATGTGCCCATGAACTTGAAATCTTCATGTCCATGGAGACAGTAAGGGATGGCAGAGGAGGAAACATGGATCTCCAGCCTATGTCTGACGAGTATTCATAAACATACTGTGAAGAAAGAGTTTGTGTTTGGAAAAGATACCTGGATAAAGTCTGTTTTTTGTACACAATATACTTAATAACATAATGGAGGGCCAGTGTGGGAGATGCTGCCTTTGCTGTGAGTGCAGTGTGAAGTTTCCCTGCAGTGTTATGAAGAAGTAGGCCACTGTCCAAATCTGAAAGACAGGCAGACAGTGTTTGCTGCAGGGGTTTCAGCTGAGTAAATTTAGACATTAATATCACAGCTGGGCTTTTAAAATAGCTAGGCTACTGCTCCTTGCCATGGATCTAAATCTCTCCACTTTAACTTTTTTTTTTTCAGTTCTATTTAACCACAATATTGTAGTGATATAATTTTAAACCAGTCATTTATTTTCATTAGAGAGCTGTAACTCTAGCTTAGGGCATTGTTGTGTCTGGAGATTTCTTTAGCTTTTGAGAAGACAGGTGAAATTTCTCATGTTTTGCTTCTTTCTAATACCATTTCCAGGTTATTGTTAGAAGAAACACTTTAAGGTAAAGAGTGAGGAAAACACTCATATACACTTCTAATAGTTGTTGTCAATATTCTCACATCCAAGCTGAGTTCTAGGTCTGTGAGCTGTGTGCAAAGTACAAATTACACTACTTCCCTGTGTTAGCAGCTGACACACACAGAGGTGCAGCAGCTCATGCGGCATATCTGAGGAGTAGCACGGAGTAGCACTCCCTGCAGGAGCCAACACCAGGCATGGGAAGCACCAGCTAGCTTGGTCTGCCAGGGATCTGTGCTGCAGCTCATCTTGTGGGCAGCTTAAGTGTGTTAACATCTCAGCACTGGCATGTCTCTTACCACAGCTGCTTTGGCAAGGAGCAGCCTCTAATCCAAAGACTGTACGGGACTGTGGGGCAGATCTTGATGATGATTTCCACTAGTGACTCTGTACTGGCATGTGCTGGAGTCTGTTTATGTGTTGTAGAGAAGCCAGCATATGTGGCAGAGTGCGTGGCTTTCCCTTCCAGTGTCCCGGTATGTAAAAACATTGATTTTTGCCTTTGTCACCAGTATCCTGGTAAACATGGATGACAACATTATTGAGCACTACTCCAACGAGGACACGTTCATCCTGCACATGGAGAGCATGGTTGAAGGCTTCAAGATCACACTGACAGAGATCTAGCCTCGGGCAGAGCCTTTTTGTAAGGAACCACAGCATTTCATCCTTCTTGGAAAGCAGAAGATTTCCCAGGAACTTGACAGATGTTGATCAGAGAAACTGTTACAAAACTGCTTTTAAAATACTGTCCATTCTGCACATGTGCACCCACTGCATATAGACTTGGGTTTGTCAAGCACAAGGCCACTCACATTAACCTGGTCCCTTATTTATTGTTCCCCACTCTCTAGTGTACAAGCAGTTACCAGCCCCCAGATTTGTAACCAGATGACCCACTGCAAATGTGAAACACAGCATTTTAATCCATACTTGAGTGTGGATAGGCTTATTCTAAAACATGTTAAAGAATCATGCTGGTCTAGTTTCAGAAATCTGGTATAAATTACTTTAATAATAGTTGTCTCCATCAGTGCTACAAAGCTGTTGCAGTGCTAAAGATGGGGAAAGTGGCTGATAGTTCACTTGCTCAGACTGATCCGTATCTCTATATAGTGTATAGTCTTGCCAAATACCTCTGGTAGTTCTCAGCATGTAGCAATGAGGACTTGTAAGTAAGGCATTCAGCTAAAAATGTCATTTGTAATTAAATGGTAAAGAAACCATTTTAACCTTGTATATAATGTTTATAATATGCAATAATATATTTTAACTACTGTATGTGGGCATGTTTACTGCCACTATGTTTTTGTATGTATTGGGTTTAGGGTTTAACAGAATCTTTCCTAGAGGATTAAATTGCTGCAATCTGTTAAGGGTGTGTACTGAGAAGCTGATAACTTAATCTGCACTCATATGCTCCATCCTTGCTCACACAGTTATATATTGAAATATTAGAGCAAACTGTGCTACAGCGTCTTGAATGCTCTGGCACAATGGAGCCCACCTTAGGTGCCCAGGTCCCAGCTGTATGTACCTAAGTCTCCCATCCAGCTGTCACCAAATCCAAGAGGCACCATGTGTTTGCTGCCTGGTGTGCCTAGAGGTACAGAAGGGAGGCTCCCAAAGCAGCCTTTTCTCAAGCCTGTGATGGGAAAGGTGCTTTCTGCAGCAGCCTGCTCATTAAATCATTCCTCTAGACTGTAAGAAACAGGGCTTCAAACTCTTCCTCTTAAGGGTACTTGCTCTTGTATCTCCGTTTAATGATTCTGTTTTGATTCCTAGGACAGTCGGGTGAGGTATAAACCTGGGCTGATGTAAATACTTTATCAAAACTGGAATAATTTTGCCAGTGGATACCAAGTATCACACAACTGACCGTGGAGATAGATCTCTCTCCCAAGGGCTGATCTGAACCCAAGTTGAACTACATGGTTATCCCATCAAATTCCACCCCGTCTCATGAATTCTGTGAAGAAATAAAGTTGTGCAGGCTAGGATCACAACGAAAGGGGCTCAAGGCCTGAATGTACCTAGCACATCCAAACCCAGTACCTCTCACTCTCCTTTCCAGCTCCTCTGGCTATTTCTGGCTATTGTAGGGAGCTCCTCACTCAGGATACAGTCCTGTGAGTTTCCGCTGCATTTTGTTCTCTGTGCATTGTACGTGAGTCCTGTGTGACAGACAGAAGTGTGAGTCCTTTCTTACATGCAGCCTTTAGAGTTTACTTTTTTCCTTCTGAAACCTTTTTTCTTTAGTCACACAACCTTTTTTTATTAGGTGGTTAGTGGCATAAAGAAACACTGCCTAGTTGAACAGAGCTCACTCTCTAGTGTTTTGAGCTGTGTGGAGCTATTTGCTGTTTGCTATACAAGCAAAGCAGCAGGGATAGCTGACCAGTCTGATTTGGCCAAGGTTTTGCGTGAATATTCCTGCGAGCTATTGCACGCTTTCTTAACTTCATGAGCAATAGCATCCCATTAAAGTCTCTACTTCCAATAGAAATGTTAGGTACATGTCAAAGTTTCTGTGGGACCAGAAACTCTAAAAGGTTCAGGCCATTAGTGTCAGGGCTAACATACCCAGAATCCACATATGTCTGTAAAGCAAAGTGTGTGTTCTGTCTTCCTCCTGCCCTCTTCTTTTGTCATGCACTCTTTTGGCTTCTGATGCAGAGTTTTGTAATAATTTCCTTAACTTTTTATACAAATGCACTCCAGCAAAGATGCTCTTGCTACTCTGCTAAAGAGCAGACATCCTGGGAATACAGGGCATTTATAATGGTTCAGTGTGTTTCTGCTTGGCGCAGACTGAGATAAAAAGTCTATGCTGACTTACCCCAGATACTTTTTTCCTAAAGAGAAAAAGAGGACAGTTTTGACAGGTGGCATTAGAAACTGGGTCCAGCACACTGGACTGGTGAGCAATGCTGTTACTTGTATTTTTCTGTTGGTGTTTGGAATCCTCAGGATGTTAGCTGGGATCTCTCAGTTGGTAATGATGTCTGGGAAGAAGCTGCAGGTGAAGCATAGGAGTAAATGTATGCAAGAGTTGGGTCGTGGTTCTGCCCCCAACAAACCTGCTGTCCAGGCTCTCTTACAGGGAATGCCTGTGACTCCTGGGGCTGGTCCAAGTTGGAATGCATAAAGAAGAGACAGTGAGAATTTAGTGTTCACAGAGAAGGACAGGCTTTCCTGCCAGCATCAGCACTCAGGTTAATGGAATATTCTTGTCTTACACCTGGGTGGAGATGAGCTGGGATCTGTTGGGTGCTGCAGCATCCTGCGCAAAGGAGCAATGTAGGATCAGTGAGAAGCTCAATGTCCAGAAATACTACGGCTTAAGGAGTTGTCTTTCCATTACCATTTTAGGAGGTTTCAGTGAGCCACTGTCCGGAGAAGGAAAGTTGCTTCTGAGATTAACTGAAAGCTATTCTAAATACATCTTAAAGTGTGTGGATTCCTGGTAGTAGAAAACTGATACTCCTGCCTTTAGTTCCTTCTTATAGTCTCAATGAAGTTAGTATCATTGAGGAAGACAAGCAGATTGGTGGTAAGAATATTTTAAAATAATGACTAGAGCTGGGTAAGGATGATCTCAATCTGCCAGGGTCCAAGAGCTTTGTTTCTCTGCTCTAGATGCAGGTGCATCACAAGCACTAAGACATTACAAAGAGTATGTCACCCTGCACCCCTTCAGCTGTACTTATAGCATCAGCTGCTGGAGGAGCACTAAACCTTGGATGCTGGTTGTGACAAGCTGCAAGCTCTCAGAGTTCACCTTGTGGGTCTAAATCATCCTGTCAGAGTGATGGGAAAGTGACAGTACAAGTACCACAAACTTCTGGAGCAGTGATCTGCTTTGTGCCCTGCGTGATTCAAATGTCTTGAGTACACAGTACTTGCATGTATATTGTTAAAATATACGTGTTGCTTTCCTTAAACAATGACAAATATTGATTATTGCTGGATCTTCCAAGTATTATGACTTAAATGGAAGTAAGATTTGGCTACTGTTCAGTGGGGAACAGCAATATCTGCCTTGCCTCCTGTTGTCTCTTTGTGGCACTGCTGTGGTTGTTTATTTAAAGGAACAAAATTCTCATTTCCTTTCCTTCTTTAAGACAGCAGTCTTGCATCTTAACTAGAGCAGCTTAAGTGTGGCTTGTTGCTCAGAGCATTTTCCCTGTGAAGAGTTAGAGTAGTGCAGTGTCTGTAGATGTTGTTTTGAAAAAATCTGATAGACATGTACAAAAGGAGAGCAGTCTTCTAAGTTAAAATTTTGGTTCCTGCTACAGATTTGGTACTTTTTTCCATCCATTTGATGTTTTATTATATATGAGACCCCGTTAAAATTCTCAAATTTTAGTTTTTTCTAACAGTCAGGTGCTGATACCCCCAAAATAAAGTGCATCCTTTCAGTGAAGCTTTGTGGACGTACAGTGATATCCTCATCAAGATATTTTGGAGGATTTTTACCACTGAATATAAACTATGAAGAATGTTGTCTTCCTCTGTATCCTCTCTCATGAAGTTTTTGGTCAAAGGAATTCAGAGATCAAATGTCTTTCCTATATATATTCCTCTTTCATTCTATGGATTGTTTAAATGTTGTAAATTAATTCAAACAGTCAGTAAAATCTAAACTCTCTAGCTGTCAGAGATGCTGTATATTGATTGAAATGGAACTGGAAAGGAGTATCTTATGACTTTTAAAATGTAAAGCTTATTAAATGTTTATATGCTCTTCCATTTCCTATTGAGACAAGATACAAACAAGAATGTTTGTGCCAAAGATTGTGACAAGCCGTCTTACTGGCAAACAAGGAAACTTTATGTATAAATAGTGTGCTTTTATATTAAGAATATAGCTCATGTAACTTAATAGTGTTGCAACTGGGAGAGGGGTTTGATAAACTGTAAATACAGTTATTTTATTTTTTGTACATTTTTAAGAAGGAAAAAATAAATATTCCTATGTATGAGATAATATTTCTGTTGCTGTGGTGTGTATTACTACATCTGTTCAGGAAAGATAGTATCAGTATGTACAAATACCTGAAGTGAAGTGCAGAGAGGATAGAGTCAGGCTCTTCTCAGTGGTGTCCAGTGACAGGACCAGGGGCAGTGAACACACTGAAACACAGGAGGTGGCCTCTGAAGTCAGGAAACACTTTTTTTACTGTAAGCACTTGAAAAGGTTGCCCAGAGAGGCTGTGGAGTCTCTTATCCCTGGAGATATTTAAAAGCTGCCTTGACACGGTACCAGACAATAAACCCTCACTTGCCCTGCTTGAGCAGAGGGGTTGGACCAGATGAACTACAGCGGCCCCTTCCAACCCCAACTGTTCCATGATTCTGTGACGACTTGGACTGTCCTGGGAACCTGGCTGGAAGCACTGGTACTATCATCTTTGAGGCTCCAAGGCACCTGGAATGAGTTCCTTACCTGCATCTGCTCCTGCTGTGCCCTGGGTGCCCAAAGCTCTGAAGCATACCTGGCCATGCGTCTTACAGTAAAATATTTTCATCTACCCTTTTGTTATTCACCACTTGACTTTGGCTTTTCAAATAAGAATCCAGGAGGTGAGAACATCTCAGTAAGTGGGACGTTGCTTGGGAAAGCATTTGCCTCAGCAAAGGAAAGCTCCCCAGGCAGTAGCAGGGCAGCCCTGTCTTATAGTGGGGTGGAGGAGTTCAGTGCCCTGTGTGGCTCAGGGTAAGCCAGGACCAGCTCCCATGGAGCTCTTTAAGGTAATCATGTTTCCTGGACAATGCCTGTGGTAGATGTTTAAATATGTTTTATAGGAAGTAATTTTACTGAGTGGCTCTTAGAACGTGAATGCTTTGAAGCTGAGTGGTTGGCAGTACTGCATCTGCGAGGCCATGGAGGAGTGTCAGCTGACGGGAACTGCTGCACCCACTGCATGCTCAAAGGCCCGACTGTTGCTGGCATGGCTGAGCCAGGGCTTAGCAAGGTGACTCACAAGGTCTTTAAGAAGAACTGACCTTCTCCTAAGAGGGGGGAGCAAAACAACCCTCCTCTAGCTCCTGATTGAAACTTTAGGGGACTCACTGCAGCAGCAAAGCTGTGGGTTTTGGCACCTTCCCTATTTCTTGGCTCAATTTGAGCTGCCAAAAACAGTGATAGGTTCCAGAGTGCACTATTTTTCAGATGGGGCCAGATCCAGGACTAACAAGCCGATGTGGCACAGGGTCTCAGATTCCCCCCTCCCTGAGGCAGTCCAGTCCTGGACTGTGGGGGTGCAGGATGCTCCAGTGCCTGGTGGTGGCCATCACTGGGAGCCAGGCTCTGTGCTGGGACAGAAGCCTTGGGCTTTGCACAGTGAGATGCACAGGCCAGGAAAGGTGGTAAAGTGGAAGATTTTAGCATCCCTGTGCAAATAAACACCTCCATACACCCTGTGCAAATAAACACCTCCATACACCCTGCTTGGGGACCCCCGGTGGCCTAGCGGTTAAGATGCTGGTCTCTCAGCGCCAAGGCCACAGGTTCTAATCCCGGTCCCC
>JAWWLV010000088.1:131635997-131672127 GCA_035041135.1 Platyrinchus mystaceus
TGCGCAGGCTTGAAAGGTGGGAACACCTTTCCCAGATCTTCGTTCGCGAAGACTGTCCATTTACCTTTACCTTTACACCCTGCTAAATTGTATGAGGGCCCTAATGGGAGAGTGAGGAGAACATATATCGCAGGGAGTTTGGCACACTGGAAGTTCATTCAATAAAGCTGGTTTGAAGTTGCACTGAGGACAAGGGGGTACCTGGACACTGTAACTGATGCTCCTTCCAGGCTCCAGCCTGTCTCAAGCTTATATTAATGGGCAGTTCCACAAATAGGCTTTTTTTTTTTTTAATATCAAGAGGAAATAGGCACTGGTTTCTGTTGCCTTCCCGTGGGATTTAAACTACTTTTAGCACTCTGGTGCTAATCCCAGCTCCAAACTTAGCCTAGGTAAAAGTTTGTGGAGTTTAAGGAGCATGCACAGGAGCATGAGCCAGCCCCCTCCAGAGCCTGTCTGAAGCTGACAGGAGTCCCTGCTGTGACAAGCCCTGCTGCTGCCTCATGATCCTCATCTCAGAGCGACTAACTACAGCTACCACCCTGCCAGCCCCCTGCTCTCTTGCCACATCCTGCCCCCTTGATGGTGTGCTAGTCCTTAGGGGGAAAAAACCCCACCCTAAACCTGGAGAGGGATTTATCTGTGGCAGGGAAAGTTGCTGTCAGTCAGCTAAGCTGGTCTTTCCAGCTCCAGAGGACCAGAACCCTCAGCCTTGTGCTGTCCTTCCTCTGTTTTTGTAATCCACTCCGTGCTATCCCACTCTGTGCCCAGCTGCTGGCTTTAGCTGCTGGAATTAAAACTGTGTTAGCAGCGGAGAGCCCAGCCGGCTGCAACGTGCCGGCACAGCGCCCATGCACAGCTTAAGCCCTGGCTAAGCCCTCCAAATTGGCTTTCACAGCTGCTGACCCTTTGCCCATGGCAGTGAGCGGGACAGGAGCTGTGAAGACAGCAGGCAAAGGCTTCTCTGAGGTTTTCTCAGCAGACCATAGAGCTACGTGAGGCTTTAAGGCTCCAGCATGAAGGCAGTAACAGCACGTGGCACACCATAGCTAGCTGCAGCAGAATGTTTATTAGTAGGAAAGAACATTTAGGGGATTTCAGTAGGTCAATTTGTTTGAACTGTCAGTATCCACCATACATTGGTTTTCATCAAGATTGTTCAAGGTTACATATTTATATAAGAAAACAATAATTCATATTTAGGTGCAATCAGTAATTCCAGTATGAAAAAGCACCGTGTCACAAAACAGTTTACAATACAAAAATCTTCAAAATCTAACATTTAAAAACAATATATTTGTTCAACAGTAATAACAATACAGTAAAAAAATTCTTATTTCCCTTCAAACAATACTGCTTATATATTTTGGCACTGAAAAAGAAACTATCACAAATGCGCCTTTTTAACCACACAATGCTGTTTTGTGTCTATATAACAAGGAAAAACATGCTTTTGAAGTCAGTCATTTTGCCAGGTGCAGTTTGAACTGCTTTCTCCATTAAAAAGAAAAAAACAAACTAAAAGAAAAATAACTCCTAAGCTGCAGCATGTCTTGACTTTTGGCCCAGGACACAATCTGGAGAAGTGTCTCTCAGACTCAGTCCACCTAGTAAATCAGCCCTGCCTGAAAGGCTGGATTCAAGACCCATTTCTCTCTCCAAACATGACAAATATAGACCTAAGCCCCCCAAGGGGTCCTGTCTTTTAGGGACTGACCCCAAATTCTTGCTGTATTAAGCACCCCAATAAGATTCTGACCTTAAAATTGCTGCTCAGGCTCTTCTTCTCCTTAATTGCTTGATTCCCCCAAATTTTAGATAATTAATTTTTAAGTCACTTGCACAAATGGTCTCATAATGTGAGCCCTCGGGTTTTGTCCTGGTATAGCCAGCAATTCCAAGGAAAACCAGATGTGCATGTGCATGAGCTGAGGGGTAAGGGAGCCTGATGCCAGTGGGGTGCCCTGGGTCAGGAGACATTCCTCCCAGGTGTCCTCCTGGGGCCAGGGCTGGCACACAGCGTGGGAGGGGGAAGCTTGAATCTGAGAGAGTGTAAGAAAACTGGGCTTCTCAGGAAGAATTAGTTTCCACTCAAAACTGACCCCTATTAAAAGAAGAACGCAGGTGCTCGCGCCGGCTGAAACACCGGTGCCTGCGTGCAGCTATGACGGCCCTTGAAAAGGGCTGATTCTACCGAACATGCAGTCCTTGGTGCTATCTCTAAGAGCTGAACAATAAACAAACAAACAAAAAATTTAAATAGTTTTTACATCCTACATCAAAGATGCCACTACAAAAACACGATAGCATCACACATTAATTAGTACAGTCTTAAAAATGCAAACCAACGCTGGTAAGACTCCCATACATTCTGCGTACCATACGTACAGAAGAGAACAGCTTCTTGAGAGGAGAGGACAGTCATAGGGATAATCTTCTGTTTTCTGAGTACGTTGCGTAATACAAATACATTATCGGCATAAGAAAACTTTAACACTAAGAATTCAAGAAAGGTCCTAACTGGAAGCTAATAGCAGGGGGAACCGTGCACGTGCTGGGAGGCACAAAACATACACAACCCTCCACCAAATTCTGCATCTCCTTCGGTGGCCTGATCATCTACTTCCATTTTACCAGGTAGGTTTAATATGTTGCTCTGCAGGCACAGAATCCCAAAGCATACAGCAGCACAGGGCCATATCCCCAAAAGCTGCCCCTGGTATGCCTGAAGGCCACTCACCTCTGCTTGTCCTTTCATGGGCTTTGCCTGGAGAACAAGCTGGAGACTTGGAATACCATCAGATAAGCTTACAACAGAACCAGGGGGGAAAATTAACACATCACGATACCTACAGGCAACTACACGCAGGACACCAGCAATTCTAGACAGCCATAAGAAAAATATGCGGACCAAATTAATTTAATTCATAGTTGTCCCTCTCCTTTCTGAGTGGTAAAAGTCTTCCTTGGGATATGTAGGTTTGCTTACAAAGCATTCGTCTAGAGAGGTATCTAATTTTGCCAAGACACAGGATATGCTGAACTCCACGCTGCTGCAGTTAGTCTGCCCATGGTAGATTATTTAAAGTTGCATTTGGTATTTCTATGCTGCAACGAGGCAACAGCCTGAGGGAACAGAGATGAGAAGGCTGTCCCTGTGGAATGGTCATAGATTTAAATAGGAACTGTACACTTTGATTCATTCAGCTTTTGGCCATGGTTTATCTCAATTTATTAGTTTCTACAGCATCAAAAGTATCTGCCCAAATTTAAACAAACAAATTGTTGTGGTTTAACCCCATCTGGCAACTAAGTCCCACAGAGCAACTCCCTCCCTCCCAGTGAGATGGAGGAGAGAATTGGAAAGGTAAAACTGTGAAAACTCATGGGTTGAGATAAAGACAGTTTACTAGGGAAAGCAAAAGCCCCATGAACAAACAAAGCAAACCAAGGTATTTACTCCCCAGTTCCCATGGGCAGGAAGATGTTCAGCCATCCCCAGGAAAGCAGGGCTCCATTATGCTTAATGGTGACTTGCAAAGACAAATGCCATCACTCCGAATGTCCCTCTTTTCCTCCTTCTTCCCCCCCACATCTTTGCTTACTGACCAAGACACCATATGGTCTGGGATATCCCTGGGGTCATTTGGGGTCAGCTGTCCTGGCTGTGTTCCCTCCCATCTCCTTGTGCATCCCCAGTCCCCTCGCTGATGGAGTGGGGTGAGAAACACAAAAGTCCTTGACACTGCTCCACTATGTAATGAAAACATCCCTTTGTTATAACACTGTTTCCCGCACAAATCCAAAACTTAGCCCCATTCTAGCTACTCTGAAGAGAATTAACTCTACCACAGCCAAAGCCAGAACACAAATGTGTAACTATTTACTTTTGCATCCATCACGTCATTCACTCGGCAATATTTAAAAATCAAAAGGTATGAAGTACTTCTGTTGGAAGAGGAAAATATTGGTCACTTCAGGTTCAAGTGTGAAAGAGAGCTGAATATACAAATATTAACTACAAAACTGCTTGGATAGAATTGAAGTGAGCAATTGGAAGAGATAAACATATTGACATGCAGCTCTGTTTCCTTGCAGTAAATGTGCAGATAAAAATAACCCCTAACGTAATTAAGCACTTCACTTTTACCAGGCACAATGAGCCCATCTTGGCAGTAATAGCTCAGACAGCTCTGCTCTTGGAATCATTGGGACTTTTGCATAAGAGCTGAAGGACCAGTGGGGCTAAATAAAAGAGGATACAAGATAATGAAAGAAATCACAAACACACCTCAAACACAAATAAGAAAATTAAACACAAAATACCAAAGAAACATGATCTTGTAGAGTATTTGTATGACTAGCATGGAGCATGATGTCTTTAGTAACGTTTCTTAGATCCTTATCAGATTGAAACTCTCGTTTTGTTTTTGAGCTGCAAGTTCTCCCCCAAACAACCACATTGGACCCATTAATCTTCCCTTTGAGTGCAGCCAATGAGCAACACAAACAAAGTTTAGAATCTAAGAGGATTTTCTCAGGTGGGTTTACTAATCACCATCATCCCATCACCCTGTTTGATGGGGAAACATGAGGGCAACCCTGAAAACTGGTGAAACCCCTGTCCCCAGGGAGGAGAAAACCAGAGGTCACACCCTCAACATGTGTTTTTGAGAGATGGCAGGAAGAGTTTCTGCCTGATATTACTATGCCAGAATTATCTCTTGGTCCACAGCATCAGGGTGCTCCAGGAAGGATTGGGGCTCTACACGTTGAATGGTAATGCATAGAATGCTGCTCCAGCCTAGAAGAAATCTCTCTGGAGCAAATCATGAGAGTGGAGAATGAGCACCAGTCATGTTCAGTCTGCTGTGCCTCAACAAACACATACATGACAATGAAAACCATGTTGTTCCAGTGTGCCCTTGAAATGTTTAATACTGCTATTACTTAATAATGGGAAGTAAACAGCATGGTTGGCAAGGTACACGCAGGGGGTTCAAAGGCTGGGAACCAAATCAGAAGCTGTTCCTTCTAAGTGCATCAAACTTGGCTCCTCCAGATGTCAAGGGCTGGTGTTTGTTCATACAAACCCTAGGGATGGCAACTGGGAGGTGGGTGCAAAGACTCGGAGAGCTGGCCACCCTGAGTGCATGCCCTGGGAAGGTGAGAACGTCTTTGGTATAAGGTCAGGGCAAGAGGGGAAGATCTAAAATATGTCTCAGCTGCACAGAAAGTGAACACTAGGGAGAGGGTGGCTGTTGTGTGCTTCGAAATCTAGGAAGCCCTCAGCAGGCCTAATAAGCTCAGATGACCATCTCTGTGGCAGGACCCAGAGTCCCCATTCTCAGCACATGGGGACATGGGGATGAAGCAGCCCAGGAGGTCCCATGGACTGGGCTGGTGCAGAGGAGCTATTATGTGCTGACTACTGCCAAGAGGATTTCACCTTGCAAATTCAAATGCAGGACTAAAGGCAGTGATGTCTTTTGCAGTTTTTCATTTATGTAGTCTTTTTGCATTGTTCACTATAACCCAAGCTTTTTTTTTTTTTCCTTGCTTATTGTGCATTAATCAGCATTTTACATGTTATAGCTTAATCCCAACTATACATAAAAACAACATGACCTGTGGGAGCAATGAGGAAATCAAACCTGTACATGGCAAGAAGCCCCTCACACCTGGCCTTTCCAGCTGTTACTTGTTAAGAAATGGAAAATCCTCACCCTTGGAATAACTTCTCAGTATGGATGATTGGAAGAAACAGCAGCAAAAGCCAGGCTGGAATAAGGGGTGCTGCTGACTGAAATTCTCATAGTAGACTGGAATTGCTTCTGCAAGGGGCAAGGAGGTTGACTTCACATCCAACTGATCGTTCCACTGCTCTGAAGGCCACAGGCACTTAACACCTTCTGCAGCCCCTCAGTGCTGGTCCCAGTTTCCAGTGTCACTGCTCTCCATGACAATTTACAACCCCTGCTGCTTTTTCCCCCATGTGCTTAAAACACAGCCGTTTTCCCACCTTCCCCAGCCTGCAAAATGACACCTGGGCTTTGAGAGTCATCTGGAGCATTCCATTCTTTTCTATCGTGACTGGGAAGGAAGCTCCTGCAGGCAATGTTTTGCCCTCAGTTACACTTAGGGAAAGCCCTGTATTCATCCTGGGAGCTGTTTGTTCAACTCCTGCCAGGGCATGATAAACAGCTCTGCTGCTTATATGTAAGGAAGAGAGAAGTTATTCTACTCCTCCAGCTGCATGGTCATGCTGGAGGTATTTTAGAGTGTATTTTGTCAGTGCCTATGATGGAATACGCAGCAACAGAGCTGCTCAGATAGAAGGTGCCATTTCTGGTCTAGCCCTATCTCAGAGCACATCACACCACGAGTTTGATGTATCACTGCCTTGCATCTTATCTGCCTACTGCACAGTCAGTGGAAAACTCTGCATGCAGCCCTGAGCACTGCTCAGTTGTCTGATGTTTGCCAAGTTTCTCTGAATTTCGAAGCACAAGTTCTGCCTGTGGTACCAAGGAAACCAACTTCCCCCACTTTAAGATTCCTACATGAGATCCTACTCAGTAAGACAGAGCAAAGAATGCATCCAAATGCTTGCGTGAAGGGTAGGTGAAATATTCTTCTCCACCCATCCTGCACCAAGTACCTTACATCTAATTCCTGAGCCCAAGGATTGCCTTGCCAGGAAACAGGGAGCACCATGAGAAAGATAAAAAGAGGTGCTGGTGTAGTGGGTGTTCAGGAAGACTTGTCCGGCCCTCCCCTCTCATTGTTTCACTTGGCATTTGTACACTAAGCTTCAAAAGGAAACCCTTTTGCAGGATGCCTCCTTGATCCTGACATGCCATATTGCTATGATATTGCATCTTCACCAGTGATGCTAAGAGAAAAAAAAGAGTTTTAAAAGAACAAAGCACCTCAGCTCAGGGCATTTGTTCAGAGGCAGGAAATTCCCTTCTCACTGCCACGTGTCTCTAGGGACCTGCCAGTTGTCACTGTGTTCCCTAGTTCACATGTACTGAGACATATGGCCAAGGCCATCTTCTCTTCTCGGTTTAGTCTGCAGATTAGAGCTTAACATCAAGTTACTACAGTTCACCAAGTTTCCATGAGTCAGCTGAGATGAGGTTCTGCCCACAACAAATGAAAGGTAATGTGACTTAACCTGGTCTACAGTGAAAGAAAATTAAGCTAAGTCACATTATTGCACTTTTGCCATCAGTGAAGAGAGCACATGCTGAAAAGTCCTGGGGTGCAGCCCCCAGGGGGAGTGTTCAAATCATGTGTGACCACCTCTTATGCTGGTGTGCAATACTTCTGCACACAGACCTCATCCAGTAACAGAATTTACACACTTCTGGCTTGCTGTTTGAAGCAGCAGAAAATGTGGAGGTCACGCCTTATAGCACAGAACGACAAAGGACAAAATGCCCCAGCAATAAGAAAAATCCTACAAGCTCCTAAGAACAGCAAGAGGAATAGCACAGACCTGGGTACCTCAGGAACATCCACTGCTGTGGACTGACAGGGCTTCAAATAATGTTGAAACAAAAATATTTCTTCAGTACCTCTCAAACTGTAAGTGCTCACAAAAACACGTGTTGGTTTTACAAGGGTAAACCAACCCTTTTCCCTTCCCAAAGCATCCTAAACAAAGGCAGTCTGCTGAAACATTCACAAGCCATAGTTCTCACTTCATATCTTCTGGCACAGAGTTTTGCAAGCTGACTAGGAATGTTGCATAAACAGAATTGGCATTTTCCAGGGATTCGGTCTACATGTGGGATGTACTTGTTAATTCTTTTGGACAACATGTGAGTGAAGGTTGCCTCTTGCTCATGCAACTAAAATTGGAGAATGCATCCACAAAATTGAGAGGTGATATGAAACAGTATGTGCGGTCTGCCATCCTTCCTATATGAGGACAGTGCTAAAGGATCACTTGAAAGTGTCTGACTTCCTGTGCTATTTTATGCAGGATATGCCACTTTGCCTTCCAAAGCTTTATGAAGGCAGTTATGATTGCAAATGCAAATGGCAGCAAAGCAGAAAATTCCAATCTGAGGCACAGCATACCACTGCTGTCCTGCTGATTTGAGGTCTGCGGATGCTCCTATCACAGTTCCAGCTATGGATCACTCTTTAAGTACGTGCTGAGGCAGAGAAAGAAAGGGATAGTTAATAATTTAAAACTACACCAACCAGTGGTAGTCAAGTAAAAGAATAACCTTAGTTCACTCTGCAAATATTTATACAATCCTCTTATCTCCAGCTATGTTTTCTGCAGCTGTAGCCTAATTCTTATTGTTCCAAATTTTGTGAACTGTGGGAAGAATTACATCTCCACTGGGCTGGGGTCATAGCGCAGGTTCTATTTTCAAACACATGTTGTACAGTAGTAACATATGAAACGAGCTTGGCCCCAAAACTCCAAAACTTCTGAGCAAAAACAAACTGAAAGATTAGGTTCTGGGCTGGAAATATCCTGTAAAATGAAAAGGAGGCGGAATGTCGTTGCTTAAATGAAAGGCAATGTTTTAAAAGTTTCAGTCACATGCGACTGCTTTCACAGCATCAAGAAGAAGATGGAACTGTAGAAGGTATCCGAGTTCACCTTCAGTAAATGCCAGCTTCCACAGGTCTGGGCTGCTTTGGACGTGGGTGCCTGCACTGAGCCGGAAGGTTAGAAGTTCAGCAGGGATCCTCTGGCGTCACCTTGTCCTGCTGCCCATACTGGAGTGGTGATGGAGCAGCCCAGGAGCAGCTGAGGCGGCGGGACTCGTCATTCCCGTCTGGAAGAGGGGGGTGTTGATCAGTGCATGCCCACTGACCTTCCTGCAGCAATCCCCAGCAGTCTGGCCAAGTTTCTCCTGCTGAAAAACAACCCTCAAAGCACTCAAAGGGGAACAAAACTTTCACTATCCATGAGGTGATGGATATCTCCAGATAAAGCTGAAAATTACCTTGAAGAAAGTAGGCATAGGATCTCCTTTGAAGGGTTAGATTTGTGCACAGGATGTCTAATGAAGATTTGGGAGAAAGAGATAGGGAACATTTCCATCAGCCATAAGAATTGATGCAAAACTTGTCAGTGATGCTCATAACAGCTGAAAGCACTGGGTATTGAAATCTGTTTGCATCTGTGTTTGGGCCTCTTTTGCTTTATCATTTTCCCCCACTCATCTCTGCTCAGTATTTTGATTAATGTGAGAGGAATATATCATCAACCAGATTTCTGTGATTGTTTGAGACAAAGGTGTGTTCTTGAAGACATTTATTGAGTGTAATTAGCCACTCATAATAATTTTAGTACAACCAATTAACAATGTTATTTTCAATTTATTTTTATTGTCTTTTAACATGCTTTGCACTTCACACCTGGCAAAGCAAAGGTATGAAAAAATCAACTCTAGGATTATTTCTGTCAGTTATTGTACATGCTATCTAGTGTTCCACATAAAATTATTCATACTCAACTACTTATTCATGACTTCTAATTAGTACTTAGCTAATCATCATCTGCAAAGCAGACTTATTTTACTTAGTTTATTTTAAATTAAGGCTATTGGGGATTAGCAACTACAAGGTCACTTGACAAAATGCCAACCTTGCCTGTCAGACAAAGGTTACTCTAACGAGCTCATGAATTCCCAACACTGTGTGCTGCCTGCATGGGTACCTCTCCAAGAGGATCACAGAGCAGACTTTAGCCCAATGATTGGTTAATGCCAATTTACTCAGCATAATGCCTCCTGTTGCTAAAGCTTTTCCGTTGCAACAGTGCTTGTAAAGTCCCTAAGAAATCCCACATATGTGTACTAGCTTTGCATACAGCAACTTTGACCAAAGGATAAAGTTTTGCAGCAGCAAATTTCAGAACTCCTGCATCTAGGCGAAAAGATAAACATTCAACATTTCTCTCAAGAGCTGATCTTTTTTTGTTTTAATTTTTATATATATAAATATATCATAAAGCGTACCATTTCCTCATTTCAGTACAGATTTTTTGAACTTTACTAAAATAAATGAAATATAAATGCTACAATTTTATGTTTAAAACAAGTTTTGATGACAGCCTCCCCCTAAGAGCAGGCCCAGAAACTCTGTTAGCTATGTGGAGAGAGACAAAAACACCCCCAAAAATTTCCTCCTATGCAAGAGCATTCAGAATAGCAGATGTGCCTCAGCTGGAGATGCTTGCAGGTGTCCGTGAGTTCCTCACATGAATGCCCACTCTCCTTAGTAGCAACTGCTTTATTACTAGCCTGAAAATTTCACATTCAACATGTATCTCCCTTAAATTCATTGTCAAGACCCATTTTTTCCTATCTGTGTTTGCCTTTGCTGATCCCAAACAGCAAGAGGTATTGTCACTTGTGGATTTGGATATCAGGATTGCAAATTGCTGAATTTTCAGATAAAGCCATGTGAATTCAACCACTGTAAACCTAGTAAAAAAATGCCAACCTTTGTTTTGTCCCTTCTCCTTCACAACCTGGAAAATGTTCACAGCATTGAAACAAGGAGGCATAGGAGTGGACGATATACCCCATACATTTTGCACTTATGTACTTCTTCCCAATCCTGACTTTGACCTTAACTGGTGCCTCCTGGACAGGTTCTAGCTGAATCCTACCCCACCCATCACAACCCCTTTGGTTCAGCCTCTACAACACTTTCAGGTCCTGCAGGTGAATATTCAACAACTAAAGCAGCAATCTAAAATCTGTCAGCGTGTCTTGCTGCCAAGGGTTTTGTTGTTGGTTTACTCTTCCTCAACACCTACTTTCCAAAAACAGACACATTAAAACAAACAAACAAAAAAAACCCAAATGAAAATTTTAAAACAATGCTAACACCACAATATCTGTTTAAAACAGTACTGCCCATGCTCTGGACAAATTGATAAGAGCAATTCAGCATTCTTATAATTAATCCACAACAAAAGAAGCTATAAGATGCCACAAATAAAGGCATAATTGGCCATACAGAGGCAACACTACCATGAATGTTGTTTGGCAAGGAAAAAAAAAAAGCAGATACATAATTCATCCAAAGAATGGGTTCAGAACTGCCCGGCGCTGCTGGGATCACACTGCAGGAGACGGACTATGGATGGATCACTCTTGGCGCCTCGGATGAACTCTTCCAGAGAGAGCTTTCCTAGAAAAGAAACGCGTTTACTTAGTGCATGCGGTGGGTCGCAGCACACCTGAGAAGCCTCTGGACAACCATGGTGTAAGGAAGCTGGGGGAGCCCAAGGAAAATCCCTGGGAAAGCAACCCTGCAAGGCAAAGTCCTGCTTGTATGGGGGTGGCTTTGCAGGGTTGCCCCGTGTGGGCGGGACACCCCAGCCATCCCACCTGAAGGGTGCCTACCGTCACGGTTGGTGTCCATCTGACGGAAGATCTTCTCTGTCCTCTTCTCTGGTGTTGACTCATCTTCCGGCATCTTCATTACAGATGAAACCATCTTATAGATTGCCTGTGTGACAGACAAGAGCAAAGAGATGGTAAGAAACACATTATCTTAATGCAAGGGTACGTTACAGATACAGGCAGAAAATATCCTGGGAACATTGGCTGGAACCTGCTCTAGGATGCTGGAGGGTGTTGGGTGGCACCAGTACATGCAACTTTCCTCTTCGGTGGGACACTCATTTATGAAATACTGTGTTTCTTCATTTAGTCACAGTTGAACACCATCTGGGTTTGGACTGAGGTTACATTTTTCCTTAATTAAAACAGTCTTTGGATGAATTTAGCATTTGTGTAGCATGTTAGGCATTGGCAGCTCCCAGAGCCTGGGGGAATGGTAAGACCACCAAGGTCTTGTCCCATGCTGTGGTGTGTCTTTGTGCTTTGGCCCCCCAGGTTCCATCCTCGCTACACCTGTCTCCTCACCCTGCCTTTGCTTCTCCCCCATCTCCTTTCTCTCCCTCCCTGGTCAGCATCCTGTCTTGTGGCAGGGAGGGCAGTGACTCACTCCCTGCACTTGCTGTGTCTCACAGATAACAAAGACTGGACCATCAAAGAGCTGGCTGGCCTTTTCCTTGGGGGTTGGTGTGCATATAGATCTAAAAATCCCATTCACAATTCGTTCTGGTCCCACAGAGCACTGGTACCACCCACAGCTATTCTCTGCACAGACAAATCCATTAGTCATGTTTGGTACTAGCTCCCCTGAAAGAGAGGTAATTTAATTTTAAAACAAGGATGAGGATCTGTCTCTGAAGTGCTAATCCAAACTTTGCCTGCAAACATGAGCATGCAGCACCAATAAACAAGTGGGTTTTGTGTTAGGTATCTTTGCAGTGCCACAGCTGGGAGAACAGCAGCACCCAGACAGGTTCAGGGTGGTGGCCTTGGGTGATCCTCACGGCCATTTGGAGAGGCAGCACATCCCAGCCCAAGGCAGCATTGCCCCAGTCTAACCAGCTCCTTCTGCTTCCCATCGCAGCTCGCTGGCGCTGAACCGGACATCGCCTTGCCCTGCAGCCCTGCAGATATGGATCATTTTCTCCCACAGATTCAAATGCTTGTTTTCATCCAGTATGGTTTCTCCAGTGGTCAGTTAACAAGTTAGTGAAGATGTGATTGCTTTAGTTATTTGTTATCCCCTTCCTCCTGCTCTGGGAGGGAGGTCCTTGGCGCAAGCCCCAGATTGCTCACTGGGTCATCCCTTTCCCCTTTTCCCTTTCATGAAGGCACATCATCTGGCCCAGGACCCCCAAGGATTGGCTCCAGGAATGTAACAGCAGAGGTGGAGGATGCTGCTAAGCAGTACAGACATTTTACACTCAGATCAGGTAGCACTCACTTCCTTGACATTCTTGCTGGCTTCTCCTCTGCCAACAGCTCACCTTCAAATAACTTTAAATAACTCTTGGCCTTTAAATAAATTCAAGACTTACACCCTGAGAAAGGCATTTGTCTTTTTAATTAATTATCCCTTGCTTATGCTCAGCATAATCAAACATCTGCTCACCCGGTTATGCCACCAACACCGTGGCTGTGGATTTTCAGGTCTGCCCTCTGGTAAGTCTGTAACACAGGACTCAAACAGAGGAACAGAGGTGAACACTTCAGCATGAACAGCTGCTAGTTAAATGGAAGAGTGGTGGACACCCTTTTAATCATCATCATGATTTGCACGGCAGGAGTGCCCAAAGACTCCCAAGAGAATTAGGGTTCCAGAGTATTGCGCAAGGCCTCAGAACAGGCCGGGATGCTGTCCACACAACCAGGATACTCTAATACCAGGAGAACAGAAGAAATGGTGAACATGCAAGCACAAAAACATAGGGATAAGGGAGCAGAGGGAAGGAGGCAACAGGGGAAATAAAAAAGGAGAGGGTGGACATTAAGAATTTACACCTTCCTCATCCTCATCAGCATGCAAGGCTCGCAAGGGTCAGAGCAGAGATGAGGCTTATAAATCTGCCAGTGTTTAAGCATCTGAAGCAGTCTGGCTTTTGTCTGGAGTAGGAAGAGAGGTGGAGGGGGTCATTCCCTCACTATGGGTGAGAGGACAGCAAAGCAGAGAATCTGTATTGAAAGTGTGGGAGGAATGCGCCAGCCCGGGAGCGCAGGGGTGTTTACCCTGATCAAAGTAACCATAGTAAGAATATGCAGATTTTTAGGACAAAAAAAGAGCTTCAGGATGACTTCATCCTACAGGGTCCTTTTCACAGAGGCGTGTGAAGAGAATAACAGATGAGATATTCTAGGAAAGCCAGATGGGAATAACATAGTAAGCGTTCCTTTCATGCTGAAAATGGTTACTCTGGACAAATTCTTATGTCTTTACTCAGAAGTTTAGTGGGAAGTTTTCCCAAAATAAAAGCCAGTTAAAGCTGATTAAGAATCTTGAGACTTGCCCCATATTAATTCAATGCAGCTACACAGAGCTTTTTATTGTGTTTGAAAGAACAAGTTCTGAAAGGAAGTTGGTTTCATGCAATAACTACGTGGATTTGGGCTGTACTAACCCTGAGCTGGGACCTGGGACTGAAAGGCTGCAGGAACTCCACCGCACATGGAGTGTGACTCCTCAGCTTCCCAGCACCTGGGCTGAAAACCATCAATGGCACTCAGCAGGAAAAAGGGAGGTTGCTGTATATCAGCAGCCTCCTGAGTCAGGGCGCCTTTCTCAGGTGAATTTCTGTCAGGAGTGCTCCTTACAGCTCCCTGGCACCCCTGAATGCCACCAAGAAGTTGTGCCTCCAGAACCCTGTGTACGTCACTGGAGCAAGCACAGGCTCCAGCTTCATCTGCTGCCCTGCTGAACTCTTCCCTTTGATTTTCCAGCTGCATGTGAATGAGCAGCAGTGGGTGATTTAGGGCAAATCTCATCCCTTTGCCTGTACACACCGTTTTGCTCCCAGTCACTGGCTGCCACTGCTGCACTCAGGCCAGAAGCCTTGGTGAGGGCTGCACTTCCCTGTATACTTGGCAAACTGTCAAAAACCTCCTTACGGTGATGGCAGCAATGACAATATGAGTTTTCAGGCGATCCTTTTTGCTCTGTTGAAATAAATTTTGACAGCTAAAGGTCTCATGAGGTGAATAATCAGCCTGATAAAAATGGCTTTCCTCTCAATCTCATGGGGATTTTTGACACTGTCTTTACAGAGCCATATCAGCTTCTGCTTCTTCCCATATCAGCTTCTGTTTCTTCCTGGCTTGCAAATAAGCTAGCCCAGCAAGTGAAATGTGTGTGCTCTATTTTTATTAAACTGAAAGTGTTATTCTTGTCTCTCTGCTCAATATTCTTAAAATGGCTTTTGACTCCATACAGTGAAAAAATGTATCCTTAGAAAAAGGTTTCCATCTCTTATTTGAACTCTTATTTTAAGACACTGCAGCCAAATATGTCCTGTTTCAGCAAGGGGAACAAACACAAACCTTCCAGCTGGTTTGCAGCTATTTTTGAGTAGACTGGGCTATTTAGATTATAGGTAAACATATGGGAGACATGAAAAGCCCGAGATATGAATTTAGGAGGAACTGTGGCAAGGTCTGTCAAGAGGGCAGGCTATGAAGCATCTTCCCACAGTACTTCGCAGATGTGCTGTGCCTGGTAGTTGTAACAGTATCCCATGGCCCTTCTTTCTTTAGGCTCTACCACCGTCAGCCCACCACTAAAGTCCTTCAAGTTTTATGAACCTCCACACTGTGCAGTTGGCTTCTTGTAGGTCTCTAGGAAAGGCTTTTTGGAGGGATGCTCCTGGGCAGGTGTGGTGAGTCAGTGCTGGGCTATGCCTACATGGTTAACAGCACTATGGTAAACAGAGCTTAAAGGAATGCAGGTGCTTTGCCATCCAGGACATCACTTTGCAAAGAAAATGGGCTTCAAAGAGCTGTTATGGACCATTCACGTTCATCTCCTTGGCAGCTGGCCAGTCACTAGGGCTCCTGTGGGGCATCTTAACCAGTAGTCCTGCTGTTTCAGTGCTGCTGCTGCTACCACTGTTACCTCAAGCTCCTTATTGCAACACTGAGCAAGAGTGCAATGCCTGCATTGCATTAGGTTAGGCCAGAGCAATGGAAGGGAAATGCAAAGAACCATCCGCCTAACAGTGAAAATCACTGAAAGAGGGCTTTCAAAGCACAAAGAAAAGCAGATTGAAAAAGAAGAAAAGTGTGCCTTCCCCTATATTATTTAAGATACAGTAATACCACAGTAACAGGGACATTCATCTTTGAAACTAAGACTTTCAGATTGATGGTGTTTCTTTTAGCATTCATTTTGATGTATTGTCTTATGCAAAAATCCAATGAAAACATAATCCTGCTCTATCGATATGCAAATTTATGCTAGATAAGGGATTTGTAATAGGTTCCTTTGAGACATATCAGAGTTACAACAGAGTTCTGGTTTTCACTATCAGATTATGACAGCTGAGGGCCCCCAGGAAGACATGTGATACAGAATCCTGTCATTCCATATTAAAAAATAATCATCTTTCATAAATGAAAGTGATAGTTGTTTGCTGGCTTTTTGTATCTAATCACTCTACATCAAAGAAACCTCTCAACAAAGCAGGAAAATATGCTCATCTACTTCAGTTTCAGATATCAGCTGAACACAGTTCCAGAGACTATACAACAAATCCTACCTCACTGGAAGGAGCTGTGGGTGACCAGTGCAATAAAGGGAGATCAGTGCATCCAAAAAAAACTGAAAGAAGAGAACAGGGTGACATCTACAAGCACACTGCCTCATGGGAAGTTCCATCACAGAAAGGTCAGCTTTCCTGACTGGAAAACTGCTGATATTCCATGGTACAGCAATAACTGTTGCTCAGGCTAATTAGGCTGTTCACTTCCATAATTGCTTTTTGGGTGATCCCTCAAAATTGAATCCCTCAAAATGAGCAGGGATTATATGAGAGAAAGCATCATGTGGTTGAGTTTCAGGTTCAGTCTGAGAGGATGAGAGAGCCAAATCTCCCAAGAAGTGCAGTGGAAGAGCTGGAGTGCCAGGCTGAGGGCTGTGCACACCCAAAGTGCTGCTTGGGGTTGGATATACACATTAATAGAATGTCGCCCTACGCTGATCCCTAAGCTGCAATTTTGTTTGATGGCTGTAAAGGACAATGCTACGATTTGGTACCGACATGAATACGAAGAGAAGGCAGAGCATTTCAGCCTCTAAACATGCTGGCAAGCAGATCTGGGATAACTGGAAAAAGCTGCCGGCTTTGCCTGTCCTTGTTTGGCTCACTACAGAAAATCCAGCCACCGATGTTTTCATTAAACTTGACATGAACAAATTTGTGGCCTTGTTGTCCCTGTTTGTAAATCTCCTGGCCTGGAGGGTTTGTGCTGCCTCTCAGCTCACTGCCTTCCCGTGCTCCTTGACAGCAGTGAGGGGTCCTGCAGCACCTGGGGTGTCTCCTCCTCCTGAGGAGCAGGTGGTCACTTGGGTTTGGCTCTTTGAGTTTGCTATGTGCTATGTTAGTTCTTTCGGGATCCTTTTTGTTTTCTCATTAGGAGAAATACAGCTAGAAAAACAATAATTGACAGGCTGTTTATCCTGCCTGGGGGAGAGGAAGATTTGTAAGGAATAGAGAATCTTCTAATGCAAATATTCCATGGGGTTTGTCATGGCACAGAGACAGGGAGGTCTCTGGGTCTGAAAGAAGTTCTACTCCTCAACTCAGACACAGGAACAAAAAACAGACTAAGTGAAAGACAACACAGCAACCCCAGATTTGCAGCTGAGCTTTGTGTCTGGTCTTGCTGAAGCAGCGCAAGTGCTGGTATTGGCCACTGTTTGAAGGACGTGAGAAGAGCCCTGGTAGACACACAGGAGTACCACGTGCTAGGCTGACTCCCTACATGCAGCTTGCCATCACAGCATGAAATTTGTGTGCATTCCTTTCCCTCGATTTCCAGCACAAATATAAGTCTGAATAATACAGTACGTTGTCAGCACATCAAAATTTCCAGGGAAAGGAAAGGATCTTGATAACAGCCTTTTTTTTTTTTTTTTAACAGTGCTTCATTATACAGATTCAAGCTGTGTAAATACACTACAATACCAAAAATGTTTAAAATGTTTCAGTAGAGTGATGTGCCTCAAGGGCAAAAACATGTTAGAGAAAGCCAAAGTGAGGTCAGACTCCTACTAACACCAGAAGAAAACACAACCAAAGGGGCTGTGTGTGGAATCATCATCTACCCAGATAAGATTTATCTATACTGGCAACCTAATATGAAGACAGATAGTATGATTTTAAGTACACAGACCTCACTGGAATTAGGCAGATAGACACCTTTAAAATATGTGAGCTGGTTCTTCATAATAACATAAAATAAACATCAGTAACAAACCAAAGTACATTTGTTTCTTATTGTGGAGGAAGCCCGCCTTCCTTAGAAGTACACTGTCTGGTTGTTCTAATATACCTACTTTGTTCAACTGCAATTAATCATAATTAATTGAGGGTGATTTCCCTGTGGAGAGAATCACATTTATCAGCAGGTTAGTTGCTGTGCTCCAGCCCAGCAGAAATGCCCATGCACCTTGTTGCTCAGGAAAAACTTGCAGTGGATATCAAATGCTGTAGTTTGAATTGTGACACGATCTTTGCCAAATAAAATAGCATTTCGTATCCAAGCAGCTACACAAGATCATAAACCAATGCTGCCATTTTTTAATTCAGTGTCTCATTGCAACATTGCTTCACAATTTGCTGGGAAGGAGGGAGGCCAAGGGGTGCCTCTGAGCAGCACATACCTGCACGATTTCCAGCATCTCTGACTTACTGATGTAGCCGTTCCCATCGAGGTCATACATACTGAATGCCCACTTCAGCTTCTGCTCCAGTTTACCTCTTGACGTTACACTCAAGGCTATGATGAATTCTCTGAAATCTATTGTTCCGTCTCCGTTGGCGTCAAAAGTGCGGAATACATGTTCCGCAAACTTAGAAGCGTCCCCATACGGGAAAAAGTTTCCATATATTTTTTTAAACTCCTCCATAGATAAATGTCCACTTGGACAGTCTCTCAAAAAGCCTTTGTACCACTCCTGGATCTCATGTTCTGTAAAGTCTGTACTTTCTAGCAAATCTTGCATGACTTCAGGGCGTAGTTTGCTGTTTTGCTTTCCCATATTGGAGTTAAAATATTACCTGCAGACCAAAAACAAATGCATATGAATTATTATTAATACTGACTAGCTTGGAGGCTGTAGAAGAACAGTACGCTGTATTCTGAGTTTTCTGATGACATTTGAAACTTTGGACAATGTCTACCATTACATATATACTCTGAAAAATCAACAAGCCTAATTTACATGTTTACATTTTGCCATCCAACTTTGACCTTGAAAGTACGAGGATGTTGCAAGGTACAGCTGACCAGTAGCTGGGTGTTGCAGCACACCCTCCAACCCAGTCACCTAACTGTGTCGAGGACCTGGACTAATGAGGTACATTTTTTGTACCTCTGGTGGAAGAAACCAGGCGGGTACAAAAGGCTATATTCCCTTGGTCCTGCTTCAAAATGGGATCAAGGTGCAACTGCAGTGTATGCTGAAACCACGAGCTCCAAAGCCCTTCTAGATATAACTTTATAGTCAGAATCAAACAGAGCAACCCAGAAATTGCTTCTGTTATTTGGCATGGACCAGTTCCATTTTACTTCAAAATGAAGATAAAATCTGAAGAGATTTTCTCAGTCGTGGATTCACCTACCTCAAACTATTACTGTGTTTTTCAATTTTCCTTGTAACCAAAAATTGGATCTATTACTAAATAATAGTAAGCCAGGTGCTCACAGCTGTTTGAAAATGACTCTTAAAAAAAAAAAAAGGAGGAAGAAAAAGTACCCAGATAACAAAATTGGAAACTCGTTTCCTTTAAAGTAACCATTAAGAAGTATTTATTGGATATAGGCTCTGTCAAATCATCTTAATTATATTTCATTTAAGGCAAGTTGCTACATATCATATTGTACAGCAGATTTACTATTGACTAATGCCTTTGGGTTTTAAGTTTTGGAGCAGGAGTATGTCGGCTCCAAAAGGCAACATCAGTGTCACTGGACGCTTACCATTATACCTGACTTGTGGAAAGCCATTCTCTACCAACAGAAACCTGCTTGAGAATTTGTCATGCAAACGACAGTCTGATATATGGATAACTTAAGTAGAATTGCGAAATAATTTAAACAGGATTTTCACACTGCTGTCGGAATGAAGTCTCTGGGCCAGAAATGTATTTATGAACAATGACTGGAGTGGCTATTGAGCATTCAAAAAAATGTCCTTTCTAAATCAAGGTATAATAATCTACTGTTTGGCACTGGGAAGGTGAAATTAAGCTAATTTTTTTTTTGTGTGTGTGTGTGATGACAAGCTCCCCTTTTCCTGAAGGAATTTGAACTCCTCAAAGCAGCTAGAGGGATGACTCCTTAATTTCCTGTGTTCTTGGACCAGAATGACCAAAAAGCTTTATTTCTGAAGGGGAAAACTATGGGATCCACCCTAGATCTACCTGTGCCTCCACAAGTTCCACTGATGGCTGTCTGGCAATTAGATATCTAGTCTGGGAACTAGATGTCCTGTCTAAACTCATTGCCTACACAGTTCATGGAGAATAGGCTCCCCTGTTTACAGAGAGGAGGCTGGAAAGGGTGATGAGTCCTGCCCAATGGGAGCTTCTTCATCTCACCATTTCAGGTCAGGAAATGACCTGGGTGACTTCCTTGATCCAAACAATATCTTTTCCTCCAAAGTGTCTACAAAACACTTTAAAAATGGAAGATACCACCTCAAAGGTAATTTTTTCTACTGCCTTTCCTCCTTTTATCCTGATCAAAACACACCACTGTACAGTTTTTAAGTAATCCAAGCTCTTAACGTCCTGAAAATAACATATAAGTCCCTGTTTTATAGGCCCAGTCCAACAGCTGCCGAGGCAGCTGAAGGTTGCGTGGCCTTCTGCGGGTGTTGGATGGGGCCCACAATAAACAACCTGGGAATTAAATGAGCGAACAGATTACATTAGGGCAGCCAGAGGGCTTTATGTCAGGCAAAACAAAACTATCAGGGTCTGCCAGTGGGATGGAAAAGCAACTGGACAAGTGAAGTGGTTGGGCTTAGTCTAGAGTGGCATCAGTTTAACACAAAAATCCCCAGTATAATCCCCAGAGTAGGCAGCAGCTGCCCACAGCCCCAGTCGGCAGCTCTTCTGCAGCCCCAAGGGCAGCGCAATTTTCAGACCACTAGAGTAGGGAGGGAAGACCCCTGACAAGGGTGCAAGCCAGCTCTGGTAGAAGTGAGCTGGCATAAGCCATATAATTCCCTCCTGCTTTTTAATGACTCGAACATTTGAAAATGGAAAACTCTACTTGCACATCTCCAGTCCAGAGTCTTCTCAAAAATAAAATAGTGAGGTAAGCTGCAGGCAGTGTCCTTCAAGAGGTGGCAAATAAGACTGTGTTTCAGTCCAAAAAATAATACCTTTATAGCCACACAAGGTTGTAGGTGCAGCATATTTTTACCAAATAATAAAAAATAGAGAAGAGCAGAATGCACTGCCTTGCAGAACATCACAACCAGAAAAATGTGTGTTCTTCAAGCAGAAAAGGAGAGCTAACAACTCGTGACTTGCCATCCAGGGTTGAAATCCACAGCCACTGTGATGCCAGATGACACAGTCAAAATCAGTAGCATTATTTCTGAGTCCACTTGTGATGAATTTGTATTGTGTTCTTTGCCCTCTAGATCGTTCCTTATTAATAGGTGGTATTCTAGGAACTGTCAAGAAGGGCTTTATTGTGCCCATTCTATCAACAACAGATCAAAATGCTTTTGCAGTCCAAGTACAGAAAATCCTTGAAGACACTTGAAGATCCTTATAATCACTTCATAGACTGCTGCCTGACTCTTCAGGATAGATTAGATTATGGGCAGTTTAGTGAGCTAAGAGAATCTCAGCTAACAATAACAGCAATAAATGTACAGAATGAAATAAAATTGAACTTAATTTCAGGCATTTTTTCCTGCTTTTTCATCTCTATAGATCTATCAAATTTCTAATATAGGACTAAATGTTAAAAATACAGCAAGTAAATAGTGAACAGCAATCACAACGGCACAGTAAAATATTGATAATACTGAGAAACGGATGTTGTAGGTATAAAAAACTGGCAAATTCAGCATTTAATAATTATGTTTAACTGCATTTCTACAATTTCTTCCTCTGATACAATGGTGTTAGACTGACTGACAATGAACGACTTGCTAGATATAACAACATATTAAAATATTAAGGTCCTAATTCTTAGGGCAATATTATTTGGTAAAAAGAATGTACTGTGTTTATGGCTTGAAGGGTTGATACCATTTCAGCCAACAAATACATAAGATCAGTAACTAAAGCATAACTGCTGTGCAGTTGCTATGGAAAGAATCCCTGTTCACTGATTATTGTAGGTAATGTCATAGGCAATGCTCCTTAAAGGAAATACTTAGAGCTTGTTCTATTCAGGTCTAGATGTGGCATTTTTAAGATGAGACTGAAGACAGATCCTGCAGGGGAGTATGTTGTGTGCAGGCAGGACAGTGATGCTGTTAGAGCCTTCTCCTCAGGCAGGGAGGACTGACTGGACAGAAAGACAATGAACACCTATTCCATCAAGTGTCTCTTTGTCAGCAGCTTGCTGCTGCTCACAGAGTTGTTACCCCATCTGAAACACCAGGGTAAGACAAACGTATTGTCTGCTTAAGCAACATCCTCACAGGAGCTGGAAAGCTGCAGCAGCCACAAGCACACAGCTCTTGAACTGATGCACAAATGCAATGCAAGAATCTAAACGCACTTCCTTAAAAGAAATAATTTTTTTTTGAAGGTTTGCTATAATAAGCAAGTTCCGGCAACACATTTCTAACAGTGCTTTTGCCCTTCAAACTTGACACCCATCATATAAACAAAACACTATGTATTCTTTTTCTTGATTGAGCTCAGTCTGCCAAAGACAACAAGACATCTTAATTTTCATTTAGGCTTAAATCTGAGGGGAAGTCCACTGCTGAGAAAAAGTATAATGAGAAAGGGGCTTTTGTCCAGGGAAACCTTACTCTAAAAATGGAAAATTTAGGCTATGGGGTACTTCATAGCTAAGAGGGTACAAAGCACTTGAAAGGTGTAAATAATCAGTTTGAAGACAGGTCCTGCCTGATCTATTTCCAGTGGGAATAGCAAGGCAAATCACACCATAGGCTTGGATACAGACACCAACTCTGTAAAAGTGAAAGCAGAAAACTTTTCAGAACTAAGCAATGAAACTTCCTTGTTGTGATTTTTGTCTTCAGAAACTGCTCTTTCTTGGTTTCTAACACACAGTTTGACCTGTTTCCAAGAAATAATCTACTTACGGGTGAAATGCTGTCTTTAATACTTCTAACACATAATTTGAGAATTTTCCTGACACTAGCAATCGTGGGATTTCAATCTTTGCCAAGCAGCTGTACAAGTTCCTGATAACTGCTGGAATGAACTAAGGCCAAGCAGGACAACAGCATCACTTTGACCCAGCTCTGCTACCTGGCAGTGGTGAGAGAGCAGCACTCCAGCGTGAGTCAGTCCCTTGTGGCAATGCCTAATGACTTGTCTATGGTACAACTGCGACTCTCCACTCACTGTCACTGCTGTGTTTTTTCCTCCAGAGTAATGGTTGATTATTACTGAAAACCTGGATGTGTGACAAGTGGACTCAGATACATCATCTACCTCTCAAGCTGTCTACACATCTGCATACAGCAGGGATCTCACCTTCTTTCATGTTCTACCCACCAGCAGTCATCTCCTGTCACTGTCTACCAGCTTCACAGCACAGCATATAGGGCTCCTGCAAGCTAAATTGTACTGCCACCACTTTTTGCCACTCCCACCAGTTTTTTCTCTGCCTGTCACTGTGCAACTCCACTCTGTCACAAGCTGAAAGAAGGGGTGCTGCTCTGTCCTGGTTGACCAAACCTTCGTTTGACTCTTACCCTGCAATAAGTGGGGGGATGTCAGGGGAGACTCAGAGCATCTCAAAGCACAGGACTTTGCCTGGGGATGTGTCCCCAGGGATTCCAGGCCAAAATTTTGCCCTGTTATCGACACTTCAGGGCATCAGAAATATGCTCTTCCTTCTCTTCTGCCAGCTGCTATCATTGCTTGACAAAGCTTCAGATACCAAATACCAGTGCACCAATTATTGCATGTGGCAGTCTCTGCAAACTCTGTTGTTATTTGTGATCCAGTGTATGTACACTTCCAAATGCATCTCTTGTTCAACTTGTTCATCTATGTCTGTGCCTTTAAAAAATAGAAGTTACGTGCATTTACAAAAGTCAAGGCCTTGGTGAACACATTCTGGTATAAAAACCAAATTTCTTTCATAAAGTCAGTTATTCCTTTGGGCTGTAATACTGTTAACTGCTGTACAAGCTATGTAATGAGATAGTTCAAAGCAACAGCTATCTCAAATGATACATTCTCTTCCCATCTGCGTATGCTGTTTCCCTGTGGCTGGACCCCCGATGTTGCCAAGGCCTGGTCCCGAATGCAAACCCAACAGTAAATGTGGGCAAAGCACCGTCTGTCATCACTGAGCCCTTCAGCAAGACTCAGGTGCTCAAGGCAGGGACATGGGTCTGGTGATCTCTGATGTGCTCCAGCACCAGGAAACTCTGTGACCATTCCCTGAGGTCCTGAAGAGCAGGTTGGCAGAGCGCTGCTCTTTCGCATTGCTCTCGTTTGGCCCTTCTGGTGCTCACAACCTCAGAGTCACCTCCAGCGCTGCTCTCCACTGTCCCATTGGAAATTGCAGTGCCTGTGCAGATCCCACTAGTGGAACATAGTGCTTTTGGTTACAGCATAGTGCATTTTGATTACAGCAGCAGCGCTGGGAAGAATAACTTCTCCAGTTTTAGCTTCCTGCCATGAAGCATAAGTGCTACCTGATCAAGAGATTTTTTTTTTTACTCTCCATTCCACAGAAAACTACCCCACAAGCTCTTGGAAGCAGCCACTTTGTTTCCTTCTGGCCATTTCTGGTTTGTTTTCACACCTTCATCTGAGTAACTAGCCAAGAAAGGCTTTTGCTTAATTTTTTTTAACAGCCTCTTGGAACATATTTTTGAAAGAAAACCAAACTTATTGAAAATCACAGAGGGACTTAGCAAAAAAATAAATATATGCAGAATAAAATTTTGAGCCTTCCCACCCTCCATTTATCTGTTTATATTGGCAAACAGCAAACACCGGATAAAATTCATGAGCAAGATTCATTAAAAAAATCTAACATTCTCTTATTAATATTCAGAAGGAGCAGCAGTAAACAGATTTGCAGTGCAGTATAAAAAGTACCCAAATACTTCTGGCTAAAACTGTAGCTGACATCAAAGAACAGGAATGAAGACTCATGCAGAAATTAAGATGAAAAAACCCAAGGAAAAGGTGTGGATGGGATCATAATTCAGTATTCATGCTTTATTTATCAATGGAAGGAACAGGGGACACATGTGCCATCCGGTTGCCCATTGGTATTTCATAACCTGTTCATCACAATAGATTTCACTCATTTTGTATTAGGGTCTTAGTCTGATTCCAGGATCAGATTTTTCTGATTTTTTCACTGCTGTTACTGTTTTGTTCAGTGACACCTTCCTGCTCCTCCAGCTCCCTTACTGGGGATCCTTTCCCTACTAAAGGTGGCCCTAATCATTCCTTTGACAGTATTTGTTCTGTGCTTTCCTGCTACCTTGGAGAAACTCAAGACAAAAATTAAAAGCAACACCTTTACAGCTCTGTGTTTTGGTTGAGGTGGGCAGTTCAAGCAGGAGAAGCAGGAGCAGCTGCAGAGTTCACGTTTTTTAAACTTGGAGGCGCTTATGGATATTGAATATCAAAAACCCAGGCTCTTCTCCCCCTAGATTTGCTCTGGCGGAGAAATGCTACAGCTGTTCCACACTGTCTCCTATTCCTCTTCATTGTAATTCCTTTTTTGCATTTTAGCAATGAGGGCTGATACATTGGGGTGAAGGAGGGGGAAACAGCAGAAAAGCAGTGCCTCATCAATAAATGCTACCACATTACCACCGTGGTCTTCAATATCAGTGACTTAACTAGATAATAGGCTGGTGCTTATCATGTTACTCTCAGCACAGTCCACGGTCTCAGCTGGAACTGTTTTGAAACCAATAAGCAGAGTTTCAGCCTCAAGCAGTGAAAGGGCTGATGCCTTCACACCCACTCACTTCTGCATCACCTTCAGCATCATTGGGGCTTCCAGAAAAGGTCTCTGTTTCTGAAGCATTTCCTGTAAGGCTGAGTGTGTGCTAGGAAAAGAACGACTAGGCATGAGTATTTCTAGTATTGGGAGCTGGGGAAAAGAGCATGTTACATGCATTTGTACAATGTGGCACATTGTGCAGTGACTCCTCTCACATTCATGGTGAGTAACTCTTTCCATCTTAAAGCCCTGCATTTAGGACACGGAGATTGTTTGTGAAGCTGCTCCTGAATGAACTTTGGTGCACATCTATCCATCAAAACGGAGTGTCTGTATTTGCTCATGTCTGTTCGCTCCACCTCCACTCATCAGATTTTGATTGCATTGGGCAATCAGGTCTGTCCTTAACCTATTGGCAATCAGGTACTTGCTGCTGCTGCACCAACAGCCTGGCTGTCCCCCAACACAGGGGAGATGGAGCTCACTGGATCTCTGCTGCTTCAGACAGAGCACACCTAAGCATTTTTAGGAAGGTTTGCAGCTCAGTTAAGTGTAACCTCAGGCCGGGGTAGGCAAGCAATGAAGACACTCGGAAAAGGGACTGCTTGGAGTTACATGCAAAGCAATCAGTGTTCCCAAATTCTACAGTGACCCTTCAAGGCGTAAGTGCACACAGTGGGGAATCTGGCAATCCAACCTTTCTCAGTGTCCCAGACTTTGTCTGGAGTGTTTTGGGAAGTGATGCCACCACCCTTTGAGCAGTGCAGTAAGTGTTGGACAGCCATTCCCCACGACCGGTAAAGACTTCACCCACCCAGAACAGCTTGAAAGTAACTTTTTCCTCCTCAATACAAAATGGGAAAATAAAAACAAGAGGGAGAACTCATATAGTTATGTTTAAGCCTTCTTCTCACACTCACAAAAGGTCTCACTATTTAATTTCATTTCTTCCCAATTCTTTTAGAACTCACAACAATAAAAACCATGACAATGTTCACGCACTTTTTTGGTTCATAATCATTCATTTGTGAAGTTGAGAAGTAACAGTTTATGATATGCTGTGTAAGGAAAAAACCTAACATTTTGCTCATAATCCCGGGTAGAACCATCTAAAGTCTTTAAAGTAACGAACTCTTTGTCTTGGCAGACTTTAGATGACTCTTTTGGGAATTAGATATATATTTATGTATTTAATTTCTTAAAACTCTATGGAAATAGTATTTTTGTAAAAATATGTTTGCCTTTGCCTAATTTTGTATGGCAAAGGGCAAGAGGAACTTTGTTAATAGTACATTAGGACATCCACCCCCAGGAGGCTGCTTTTTCAGATTTTACTGCATTCAGCTGTTTCACTAAGCACAGGACATTTGCAGTATTTATAAACATGGGTGTTAAGCTGACAGCAGGAGAGCTGGCAAAATCTCTCACCCGTTCCAGCTGGAGGTGACTTTACCCTGAGATTAGCTCAGTTGGTTAGAGCATGGTGCTAATAATGCCAAGGTCACGGATTTGATCCCTGTACAGGCCATTCAGTTAAGAGTTGGACTCAATGATCCTTGTGGGTCCCTTCCAACTCAGAATATTCTTTCTACGTGACCCATTGACATTCTTTCAAAAGAAGACTGTATATCAAGATACACATGATAGAAATTTTCTGCAGTTACTGTGTCTCCTATTAAGCAACTTGTGAGCCTAAAGTCTCTTTGGTTAACAATCCCTTTCTGGACCACATTTCCTAAAATACTCAAGGTCACATTTTTCCAAGTGCCCAGAGCCTACAATTAAACTCTGGCTTCTCAAACAAAACACACCTTCCGTTTGAGCACCAGTGTAATAGGTAGCTTCTCAAAAAGCAGCTGTATCCAGTAAACTGAGACTTGCCAGAAAATAACACCACTGATTTTGGTATCTAATGAGGGTCTAAGTGCTTTAGAAAAGCCAGCCTTCCTACACACCTGCGTCACTGCTGTTTGTCTTTATCCTGATACTCACGTGTCCAGCTGTGTCAAACTCTGTTTATTCTATTTTATTCTATAGGGCTTCTCTCCTTTGTGTAAGGCACTCACCAGTAGTAACATAATATTCCCCAATGCACCTGAGCACGCCAGTCATCAAACTCATCTAGCAGCAACTTCATCAGGTTTCTAATCTGTCCTACATCTTGTTTGGTCCTTTTATGTAACCATATATGCAATACCTTGGTGGAGGGTAGTGGAAACTAAAGCAGAAAGCTACTGTTGCACAGAGTAAGATGAGAAGCTGATGTGAATTCATGATCTTGATTTTTTTATCTTTGTAAATAAATAGCATGTGACTCCCAAAGAGTGACATTTGTGCTTAGTCTACCCTTAAAAAAATTAACAGATGGTCTCCTATCCCACAGCAGAGACTTGGTGTTGACAGAAAAAAAATGAAAGCACAATACTGGAAAAAATGGAGCCATTAGCTGGCAAACTGAATATTTTTAAAGATGTTCTTATGAGAGGGAAAGAAATGATTGCGGAGGTTCCTACCTGGAGAGTAACTGTGAGTTTTTGTTCCATATTGACGAGAGTTAGTGGAACTTTCTCCAGGAAAGTAGGCAACAGGAGAGTGGGAGTGGGAGGTTCTGGCAGCCAAGACCAGAATTTTGCTAAGGAGATGGAAACAAGATGCACAAAGATAATGTCACAGTTTACAAGTTCATAAATATGAAGGTCCACGCCAGGGATGATTTGTCCAGCACTTAACACTGGACACAAGGGACTTAATATAAGAGGGATCTGGGTGACTAAAGAAATTTTGTGGGAGTTGTAGGAATTTTTAAAGCAGTCTTCAAGGAAGTTTCTAACTGAAGATATTGCATTACTTTTCTCTTTGTGCATGTCTTATTTCTGAGAATTTTTAAGTCCTTGAACTTGCAAGATGATCCTGTGAATTACTGGCCCTAGACCAACAGCATTGTGTGAACATTTTTTCAGTAGAACCCATTTCCATCAGGTAATGCAGCTTAACTGAAATCAAAACGTTTTGTCACACTGAAGAAAACAAATTCTGGGAAAATGTCAGACTTTATTGTTTCAACTTAATATTTTGCTTTTAACAAGGCAAAAAGGTTTCAGTGTGACTTTAATAATTTTGTTTTGGAATTTAGATACTAATTTTAGAATTACAGTAGTTTGATATTAGTGAGGAAACAATTGCCAGTGAAGTGAAATAACTTGGTGTTTCCAGTTCCTTTTTAACTTCCATCCCACTGGGAAATTTTGATGTTTTGTTCCAATTTGCAGTGAAAATAAATATAAATGTCAAAATTTCCTTTGGAATGGGAATTTCAGATTCTAACCAGCTCTAATCAACAACAAAGCCATCTGCTTTGTATTAATGACTTAGGGCAGTATGTAATGCTGCAAAACAGGGTGATATTCTAATGCTCGGCATTGCTCATGGCAGTCAATGACATATGGCAAGTTTCTAGCTTCTAGTTGTCTAGGGGAGACTGAGGCTAGCCACTTCTATTTTATTCTTCATGCTCTATTGCCAAGTTCATGGAATTCATCATTCAAATCCAAGATTTTCCTGTGAATGTATGAGAAAACATCCTCCCAGTGACATAAGGCACAGCCTACAGCTCTTACATCTGAAAGGAACTTGTAATTCCCAAATTGCAGTGCAGTAAGCTACTTCCATTTTACAAAGGTTTTAAAATGATAATTTAAATAGAGTATTTGCTCCATGATAAATGCCTGATTTTGAAAAATAATAGCAAAATAAATCTGTTTGATTTCAAAGATAACTTCAATCAAAGGAGTCACAATATGAATTGTATTTGAGAACTTTTGTTGACATGAAAGACTTCAGCACAAACAAAATAAAGCAACATTTTAATTTTGGTTTAAGATAAGGTCTTTGTTATTTTTTCCTAAAACCTCTTTGTCTTCACAGATATAACCTTCATGCTGCAGATAAGGTATGGGAAAACCACATAATTGCCCCCAGGCTGCCCCAGCAATACAGTCACCTTTCTAAGCTTGGCCAAGGACCCTAATTCAGATGCTTGTTGTGCCCCCTGAAAAGTTTTCCATGGACAAGAATGGGGTTACCTTTGGTGATGACGCTATCTCCTCTTTGTTTTAACAATCTGATGATTACTCAAGCCATTTTACAGCACCTGCTTCTTCCCCACTCTACAAAGACACCTGGCCTGGGAGGGCTGGATCTAGGGGTGTACAACAGGCATTTAATGTGGAGATGCTGCTTTCTTTTCCCTCTGAGCACCATTTGTGTACAAACCTGAAAAAGCCTAGCTTGGGAAACTTAGCTTGGATATAATCTATAAGGTTACTGGATGAAGATTTTGATTTTTATTCACCATGAATGTCAGAATGACATCTAGTCATGACAACATGCCGTGAAAAACACAGACCCGTGTCTTACCCAACTGCTATTTCATGCATAACACAGCGTGCTGCCTGATTTTAGAAATTACTCAACAGGAATGAATTTGGGAGTTTGAACAACATGGTAAAGGTCGGTAAGCAAACTCCCTTAAGAGGCATAGAAAAACATTTGACAAATTAAGTGCAAAAATAATTTGCTGTGCTCCTTTATCTGTCTCTCACACACACATAAACAAATGCTTGTATAATCTTGATATTCTTGCTATTACTTGCTATCAATAAACAAACCAACATCAAATGTAGGTAGTAGCCACTCATATAAACAATACTGTTTTACAAAGGAACCTTTAAAATGGTATGTATCATACAGTCATAATCAGAGTGTGGCAAAAAAATTGTTCACAAGAATTCAACAATAATTATTTACATGTTCATAGCATTACACAAACTGCAATGAGAAATACTGTATAAAAACCAGGACTGAATCTGGATGGAAAAATATGAATTATCAATTGAAAACTCCTCTGCCATCACTGACAATTTTCTGTAAATTCAACTAAGATGAATTCTTCCACAAAAGAACGGGTTAACAGCACTTCTGCCTTCACTAGTAACATCCTCTGAGGAAGTAAACAAAGTCCATCAGATAACTGTTTTCAAACAAACGAACCATTTTTTCTCCTGTGAACAACAATTTGTATCATTGTTGTAGAAAAGAAGGAGTGGTAGAACCAGAAAACTTTTTTCCAAAGTTTAACTATAGGAAAACCAGATTTTATCCAACATGGAATAAAATGTCACTATTCACCACTTCCTAGTGACTGTAAATAAACAGAAATGCTGATCCTATTACTCTTTTAGTCTGGTTTACTTTTGTCTCTCTGCTGTTCTCAGGATGTCAACTTCTCTGAGATTTCTTGTATGTGACTTTTAGTGCCTCTCTCCATTTTTCATTTCCTAGGATTTACTCATTGTGTTAGTCTATAAAACTTTGCCCTTTCTTTGATTTCTTTTTATTCATCCTTTTACCTTACATCTTACTTTTCACTACTATTTCTTAGCTCCCTAAAACAAACACAACCATCTTTACTTTTTCTATTATCTTTGAAAACGTCTATGTCATAAAAAAAATTTCTCTTACGTTTTTCTCTATTTCCTATATATGTCTATTCCTACTATTTGCATTTGCAAATACTGGCATTTTTCACACCATACGCTATGTCAAAATGGTATCCTAACAATGAAATATATTATGTCTGAAGCAACAAGGTTTGGAAACCTTGGAAGGATACCATCTATGGGCTTAATCTCTGTGTCTTTTTCTAATTAAATCATCCAAAAGAAATACATAAGGAAGATGTATTTGGTATCTCATTACTAGAAAATTATTACCATTTCATCTACCATGATTTGCCTTGCTGCATTTGCCTTCATGGTAGAGATGAGATTCTTTTCCTGGGAAGCATTACTGCTCAGACACGGAGAGGAGTGGAGATGTATGCAAGTATGAGAGATGCTGACTCTAATGAGAACATTTTGCCTGTAGCTAATGGAAGATTCACCAGTTACACGATGGCCAACATTTCAGATCCCTTCAGTGCTGTATGTTCTTATGTAATCATAATCTCACAGATAGAGACTTCTGTCTCTGGCATTATTTATTTCAGTATCTTTTCTTGCTCCGTATGCCCCATATGGCCCATTCTTTCTACAGGAACCTTAACTTCTTGCATTCTCAGTATCATCCCTTATAAAAATGTATTATAAATATACATATATAAAAATATAAAATAAAATGCATTTTAAATGTCTCCCCCTCCCTGCTTGCTACATACAGCTCTTAAGATGTCCTTAAAATATCTTCAGCTGGCAATTCTCCCCTCCACATCTTCACCAATAAGTTCTGTCCCAACCTACTCCCCAGACATTCCATACTTCCTCTCATTTCATGCATCAAGTATTTCCTAATTCTCTCCTTTGCTACCAATGTTATGAAAACCAGTGAAACTCCACTGCTTGGAAACAAGATGAACACTGAAGAATTGTTTGTAAAGCACCATATAAAATCACCATACAAATCACTTATTCAATAATAAAAGCACATCCTGTTCCACCAAATATATCTCATATCTTGATGTTCTAATGAATTCACTGGAAAATCACAGTGAGCAAAACAGGGATCCTCCTGTGAATTGCCAAAGGAATCCTCCAAGAAAGATTAAGAAATTGATAACTATGCAAATATATATAAAAACTTCTGATTTTCTACTTGGTTTTTTCCTTATTAAAAGAAGGATGTACCCCACAAGGCTTACTGCTTTTTAATGAATGTTCTAGGAAAGGGAGCCATTCATAAAGGAACAGTACATCTTTCATTGCAAGGTGCTGTAAAATCTAACACTTGCTTAAATTAAAATAAGGATGTTTTCACATTAGTCTCCACAGGATGATAAAAAAGTCACTTATCAACAGTTTACCACCCAGCCTTGGTAAGATTCATTTGATCTCAATCTAAGTGAAAGATGTAGCTATCATCATATCATGAACACAGTTCAAACCCACACACGTTCATTCATTTGCCATCAGATGGGAACTGGTTTCAGTGATCTCATACTGATTTGTGAAACCTCCTATTAGCATATATTGTCATTACTCTGATTTTTAAAAGACTGGCAGTAAAGTTGGCTTTGGAGTTGGTTTCCAGGCACTCAAATTAAAAAAAAAAAAAAAATCCCACACAACATCTTTGGGAGAAAGCCAGAATTTTCTTGGAAGTTTCCCTGATGAAGGAGTAGGAGTGGGATAGAGCAATATCCTTGATTTTGGCAGCAAACCTTTCTTCTGGCAACTTCATTAAAAAGCCATTTCACTTTATGAGCTATCAGCAAAGAGCTGGCATTTTTGAGTGTGACTGATGGTCCTCCCTCTGTTGACAAAATTAGAAACATCAATAATTCTTAGATTAATTGCTTAGAAAATTTCCAAGAGGCAAACATTTCCTTATTTTTAGACCCTTGTTTTCTTCTGTAGTCAAAGCAGTGGAGGCCAAAGTTCAACTACACGTACTTCACTTAAACGATGAGATCTCTATATTCTGAGTTTTATATGTGCACAGAAACAAATGTGCATCAGTGCTGTGTGGGTGGAGGTGTCCCATGACAAGCCCTCAATTCCCAGTCCCTGAATAAATCCTGATTTATCTCACAGAGACCTGGAAGCCGTCTTCTTGCCCACGTATCCATAGAACCTTCCAAAGGAGTTGAGGACATGGACATACTAGGACCACTAGCAGGGGCTACCAGCTACCAGGAACATGAGTACGTGGAGGACAAGCCATGCTCCATGAAGCTGGCTAGCCATAATTAAGTTTAGCATGTGGCTAGCAAGTGATAACAAACCTGTATGGGCCAAGAGGTGCAGATGCATGTTGGCAGTGACATGGTCTGATGGAGCCCTGGCACAAGAGTTGTCGCCACCTCAAGCACAAAAATTGAAAATTGGAGAGCTGCTGTGAAATAATGTGTGTCTCATTGCTTAGATTTTCCCTGTTGCTTTTGCAGGAAAAAGCCCAGACCTTTCTAAACAAGTTTCATGCACCCTTCTCCACCCACTGCTTAAGTATGCACCTGGAAATCCAATAATGGACTTCCTTTCCGACTAGAGGTCTATATTAGTGCTCCTGAGAGGCCCCACATGCTGCTCCTCAGCAGGGACCAGCAGGTGATTCTCACTGGCACAAAACTTCACCAAATTTTGCACGTGATATCGGCAGAAAAGGCGATGTATTGTAGAACTGGATGAGAAAGGTTAAATACCACTGCTAAGAAGCTGTGTTTGTGAAGGAGAGTCTTTGACCACCTGATGAGTCATCCCCAAGCTAAACACGGGAGAGAAACAGGTGGCCTGTAAATTTATTACTGTTAATGCGCTACAAGCTGACAGAAAAGGGTAATTAGCACATTTGGAGCAAAGCAGGATATTAGTGGAGAAGGAGGTTGTCACTAACCTCTGTGGAGCAGTCTTATCTTCAAAACATGCTGGTTTTGAAGACTACTGGGGGCTTTGGAAAGGCCTGATTTCACCTGATGCTTCTTGGTTCTTGGGACAATTGAATTCAGGCGATGAACTGGGCAAGGATGGAGACTACTTGAAGCCAAGTGGCAGACCTTAGGAAAAAATTTATTTCCAGGTGTTTCCTCATTCCGGTCCAGGCAGAAATTCCTTAATGATTTCTCCATGTAGATGCCAGCCTGTAACACTCAAAAGTGTATGCCAAAGGTACGTTCCGCTTTTTCACAGCATATAAACTCATGTAATAAAACTATTATCTCCCTTACAAATCTCTTATACTCTTAAACCATCAGAGTGACACTTTTTTCACACTCTGTGGGCAGGTATGTCCATGCACACATGATCACTTGTCTAATTCTTGATTGATTACAGTGAAGAAAAGGAGACAGCAATCCCAAATGCTGTAACAGGGCTAAACACACACACCTCAAAGACAAGCAGGTGTTCAGTTTTGCCATCATCTTACCAGCTAGGAGGTCTGAGTTGTTCATCTATGCACACATGCAGAGGATTTATTTTTTTCTGCCCCAAGGCAGAAGGCAGAACTTCCAAACATGTACCAGCCACATGAGGACATACCTCCAAATGCCCTCTGCACCAGGCAGCATGTGGGGCCTTACACTGAGCACAGCATGTGCTGTCCAGCTCCCCCTGGACAATCACAAGCACGGACATCCCAGTATTTTACATATTTCACCTAGAATCTAATTTTACTCTTTATTAAATATCAGTCCTTTTAGGCACAGCTTTGAAGTGGGCTCAGAGTAAACAAGGGTGGTCAGGGAAGATCAGACAGCTCAGGTTTATCTTTAAAGTATTTTTTCTTCAGAATATGTGTGAGATGCTCAAAGAAAGGAGCCTCTGTATGTGAACTGTGAAAGTAATCTCAAATAAAAAAGCAGCATTCTGTTGATTTTTTTTTCCTGCAGAAGTCTGTCTCAGCAGATTAGCTCTCTTGTATCCATTGAATGACCATTTGAGACATCAAGTTTTTCGTCTCGGAGCTCTGCAGCTCTTATGTATTCCAAACCCATTCATTTACAAAGCTACCTGGTAACAGAAGCATATTTAACTACAATTTGACTGAAAAATGTCTAGAATAGTTTATCCACAGAGGAAACTATGGCTCGTCAATGAGATGATCTTCTAGAAACACACTGAGACCCTACTGAAAGGTGCATTGTAATCACCATGGAATACACCAAGGATGCATCTTCTTCTTTCTGAGAAAGACACATAGACTGGATTGTTCAAAATAGGAAGCTCTCCAGATAGTTCTTGAAATAGTCACAGGACCATACTCAATTAAACAGGCAAAGTTACACTTTATGGGATAGTAATGCATGTAAGGCCCTTGTACACTCAAACTATTGTGGGGGGGGAGGAGTTGAGATGCAATGCAGGGGAGATTCCACCAATTTGCAAGACCCTCTCTACATCTGAGGAAGCACTGAATTAAAGACTCACATGTACACAGCTTTTGAATTACAAGTAAATTCCCCTTCTGAAGCAATCTTCCTTATTCACAAAGATTACTCACTCTTGGATTTCTGCAGCTACTTTCTAAGGGGGTGTCACAAAAACAAAGCATAATGGAAAGTCATATCTGACTGCATTAATATATATGCTCTTATTATATGAAAGTAGATGTAAACTAGAAGAGCTGAGAGATAAAAGCACAGATCACCTAAATTTCAACATTTCCAACTATTTGACTTTGAAAATTCACCTTTGTGTTTTCATGTTATGTATGTATAAGTGTGTCTCCAGGATGCAGGACTACTGCCTCCCTAAGATTGTGTTCTATGGCGAATTTGCCACCAGCTGCGGCAAGAGAGGAGCCCCGAATAGGAGATACAAGGACTCCCTGAAACAATCCCTCAGCCTTGGCCATATTGATCTTCACCACTGGTCTACTCTGGCCTC
>JAWWLV010000088.1:131672379-131725470 GCA_035041135.1 Platyrinchus mystaceus
GCTTCTTTTGAGAACACACACAGGATCACTCTCGAGGAGAAAAGACAACGCAGAAAGAATCGCATCTTGTCGATCTCAGCCAGGGAGCCTTTCTGCTGTGCCTTCTGCAACCAGACTTGTGTATCTCACATCGGCCTTTTTAGCCATCAGTGCGCTTGTAGCAAGCGTGGGTAGAGCCCTTCTCAAATCTTCGTTTGCAAAGCCTCACCATGATGATGTATATGTACATGTACACAATATATGTGTATATATATATAGCATTAACTTAAATAACATAGAAAAACGGACACACTTTCCAAAGGAGAAAACAAGACTGCTCCTGATTAGGTTACCAGGTAGGTTAGTACAACCCAGAGTGGGAAGCAGGCTGCAGAAGTGGGATGGCAGACTGAACTGTGAATGCCCTGAGGAGAGAACCAAATGGGTCCTTCAGAACTGTTTCATGGGACAGATCCGAGGTCAGCTGTCAGAGCTGCTTTGCACAGAACCAACAGCACCTTCACATGACCTTGGGGCTGCAGCTCTCTTGAGCTGCTGCAATAAGAGATGTGATCAGTCATGCATGGAGTGTGAAGCAGATGTTGGAAGCAAGGCACTTGCTTCTATTCCATCACCGCAAAATAAAAATGTGCCTCAAGTAATGGATTGCCTAAAAATGTGCTGCCTGCTGAATGGGCCCCCTCCTGCCTCCTTTCCTGCTTCAGGGTGATTATGTTTCTGCTCTACATAGGTAGCAGGTTGTTTCTGTCCTACACCGACCAGCCAGGCTAGGTGGCTGAGTTATTTAGGATAAGTCACCAAATTATTTAGAATAAGTCTGTAGCATTATACTACTGCTGTAGGAAGAATCAGTTCCTAAAGCCCAAAGCTCAAGCCATCTATCAGCTGGACTCACTGCCACCAGAGAAATGACACTGACACCTCTGAGAAACAGGCAAACGGGAAAAACTATAAGGAAATGGAAGTTTTGCATAGTGGATAGTGCACTGCAGGCATGATATAATGCGAGGGGACATATTTAATTACAGAGGCTGCACAGACAAAAACAGCTTTTACAGCAACACAAGGGATTGCAACTTAGCAAAATAATTGCATAACCAAAAATAAAGGCAACGTGACAGCCAACCATGGTCAAAGGGGGCTGTTGGGCAGCCAGCCCACTCCCCACCATGGCTGAGAGGCACGTCCATTGCTGGTCAGCTCTTCCCCTGCCTGCCCCGCAGCAGCTGTGCGGTGAGATCCTATAAGCATTACACGGTAGCAGGAAGGTGAGAAGCTGCTGGACATTGACCACATCTCTCATGGTGGGACTTTCTGCAGCTACTGGCCTTGACCTAAATTCCCCCTCCTGGCATCTCTGTTTCCATTTGGGGTTTCAGTAAGAATTCCATGCTGGATCTCCGTTCATAGCCTGAGGTCTGCTTTTGAGGGAAAGACAGCACTGTTCTTTGCTCCGGTTTGCACAATATTAAAATCAGTGTTCATCAGCATAATTGTTGATGAGATTATGATAAGCTTAGTACACGAATAGCTTCAAGTTATTAGCAGTACTAGTTAGAGCAAACTCCACCACCAAGCGGAGCTGAGCAACAGCAGCAAAACAATGAAATCCCGTAACTTGTCAGAAAGCTGATACCTAGCAGCTCCAAGTCAAGAAAATACTAAAGAGGGAGTTAAACAGCATTGGTCTAGAGCAACTGTCTATGAAAGGGAATGGGAGAGCAGCCTGAATATGGAGATCTGAATTCATACCTCATGATGCCCTTCTCTACGGCATTCACCTTCCCAACACTTTAGTCCACCAAGGAAGTATTTGATGAAGAGCTCAGGCATAGAGCTACAAGACACAGATCCAAATAAGTCTAGTGAAAGTAAGAATGGAATGAGAAGTAGGATCCATCCATTCAAATGTGCTCAAGCCAAACATCCAAAAGTGCCTGCTTGCAGCTTTTGTCACATTTCTCAGTATAAACCAAGTTAAATACCAGTCTCAGTAGGATTCAGCACATCATACTTGATCTTTCTTATGATAAAGTTGTTCCTTTGGCCTGAGAGAGTCTAACAGGGAGGTGTGCACAGAGAGATGCCAAGGCCTTCATCACATACTGGGATCACCACCATTAGAGACAAAATGTTAACCTTAGGCAACCCTAAGTCCAGAAACCTTTAATGAACAGAGCTTCTATACAGTGACACAAGTGGTAACATTGTGTAAGAGGAACATAGTATGAGCAGTCCATGGGAGATCTAGGGTACCACACGTACTGCAGTCCTGTTGGCTGAGCAATCTCCTGAGTAATTACTGTCTCTCATCACAAACCATGAAATGCCACAATGTGGTAGAGAAGAAGTTTCTTGTGAGATCCTGTGTTTTGATAAATCCCAGAGGATTGTACACACAGTGGGGATGCTGAGAGTGTACCTACAGTCACAACACCTGAGCAGCAGGGCCCATGCAGGACTCTGCTGGTGATGTGCAAATACATGGAGAGAGGGGCTCTGGCTCGACAGTGTTTCTTTGGATGGAAATCAGAGTGTTCAAATGCTCAGTCCTTTGGGACTGTCAGGGGCCAGGACAAGAACAGGCAGCTCCTGGTCTATTTTCTACGGCATGGCTTTCACTTTCCTCTAACTGCTGAAGTCCTGAAATGTCAGCTGTACCAAGTGAATGGAATAAGAAGAATGTAATTAAACATCTGTTCTTTCACTCCTAGTAATGATTTTAAAATAGCTAGAAAATTCTGAAGGTTGTGGCCATGGTAACAGACACTAGCTTAGGAAAAAGGAAATATCTGCAGTTATAATTGAACATAAAGATTGCTCATCTCCTTCCCTGAGCTGGTAGTTTACAATCAAAGCTTTGACGTGTGTGCTGGTCCCTCTAATATAATTTCATCCTATGCCATGTGGCACATTTTTTGTGAGAAACTACCATATGTATAAGAATACGTATATGTAGTTCAAATTCTACATTCACTCTTATTTGAAGGAAGAAAAACTGCTCTTTTTTGGCAAGGGGCTGGAACAATTCCTGGTAAATGCTTTTGTGGAAAATGGCAATGCAGCATGATGGAAGTGGGCCAGATCCTCCCCTAACATGCAGCTGTCTTCCTCCCTTAGATCAGTGAACTGATAGCTGCTTACACCAGTGTGAAGCCCAGCACCTACAAGCAGCATTTCTGGAAGACCTTGAAGAACTGAGCCTGGAGACCTCCTCGGATTGGATGAGGGAGAACTGACAGAAACTGATACGATTCCTTAAAAACAGCTTCCCTTATCACACCCTACTCACTGGTCTACTGCCACCAGTGCCTCCTCTAACACTGTCCTGCCTGTGGCCATGGCTTGGATTGTCCACCCTACCTTTCATCCCACCAGGCATTGCAGATCCTCAGGCACAAGTGGAGAAGAAGAACATTAATCAAACAAAGCCCAATAAAACAAAAATCACAGCAGATAGGGGCAGGACAAGTTGAGGCAGGGATGGCGGAGGATAACATGGATGCATTGTGCACAGAGCTCAAAACCAGATAACTGAATGACTGGAACCGCTTGCACCAAGACCCAGCACTGAAGGAAAGGGCTTCTCTGAGTGCTTTATACACCTGTGGGACAACTATTTTAAAAGGGAGCTTGTAAGCAATGTGCATATCGGCCAAAGAATCCAGGCAAAAAGCATCTGTCCACTCAATTTCCTACTATTAACCTTGGTTCATAAAAAAATTGCTAACACTCCTCTTTGAAATACGCACAGTGAAATGAAGATATGAAAATAAACAGGCAAAGGAAGGCCTGGGGAGCTGGTGCTGCTGAACCCTACTGAAACCACCGACTAGTATTTTTAAAGACTTCATGTAAACCTTGTCTGAGGTTCACACAGAACCGGAGTGAACCTTGGCTGCTGGCTGGAGACAACTGTTAAGCTGGTACAAGTAAACAGGCTGCTGCAGCTTTCTGTGCAGGCAACCATTATGGGCAGGCCATGAATACCTGAGAACATTACCTTTTTTTGGGTGATTTCCCTTTGAACTGCACTGTAAGCACTCAAACAGCACAAACAGTACTAATCAATTTGGATTTTGGTAATATAGAAGCTATGTATATTTTTTGTGCGGGTTTCCAAATGAACAAGATGCCATTGTCTCCTTAACACACATGCTTTTAGCACACTGTTCGGAGCATTGTACATTTTGGCCTTCATAAAGGAAGACAATACACTAACACATGGATCTTTTTTTGTCCTGATCAATGATTTAAAATTACATTAAACTAGCATGTACCAAGAACATTGCTGGAGCCTGCTATGTAAATGCTTCCTTTTCAAACGTGAAGACAACCAATTGCTCAGGGAAGTTTGGTGTAGCTTGCAAACTTCCCTACCATGGCCAAGAGAAATAAAGCTACTGCCACCAGCAATACATGGGCTTCATGCCTGTGGTTTCTAACAATGCCATCCCTGCAGCATGGCCAGATGAAGAATTTAATTCAGTGAAGTTGCATAAGAAACTCTGGTCTCACTAGCAATGCAAGGCAGCTCAATCATGAATGAAAATCAATGACCTGTTAAGACTTGGGGGTTGGACTAGATGACCTTTAAAGGTCCCTTGCAACCCAAACTATTTTCTGATGCTGTGACTTTTGATGCCTTGTGGGGGTGCGGAGCACAGAACACCTGACTGCCTCCATGCACAGTCGCCCTATGCACACGCAACCACCTTGTTCCCTGGGGCTTGACCACACTGTGGTAGAGCCATTTCCATCTCTGAGGATGCAGAGATGGACAAGTTCAAAAGTTCTCCTACTGAGGTGTGAGCTACCATCCAGCCTAAAATGCTCAGCTTTTGGGGTTTCCTTACTGGCTGCAATCTCTGTCCCTCTATTGCTGCCACAGGAGGCCTGTGGGTATTGAGCAATCCCCAGACACTGTCAGACCTTGTTCAATGCCCAACACATTCAGCCCTCCCCCACTCCAAAACATGAACAAAGCCCTAAGATGTCTACCCAGCACTGCTGTGCCACAGGCTGCTCTCTCCCTCCTCCTTCGGATGCTGAGGTACAATAGCCTGTGGAAATCAGCATCTCCTGTGCCACCAGGACTCAGAAGCTACGCCTGTTTCCAGTTCAAAGGTCCTGGGACTGGACTGGCAGTGCTTGTGGCTATCCAAAACTCATGGGGAGAGTAAGGTGGTCAGGAACTGAAGTGGGGTGGGAGGGGACAAGGCGAGGCAGGACAGCACTCCTCCTTGTTTTACTTGAAGTGCTTCTCAGAGCCCTGCTCTGTGTGACCTTTCACGTGAGCTGCAAAGAGTGACAGCAGATGCTGGTACCCAGAGGGAGGAAAGATTTAGTGCTGCTCTATTTCCTTCCCTGGAAGATTTGCTTTCAGAGGAGGAGGTCAGAGGTGCAGAGCAGCAACCTGAGGGAGGGCTTTCTTGCCTGCTCCCCTGAAGCACTGGAAATTGAATGGAGTGGAGTGTGCCATGAAGCCTCACTTCACTGGAGCTTTTATCTTTTAAAATTAGGTTAAGAAATTTATTGCTACAGTAGCTTAATCCCAGAGTGCATTATCTGTACACATGATGGACTGGAATATGAACTAATTCGGTCAATAAAGTGGCTGCCTGCATCTCAATTGTCAGATACAAGGAATTCAGTCTTCCCTTTGAGGTGCTAAACAGCTGCTGTCTGGTACAGTCCCCTCCCTGTGCTTTTGGTTTGGATGCTTCCTACATACAAGTTTCTCAGCAACAGATGATGCTCTGGGAAGGGAGGAAAAGGGAAAGAAACTTGTCTCCAGGCACCTGGGTGCACACTATGACTCTGCACTAGCCAGTAGGTTGGCTTGGGGGCTGCAGTTCCCAGGGACATCTCTGACTGATACCATGAGCTCTGTATGCACTGGGGACCCAGCTGTCTGGCTCTGCTTATCTTCAGTCTGTGTCTTGTATTGACAGGAGAGGCAGAGACCAGCAAAAGTGTTCCCTCTGCTGGGTTCAGATCAGCAGAGGGCTTCCTTGAAGAAAGGGATCTGCCACTGGGCATTCACAGCTACAGCCCCCAGTTTTGCCTGAACAGAGCAAGGGGGCTGACTGGGTCAGAGCATGTGTGCAGGCACATACTGCATGCTTTGAATCTAGAATCAACCTTTAACAAGTTACATCCTTTGACAACAGCTCAGGAAGGGATCATTTTAATATCAAACTCTCCACATTAGTTACCTACAGAAAACTCCGGATTCAGAAACCTAAATTTCACTGTGTCTATACAAGCTGTGGAAATCTAGTCAACATCATCTCTGGAGTCCAGACAGTGACTGAGCAAACTCCAAACTCGTGGTCTGGTGTCAGGTAGAAACAGAAATATTGGAGGCTAGTTTCACAAAACTGTTTAAGGAGAACATGGTCTCAGTTTGCTCAACATCCAATGTCAGACTGAGTTATGTAATTTCTTCTTGATGTGGAGTTCTCCATTTTAGCAAAAATAGCTAGAAAAATGCAACCTCATGCCAAAATAAAGCCTTTTCTACCTGACTGCTCAGCAGACAAATCTTCAAATCAATTATTATTAGAGCTGCATCCATGATAAGCAAGTCCACCAAGCAAGTATGGTGAAGTCTGGGGTGTCACAGGAGTGTCTGGTCCTTGGCTTTACAACATCTCAGATGTAGCACTCAGTCAAGGCTTTCCAGCCAGCCCTCAATATGCAAAGATGAAAGCTTATTCTTCAGATCAGACAAGGCTATAATGTTCATTAAAAAGAGCTAAATTATAATTCAGGGTACAAATTTAACTACACTGAGTTTATATTTCTGAAGGCTTTTTTCTCTTCTTTTTCCTCTTCTTTTCCCCCTTCCTTTTTCCTCTTCTTTTTAAAGGAACTAGTTCTCATTCAGTTCATTCAGTTCTCGTTTATATAACATACTCAGAAGAATTAGCTGCCAACACTGAATATCCAGAACTTGAACTGCTCATGGAAAGGAGGACAAGGACTGCTTTTCCTGTCATCAAAAGGGCAGCTAAATATTCTGTAATTTCTTCTCTGTGTCTCTATTTGAGCCTAAAAGAGAAGTAGCTCTGTTCTTTGGTTTGTGGGATGTCAGCACCAACTTCTCCAAAAGTCTCTAAACCCTTTCGCACAAAGAAGAGAAGACAGTCAGATCTTTGTTGGGAATCACAGGGAGATGTTACAGGACGAGTATCACAGTCTTAATTGAAGAACTAGAAGGAATGTTTTAGGACTACAAGATATTTATAGTCTCACACATTTTGAATGTAGAGGGTACAAATATAATTTTTGCTATTCATCTGCAGGCCAAGACCTGATGGACACAGGCCAGAACACAAAAGAATTTTCACCCCATTCCAAATTCACATTAAAAAAAAGTGTACTAAGTCTGAAAAATAAGTGTAGTCATTTGAATCTTGAATTTGGCTTCATAATCCACTGGGAGACTGAAGCAGAGCAAAACACATCTGCTCACACCCCGACTTGAGTGCCACAATTGGCAAGAGCTGCTAAAAAGAGATCTCAGACTAAAGTTGTAGAAATGTTAGAGGTTAGAACTGAAGTTTTCTTGGCAGAACTGACCTTATATGGAAATCCTGTAGAAAGTCTGCCTGCTCTGGCTTTTGAACCAGCACATAAGTACTCATTTTTAATACTTATATAGATGTATTAGATGCATTTGATTAAAATCAAAGCAAATAATTTCTCTAGGGGATGTGCTAGAAGAGTCAGGCTAATATTTTCTCTTTCAGGATCTTGGATTGAAATGAAAGGGGAAATCTCAGGTGAAAGATGGTTACAGTAGGGCTCTTCCAAGATGAGCCTTGGGATGTATGTAGTTGCACGTTTTCATTAATAACCATGATGCATAATCTCAAAGCAGTGCAGTTACTGATGACACCAAGGCAAGAGGCACCATCAGCTGGACAAGCTAAGACTGTCACACAAGAAGAATGGGATAATTTTAGCACTGGGATAATGCAAAGAGAAGAAATTCGCTATTGCAAAACGCAATATATGAGGGGCCAGTAGGAAGCATTGATGCTTTTAACTAGAAATGATAGACCAGGAGGAAGAGCTGGAGATCTTACATAGTCATAAGACAACAGGAAAACACCAATGTGACATGTCCTGCAGGAGACAAGTGATGCTTTCTAGTGTACCTGCAGAGAGTGATCTGGTGAGTCGAGGGAGGGTGAAGTACCAGTACTATTAATGCAAACAAAGCAGGTTTTGGAAATATGATGGCTCACCTGGATTACCTTAGTACATGGCCAGGCAAGCATGCTGAGGAAAAGGGATTTTGGGCTACAGTGCCTGCAGAGCAGGGCTATTAAGCCAAATAAGGGAATGGAAAGCCTGTGCTCTCAGAGGAGACCAGAAGCACTCAGCTGTTTAGCCTAGCTAAAGAAAGGCCAAAAGGGGATATGGTTGTAGTCTATAAATACATCAGAGGGGGTAAACACTAGGGAAGGAGAAAAACTGTTTAAACTGAAGGACAATGCTGGCACAAGAACAAATGAGTATAAACTACCCATAATAAATTTTGGCTGGGAATGAGAAGCAAATCTCAAACCACTGGAGCAGCGAAGTCTGTGGAACAGCCTTCTTCAAAGATCACAAGACAAACAGACTAGCTCATGTGAAAATGCAATTTGAAAAATCCACAAGCAGGGTCTATATGACATAGATACCTGCAGTAGCCTGGAGGAGTCTGAAGGTCCCCTACTGTCCTGCCTTCTAGAAAACAAGCGTGCTTCTTACAGTGGGCAGAGTCTTTCTGGCACAAAGGAGACCCAAAGGCAGCGACATTAAGTAAATACGTTTGCAATATCTCTGTCTTGTCTGCAGTATGTAATCACCCACCACTGCACATCAGTCAAGGGCAGTGGCACGAATATGAGTGAAGGTTTATGCAAGCAGAGGAACCAGTGCCAGGACACAGTAGACAGGTCAGGAAAACTGGCCAGCTCTGTCAGCTCAAGCAACAGACAGAACTGAGTGCAGCAATGCGATTACTGCAAAAAATTTAATTGAAATTAAGATTTACTAGTAACCTCAATAAAATTCACAGCTGATTGGGCTTAACCTTGAAGTCAAGAGGATTAGCAGACTATGTTGTCCAAATCGTAAAATAGCAAGTTTTTAATTTTCTGTGAAAGGGAGTTATGTGCCTGGTCTCTATTCAGTATTGATGGAGTAGAGTAATTCATGCTTTCTACAAAGTTTTACTTCCTTATTGTGAACCCTTTGTCTCCTCTAGGGAACACAATAACTTATTAATACCATATATTTTTTTTCATCTGAAGACTTCTGACCACAAAGATTACTGGTTGACAGCTGCATTTCAGTGTTGACTGAACTAATGCAAAGGAAGAGGAAAGAAATGATTTTTTTCATTTGTTTGGCTTTTTGTATCAGCTGGTCTCATGCTCCTGAACCAGCTGAGGTCAGTTTTGAAGGTTCCTGGGTTGTCAGAGACTCACAGGGGAATGGCACAGAACAGACTCTCATCAGATACTTCTTAACCCTACCAAGGCACGGAGGCTCTAGGCACTTAAACCCCCTGACAGCCACCCTGCTGTCCCAGGGCATGCCCAGGACTGCCTCAGTTGTGACAGTGGGAAGGCACCATGTTGCCTCATGCTCCCTCCCAAGCCACACCATGACAGACATGGAGGAATCCCTCTGCTTATCAAACCTTCACTCAGTTGTCAGATGTCCACTTAACAGGAAAGAACAAAGTGGCAGGGAGCTCTTGCTCTAGAACGCCACCTTGGACTGAGCTTTCTTTTATCTTCCTCAGAAAATTGTGCCCAGGATGATATACCCATTTTGGTAAAACACTAGTAAAGTATAAAACAACAGTGAATGGCATCAAAGCACTCCACTTTGTAAAACAAAAAGAAACCATGCATGGGTCTGCAAGCGAAGAGGACTACCACAGTTCTCTGCTATCTGGTGAACTTCCAGAGGGCAGCACCGAGTGCAATGAAGCTGGTTAAAGATGAGATGGGGAGGTCAGCAGCCCATCATCTGAACACTCTACCTACCTTTGGTTATCTCAGGAGTTTTCCCAGCCCACGAAAAAACTGCTGAAAACAGATACCACAGCACCTAACAAATCCACCTAATGCCAGTTTCTCTTGGGTGTAATATAGTTAACTGCTGTTCCCATTAGAACTACCAAATCTAATTACTTTATGTAACCACATTAGATGGAGAAGGTGCATGTTGCTGATAGTTGCCTAGTGGGAACATAGAGTAAGTCTTTCTTTTGTTTACTTATAATTAAAGTGATCTTCTTTGTATATTAGATTCAGTGGTTTATAATGAAATGCAATAAAGATTCCTTGAGTAAATCACATTTTTCTTAATAGGTTTATACAATTTTATGGAGTCTTTTATTGACAGGAGGAGGAGCAGTTTCAGGAATAATGTGTTTAAACAGACATGACAAACTACGCAATTACCCAGCACTTCTCAAGGTTAATGCCTGAAGTAACGAGCATGTCCCACAACAGCACCACTTCCATTTGTGCCAGACACCTGAGAGGCAGCAATCATAAACCTCTGCAATGGATTTGGAGGGGGATGTCAGCAATGGCTGTGAGAAAAAACTCTCACTGTATTGTCTGTGCAGACAAATTTAGCACTCTGTGAAATCTTGACCAAAATTACCCACCAGCAGAATTTAGGTACTCAACTTTAAATAATAAGGAGTAGGGAGTTACATCCAGTTGAGCAGCAGCAATTTGATTGGATTCAGGACAACTCTGATTCTTCAGTGGAAAGACTGAAGAAAAATGTAAAATATGACACAGAACAAGAAATGCAAACACTGATGAAACACACAGATGGTTGAATAGACTTTTATTATCAGATGAAACAACAGTGTCTTAAAATAGGATCACATTGGAGTTAAAAAGCTAACAAAGTCAAGGAATTGTAGATTAGAGCCAGGTGCTTAGTGGAACCAGAAATTTAAGAAAGTTTTTGCTTTTATCTGATGATTCCTGGAAGAAACACTTGTGTTCATATTTGTGAAAAATATTTCCTGTTGTTGAGCTTTCTTTTGAAAGACATATTTCTGTTTCACTACCGAGAGCAGTTGTGGAGCTATAAATGCACAGCAGGCTGCGCAAGACAGATCTTTAATTATACCTATCCTTCCATGAGTTCACTGGGAGCCAATTGCTCAAGGCTAATAAGGATTAAAATTTATTTAATGACTCTGAAAAAATGTCTTAATGCTAGTCTTCCTAAATCCCCTGTATTACATGGAGCAATACGAGCAGCTCCTGTTTGCAAGTGAAAGGGGAAAACCTTATGCTTTCATACAGTCCTGCCCAAGTCCTGCTTTACTAAAAGCTGGGATCCTGCCTTGCTAAACCCCACTGTTCAAAAGTTTCCAGCCAATATGCTCATGCTCTGCAGGACTGTCATGTAAATCTGCAAATGATATCAGAGTTCCATGCAATGGCTTCCATGAAAGCACCTGCCAAGATGCTGTAGTTAGTCCCATTCATCTGACCGGGATAGCCACTGACACTAAGTGATTTGCCTGTGGTGACAAGTGAGTCTGTGGAGGGGTTTAAATGAGGCCCCTTGCCTAAATAGTCTCAGAGTGACAGATTTTCTCACCTACCAAGTGACATAGCCTACCTCTCCTTGGCATCTGTTAAACGAGCTGCATTTCCAGCACATAGGGAGGTGGAAGGCAAGTCCCATCCCACTGGCCACAAAGATGGCCACAAAGACAGAAGGCTGCTACACCAGGACAGAGGCATGGGCAGCCAGACTTGACTGGGATATCCAGGGAAAGTGGAAAACACTCCGTGTCTAACAGAGGAAGTAATTAAAACAAACAAACCTACCTGAAAAGCTACAGGCAAGGAGATAGGCAAATGCCCCCCTGGGTCTCAAACCCTACTGACATTATACTCCAAAGTCAACACCATAAAGGTTGAATTCAACAAAAGCAGAAGTGCTGGGAGAAAACTGCAGTCAGAAACCTCCTTTGCTTTTGACTCTTTCAACCCTGAAGTTTTATGAAGAGAGCACCTGGACACCACTTCCCTCTATGCAGAGGGAAACAAGAAATACCTGGCAGTGCCGTGTGGAAGAGACAGTGCTGCGCATGGGGCTGGGGAACTGGGGAGGCTTCTGGTGAGCTGGGAGGGGCACTGTGCAGCACACAATGCTCACTTCAGGCAATGGAGGGTTTGGAAAACAGATATTAGGCATGACACAGCATTGGAAAAGTGGATCATGTTGGTCTCTCATTGAGAAGGTTAATACAGATGATAATAATTTCCTCATTCTGGAGAAACTGCTGAGCAGAAGAGGTGTGGTATTGGACATTGACCTCTGCAATTTTCACATCTTAAAATTAAATGGATTGTAAACTAGAAAAGGATTAAAACTGAACCATAAAGTGTGTGTACCGAGGTACAACATGAAATCAGCATCAAACCCACTTTAAAGAGTCAGGTCAGCAGTGTATGTGATAATGTCCCTCTGTACAGACAGATGAGTAAAGAGCCTGTTTCTCTGTAGAGCAAAGGTTTTTCTTTATCCTTCCTTCCAGCCAGGTTCCTCACTTCCTCCACTTTGGTCCTATTAGAGACCCACTGCTTTGTTTGACAGACTAGAGCTGCCAGCCTTTTTGTCATGCTCCAGTGGGCTGATTTCCTGCTGGTGGCCATGGTGAGAGCTTGAAGCTCATGAGCTCTACCTAGACCTGGGCTTCAGAAAAAACACTTTTCTATTCTTAAGGCTCTTTTTTTTTTTCCTCCCAGGATTCCCACCCAGTTATGCATGATGACATTTACTACATTACCTGTGACTACAAAGTAAATGTGTTTGGGTGCCTTCCTCAGCATGGAAGACCAACTGGAACACAAGTTCCCTCACCCATGCTATTGAACTCTGCACCCTCCTCAAGAGACACCATGTGCCATTTGCCCCATGGAAGAGGCCCAGTGCTGCAGGCTGGGAGGATATGAATTGGTTGAGAGCTAAACTGGGATAGAGATCACTGCAGACAGAGAGCGGTTTTGAGTACTGAGCTCTTGTTGCTGGGGTTGCTCCTTTTTTCATGCAGTATGGACACAGCCAGCAGCCATAGTGCAGACACAGCCATTATCACAGGAAACTGGATAGCTTGACACCTACTTGAATGTTAATGCCAAATCAAGAAATACCAAGGCTTGGGGAAAGCAAACTCTTACCTAATGGGGGATATTGAGAGGGGATTATAAACTAGACCCAAGGTCCAATCATTTGGTACATGTCTTCAAGTGGCCTTGGGCTCTGAAGTGGTTTCAGGGCATTTGCACACCAAGGAGCTGGACTGAATACCAAGAAGGGCCAAATGCCCCCGTGGGGCTCTGTCCTTGTACGCCCAAATACCAACCTTGGTAGGCTTGACCCTTGCACCCCATATCCCAGCCCCTGTGGGCTCAGCCTCCACCCGCACTAAACAAACTGTTGCTGGGGTTATTCCTGATCTCAGACCAGAGAGGGGGCTGTGGTTCAGCTCTCCACCACCCCATACTTGGACAGCAGCATCTGTCCAAGAGGCATGTGACTCATCTGGGTCTGGCCACCTCCTGCTGGCCTTTCACTATGGCTCTGGGGATTTCCACAAAGAGGAACATGCTGCTGGCTCTGGTGGGTCCTGTGTACATGCAGCCAGGGCCAGGGGCAGCTCATCCTCATCCACCCACAAAGACCTCACGAGAGCTGGATGATCTCCAGTGAGGGCAGTGAGAATGGGATGTTCCTCTGCTCCTGCTCGTCACTTGGGCGTCTGGCCAGTCACAGTGAGGATGAACTGCTGGGATGTGGTGACAGCAAGCTGCTCCCATGAGCATTTAATTTTTAATTCCTCTCAGGGCTTCTTTTCTACCATCCCTCCCTACAACCGCAGGGGAAGGTTGCTGGCACCTGTTTCTGTAGCTCATGGTGTTTGTTGTTTGGCTGCATGCCTGACTGTGAGGGATGAGTGAGGGGTGTCCCCGGCCAGCCCTGGTGCGTGCTGTCAGGGAGCCCCTCCAGAGCAGCTGCTTCCCCAGACCAGCATTCAAGAATGGGACACACAAGGTGCTTCAAGGGCTGGAGCTGCATCTTGGCTCAGTGGGATCTGCCTGCATCACAGGTCCTGGGGCCAGGATGCCTTGGGTTTATTTTCCAAAAAGCACCCCTTCCTTCTCCTTCAAAGGAGCATCCACCAGCAAGAAATGCTTCTGGTCAAGTTGAGCTACGAAAATGCTAGACAGCATGAGCATGCTGCCTGAAAGACCCCTTCCCACCTGGCCTGAAAGTCACCTTCCCACCCTATGCTGGCATGAGCATATCCCCCCGTAGCTTGAATCCATTTGGATGTGTTCAGGCTTCCCGTTTGAAAGAAGAATAATAAATGTTTCTCTGCAAGGGCAGCTTCAAGCTGTGCGAGGCTGAAGCTTGCCCCCAAGAACCACCACTGAGAGCTGTCAGGAAGGAATTACCAGGCTTGCCACTGAGGAAGCAAAATTGCCTGAAAGACTGAAATATCCCTCATTGCAGACACAGGAGCACGCAGCTGTCCCACTCGGGCTGCAGATCTCCTCTCCCCACTCAAGCCATTCCTCTGCTTAAAAATGTTATTTTGGGAAAGAGATGAATAATGGGAACAGCACTGTAAAAGCATGGGGAATTCAGCAAACAAAAGAAAAGCTGCTATTTTTGAAAATGTCTCAAATTGGAACTGTGGCTTGTTTTAACCCCTTATCTCCCGGCTGCCTCTCCACCACCCTGCTTGGAGTACCATTGCAAGCATGGGGGGAGCAGCACGAAGGAAAGGTCTGTTCTACTACAGGCTGTCAGTACAGGAGCAACACCACAACCTGGCACATGCTGAACTAACAGTGAAATACACTCCAATTTCTAATCAGACACTTTGAATAGAGGTGGGGGTTTCTGCAAGGGTCACAGTGTCTAACAAAAAGAGAAATAGTGACGCAAGCAGTCACCCTGTTTCTGTCACCTCTTGTCCCCTCTGAAAGAATTATATTTTTCCACCTGAACCATCAGAAGCATTATGTGTCCATGGTGAGCGCTGTAGCTCACTGCCCCTGGTTCTCAGAGAAAAGGCCATCACTGCAAGAAAAGAAATGAATCTGACAGGGCTGCAGATCCAGGTAAATGGTATAAACTTACCTTTAGTAAATTCACCAAGATCCCCATGGAGCTGGTATGGAGCATGTTATATTGCTGTTTAATCAGCTCTCATTTATTCTTGCCCCCAGTGTGACCAGATCTGCAAAGTCTCTTTGCAGCCCTGGTCAGAGCTGGCATGACTCTCCTGCCTGCAACATCCTGTGCCAAGGGAAGGCACAGGTGCCATCCAGACCACCACTGCAGGTGGCTCTGCAGTTCCTCCTGACAAAACCAACCAGACACCTTCCCTTGTGGGCTAAAACTTAGCAGAAGAGAGGCAAAATGGGAAACAAATGTGGTGGACCCACTGCCTCAATGAGGCTGGAGAAAGAATGACCAAGGTCTGAGCTCATGTTTTCAGTTCTTAAAGTGATCCTTTTCTGCCTGAGCACTGCTGTGCATGTTGACCAGAACTCCCAGGGATGCCATGGAGCCAGCAGCAGGAACAGGGGCTGCTCTTTCACAGGCAATCTCATTTCTGAATTGTCAGAAAATAGTTAATTTTGTTTCAGAAAGAAGACTCTAAACACTGCTCCCTGGATTTTCCTTTCCAAGAGAAGTATGAGAAAATAAAAATCTGGTTTTTGTTCAGAAAGAGTTCCTCTTTGCATTGCCCCTGATCTTCCCAAGTCCCAGCACTTCTGCCTTTCACCAAGCTCTGCTTCTCAGCTTTTACCTTAGCGGTGACAAGGGGGACTTCCTTAGCAGGATTCACTCAGCTCCTTCATCAGACTGACAGCAGAAGTAAAGCAAAACAGAGGTTCCTACTACCCAGCAGCTCTTCAATAACTCAAAGACCACAGAGTCCCACACAGACCTCAGAGCTGTAAGTGGTCTAATATCATGTGCCATCAGACATTACATGCCTTGCAAGTCACATTGGGGATTCTGATTAAGGAAACCCTCAAACATAGCAAGGAAGAGCTGTGAATTCTGATAATGTTCTCAATTTTTAGCAGTAAAGTAATTGAAAATGAAGGGTGAAGTGAAATAATTGAAAGTGAAAGCTGTGTGCTGTGTCAAATCAGCAGTAATGCTCAGCAAGAGGAGAACGTGGCTAGACTTGAAGATGTATCCTTGGCCAGCTGTAATTTTGTACTCTTGTTGTTCACATCAGCCTGTGAAATAAGTCTTCAAAAATGCAGGCTACCCTTCCAATGGGACAGTTTCAGTCGGGTCAGAACGACTTTATGTGAAAAGCCTCACACAACATAAACAGCGATGAATAGGACACTTGACAGACAGGTCCAGAGGACAACAGACAGTGCTTCTGCTGAGATATAATTGCTCTAATTGGACCTGGGCTCTCTAAGATGGTAAGGCTAAAGAGGACTCTGCAATCATGCTGCCATTCTGCACAAAAGAATACTGTTGTGATAGGAAGCACATAGCAGTTGTGGAAATAATCAACGGCTTTGTGCTCGCTTCACCCTGGTATCTTGGATTTGCGATTAGGAACATGCACACAACATGAGCTGAATATTCTCTTTAAAGGTTCTTGGGGCTGAATTGCTTGACGAAGTCTCTTTGAGTGTTATTCAGCTGAGGTTAGACACTTCAAATGAGCTTCATCCATTGTGCGTTTGCAGTCCTGGAGGACACACAGAAAGGTCGTGTGAAGCATAATCTGCCTGCTCTTGGAGCAAGGGAATTTGGTAAGGAGAGAAACTAACTTTGACCTTCTTCAGCTGTAAGTTGTTTTCTCTCAAGTGATAGCCTGTAAACCACCTGGTCTGCTTGTCTAATAAAACCTTCGTACACATAATCTCGGGTGTCTCCAAAACCTGATCTCTTCTAAAATACAAGAACAAGCATGAAACTATTAAAGGCAAAGCCTCTGTCCTCCAGTAGCAGCTACTGCACAGGAGTTGACTGTGCAGCATTCCTCCAGCCCTCCTTTGAACCAACGCCCAGCAGAGAGAGCAGCCCTGTAAGCCACTGTTACATCACACAGCAGCTAAACAGGGCACCACTGCTAACAGAGGAAGCATATTTCACTCTCCCAGCTCCTTCAGACAGCTCTGTTTCACACAAGTCTTGTTTGGCCTGTTCTGCAGATGCCCAGGGACATGGGGCAGCACTGCCAGAGCTCCCTGCATGGGCAGACACAGCAGTGCAGAAACAATGACAGTAGCCTGCCCTGGCTGCATCCTGCCAGCAGCCGGTCAGTTAGTCCTGCCAAGGGCTCTCCTCCCCACTTTGTCCCATCCCTCCTGGTCCACCATGTCCCTGTGGCTGGACAGCCTGACTCTGGCCCACTCCCTAAGCCACATTCTCTTGACAATGAAATTCAGCACACAGCTAAGAGGCTTTGTGACAAATGTGGCAGGTATAAACCTGTCTCAAAGCCTTTCAGCTCCCATGTGCAGACAAAGCCGGTTGAAATACTGCCTCCTGCTCCTCTGCAGTTTCTAAGTAAGTGTGCAAAAATGTGGATGTGATGCTCAGGAACTGCTCATGCCCCACCTGCAAACCAGCATTTGCACCCCAGGTGAGGCTACTTGTCCCTAAACAGCCAACTTAGCTTACTGCATCCTCCCTAACAGAAATGATCATCTGCAGTGATACCCTGAAACTCCTGTTCTGTGTTCACATGGCAAATACCAGACATGACTTGTGGGATGTGCATCATGCAAAATGTGAGCGATGGGACAGACATCCTCCCCAGCACCCAGGAAAAATGACAGGGCTGAGTGCAAGCGGGTGCAGGAAGATGGCCCTGGGCAGGCACGGAAAATGGTCTTGATCCTCAGAGCATACTGTGGGTGACAGTGTCCCTGAGTCACTAGGAACCATGTCACCAGCCAGCCCATTTATCCATGCAGTCCTCGGTTCACAGGTCCACACTTCCCTTTTTCCTGTCCTGACATTTCCTCTGCAATAGCACTGCGACTATCTCTCAGCAGGACTGTGACAGATGTATGGGGACATCAAAGCATCAAGTATGCCCCACACTCAGCTTCTTCTTCCTCACAGTGTTTGCTTTGCTTTGTGTATCACAGGCTTAGTTCCACATAGGGACCTGCCAAATGCCTGAACAAGGTGGTGGGAAAAATTGGCCGTGGATGATGCTCTCCTAAGAATTGTTTGTCTCAGACAAAAGTGGATGGAATTTATCAACACAAGCCCAACTAAAAAAGACATGACATGTTTGTTTCCAGCTAGTATGTCTATGATAAACCAAAGATTGTTACAAGAATAGTAAAAACTGTAAAGATTGACATGAGTGAGATTTATACAGCCAAAACTTTGCACAACACTGTGAACATGTATGTTGAAAAACCTTGAATTACAAAAGGAGAGAAACAGAGCTAAACTGAGACCCATCCTCAGCTCTCTTCTGTGAAAGGAGGCATTGCCGGGAATTCCGGTTGCTGGGCAAATTAAAACCAGCATTTCAGTCCAAGTGACAAGCTTCTTGGCTTTTCTGCATGTAAATCAGATCCTTACATTATCTCAGTGTCATTTTGTGGCTGAAAGCAATTCAGCAGCTATCAGCACAGTCAGACTGAAATTCAGCAGAACAGGATCTGAGCCTTTCAGCTCTTAATGATTAGATGTTTCTGTGGAAATGAATCTTATGAAAAAATGAAGTTCGGCAGAAAGTTGACAGCGTGTGGAGACCACAGAAGGGACAGGAACTTTATAACTCAGCCTTCACATTTTCCACCTATAGGATTTCAACATTTGCTAAAGTTGTAGTGAGGGCAGCTTCTTCACAGTGCTCCCTCTGGGAAATATCACATTCAGCAATTCCTGAATTACAGTTTCTAATTATATTTTCATACTGTAATGCTGTCTGAAATGCAAATTTGATGACAGAATAATTCGATCCATATAAAATAATTACAAAATTACTGTTTCTCAAACCTCAACTCATACTCCCTGCTATTTAACAAGATAAATTTAACAGCAGCAAAAGTACAGCCAAAACATAGTCTATTTTTTAAACTGTTATCTGACTATAACTGTCTGCACAGATTTTGGCTCACCATGGAAGATTATTTCTAAAATATGACTACCAAAAACATTCCAGAGTTAGGGTTTTTGTTGCTTTAGCTTGGAACCAACAGCCAGGTCAACTTTTATTTTGCATTCAGATTACCCTAAGCATGGCATCTGTGCTTAATTGGAAAAGCAACTGCTGGTTAAAATGCCAAATCTCTAATGTTGATGCATTAAATTAGCACAGTGTAATGATTTGTAGCAGAATGGAAACCAACTTAAGCAATGGTAACCAACCAATAAGTAATTTAAGATCCTAAAATTCCATACTGAAACATCAGTCCCCACTGTCTGACAATTCCACCTTGTCCAGAGGCTCTTATTCCCCTGACAAACATAGCCTAGGTAGAGGCTAGAACCTTTAAAAAGACAGCAGAAATCACATTCTATTTGAAAAAATTCAAGGAGATGTGTTCTGCATTGCAAGGTTTTTTTAGGTTTTACTATGATTCTAGCCTAAATTTAGATTGTCACTGCCCATCAACTCAACCAGATCAAGGTAGAGCACACTAAAGGCTTGAGTGTGTTGTTATTATTATGAGGCGAGAGGCATCAACAGTTCCCATCTGTTTTTTATTTCCCTGCTGTATCCAGTTGTGTGAGAAGTAACATGAGGAGATCTCAGTCCTGCTTTTTGCCATGGTCTCTCCTAAGGTGAAGTGCCTGAATTCCTCAGGAATTGCTGGTCTGCTCGCCCTTCACCATGGACAAGGAGACTGTTGGAAGAGATCATACCCTCCTCATGCCAAGCCCCTGTGCATCTCACGTTTTTAGTCTTTATGTCAGAGGATTTCAAGTCCAAGTAATCTGGCAGTGGCATGGTTGTGGTGTTGGGCAGAAGGTGAGGGATGGGCTGCAACCACCTTCCCCTCTCTTGGTGACTGGAAGAAACCTACAGGCTGTTTGTTCTTTCCTTATGGTGTGTAAAACCATGGCAGGGCACAGACGGCAGGATGCTTAGCGTTACATTGCCTGGCAACTTTACACTCTGCCAAGGCAAAATCCAAGGCTTGTCAAAAGGGTTTGGTACAAAAGTTTTCGCTGACCAGCAGAAATGAGAGCATGAAATCATCGAGCAGAGGCATGCAGCTCCAGGACGACTCTCACAGAATCTTCCCTGCTCTTCTCCTGAGCAAGAACCTGTGACTTCTCCAGCTGCAGACTCTGGTGATGCCTGTGAGCTGCCTGCCTGCCTGCAGCTCATCCATCCCCATCTCCTGGACTGACAGGATGCCCAAAGCCCCTGAAGACTTGTTGAGAGGGGACACAGCTGTCACTCTGTGAGCGCGTGAGTAAAAGGGTAAAAGCCTGTGTTACAGCAATGCTTCTCTCTTGGCATATTTCAGATAATTTTTCAGGAAGCTCTTGATCCTTTTCTCTGTAAACACCACATAGTCAAGAGTGCCGCGTGTCCCAGGAGAGGGGCAGAAAGCCCAGGGATGTGGGGTGCAAGGACGCCATGTGCACAGCAGTTTGCATCCCTGTGCAACCTCAGTGCCACTCACCAGCTTCCCCTGTAACACTGTCTCTCAGACCTCTTGCTACAACACGTCTGGGACCCTTCTGCTACAGTGTGAAGCAGTTTATCATCCTCCTCTGTCAGGTCAAGTTAGAATCTTTTGAAGACTTGCTCAGTATCGCTAAAGCAAGATATGTCCATTTCATCTGGAGATGAGGAACCTATTTTAACAATATTTCTAATTAATAGCTCTTGAGCAAAAGTTGCATCAATTATTTTTCCCCTTGAAGGTGTTTTCAAAGCATCAAATGCTACAGGACACTGTATCCAAGCCTAAATGAATGAGGATAAGCCCAAGCACACAGAGCATCATTGCCACACTGATGACTCAAGTCAAGCCTGGAAGGAGACTGCAGCTATACGTGGAGGCAAATCCTTCAGATACCAGGGTGAATGACTTCTCTTGAACGGCAGCGCTGCCCAGCTCAAATCTGTCCCCATACTCCATGCCCCAGTCCCTCACTGGACTTGCTCCACCTGTATAAGTTGGTGAACAAGCAGATCTCAGAGGGTGGTGGGTCGCACTGACTGCCTCTCTCTGCCCTCCCCATCCACCCTGCTGCCCAGAGTCTGGGGGAACACACATGTAGGTGGAGGGGGATGGACTGCTGTTGGCTGAAACGTAGCTCCCTGTGCCAGCTGAGGAGAAGCCATGCCCAGCTCAGCCCAGGCGGGTCACCCGGGCAAGGACACCAAGAGCCCCACTCCCCGAGAGAAATCTGTACTTGGGGTGCTACAGCACCTCCACACCGAAGCTGCGGGGCTCCTGTAAACCTTGGTTAGAGTCACCCATGAGGAATCAGTGCAGCAGCATCAGGTGAACAATTTAATACAGAGAATTTTTAATATCTCAGCCCCCCAAAACATTGATGTTTTAGGCAAAAGAGTTGAACTGAAAAGAACTGATGAGAAAACGCCAAGTGAAATGGTTTAAAGGTTTCAGATGCATTTATCCTTGTTGCTCTGCTAAGAATGTCAAATGCAGTGAAATCCAGAGCATTAATCCATAACTTTCCTTAGAGAAGTGCCTTCAGTTTTAATGTCTGTCTTGGCTGCCTTTCTGAAACAATTATTTATGCTTCATTTGACAACATTTGTATTATTTTAATAGCATTTTTTTAATCTTTTACTGCTCTGTGTTTTAAATTGTTTTGTAGCTCCATGATTGTTTTAGACAGGCAGCTGCTTTGCAGAATCATTACCATTATCAATAAACCCTTTGAACTTTGGGAGGAACAGGAGTATATAATTAGAGATGATAAGAACGATCTAACATACTTTTCCAGGAAACAACGCACACGATGCTTCAGCTGTAATCTGTTCTTAAAATGAATCTATATGTTCCCACACAAACTCAGCCTGTGGCACTAAACTTCAGGAGCTCTGGGATCTCCTTCCCCACAACAGCCACCTCAGAGTAAGTGCAGTACAGAAACAGACCCGAACTCCCTCTTGGTTTTACAAAAAGACACAAATAGCATTTAATTTTTCAATCACTGTGGTGATTGAAAAATCATGCTGCTCACGCTGCGGTTCTTTTTTTTAGCTATTCTAACTGGTCTCAATGCACAACAGAAAAAAAAAAAAAAAAAGGGAAAAAACAAGCCTTGTGTGTGCGCGTGAGAAAAAGGACAAAAGCCTGTGTTACCGCAATGCTGCTCTCTTGGCATATTTCAGATAATTTTTCAGGAAGCTCCTGATCCTTTCCTCTGTAAACACTATACAGTCAAGAGTGCCGCGTGCCCCAGGAGAGGGGCAGAAATCCCGGGGAGCGCGCGGGGAGCAGGGACTCCATGTGAACAAAGATGATTGAAATACTCGAACTTTGAGAGTTGGATTTTACGTCTGTTCCTGGCTGCATTGACTGCTGGCTTTCCCCTCACTGAATACACTGGGTACAAACCAGCCTGAATTGGGCATCATTAAAAAACTACAAGTTTCAACAGAGGTATAAAAAAGCTGTAGGGATGCCCAAATCAACACAATAACTAGACATCATTTCTTTTAACTTCCAAATGCACTAGCCTAGGATTACTCGTGTTCATTTATATTCTTAAAGTGTCAAATGAGAACAATATCATTTTATTCTCCTTTCATGGATCATTAATCTAAATTTAACTCCGTTTTGCAGTCTGCACACAAAATTAGTAACTGGAAGCTGCTTTGCATTTATCTGATAGTGCTGGGCTTGTTCATCAAGGCAAACTTCCAGCCAAAACAAACAAGTGAAAAAAATATCAGTCACGATAAACTGCTTTCTATTCTATTTTTTTTTTAAGGAAAAAAAATCCAAACCTGATGAGAACGTAAAGCAAATGGTTACCTCACACTGCAGAAATGCAAGTTTTTAATAGTCCATGCTCTGGCAGCCCCTGAGAATCAGCAGCGGCGGCAGCGGTGGCGGCGGCGGGGATGAATCCAGCATCCACCGGGTTCTCACAAGGCTTTGACTGCGCGGCCGGGACCGCAGGCTCAGCCTCCAGCTGACGTCAAGGCGGCCGTCACATGGCCAGGCGCAGGCCCAGGGAGCACTGGTTGTCCTGGCAACCCCAGCACTGCTCCGAAATTATTTCAATAGGTCATCTGTCATACTGCGCGCACATTGGAGCCATCACGGGCGCCCGGACAACCCAAACACCACGGGCTTGCTGGAGCTGGCTGCGCCGGGGGCTGGTCCCATCGCCGACGCTCTCTTAACCCTGTCCCTGTAAGAAAACGCTTCTCTCTTCCTCCTGCATCCCCAACCTCCAGCAGAAAACAGAACATTATACACCTGGTTTGCCCAAGCAAAGGGGCACAAGCACTGCCCTTCAAGTGTGCTGGGTCACCTCAGTGACATGCAGCTCAATGCTGTGCTGGGCTAGCTAAAATTAGGGTCTTTCTCAATGACACACAGCTGAAGTTTTATTCATAGCCACAGAGACACATTCTTGGTCACCAACACCTCTGCCCAGATTTGGGGCGAGGCAGCAGTGGTACTTGCTGAAGCGATGCGGGGCAGCAGCCACGCAGGGCTGTGGGCCGGACCCCGGAACTGCCTGGCCAGCTCGGCCTCATCTCCCTGAGCCTCAGTATCTGGTCCCTCTGCTAGCCTGCCCATGATGCCTCTCCAGCTGCTCCCAGCAAAACATTCCAATAAGGGGGACAAAACACTGTCTGTTTCCACCTAGTTCTGACTAACCTCTGAAGCTTTATCCTACAGGAAGGGATATCATGCCAGTGTCTCTGATTTCCTTGTATCTTTAGCTAAAATCCACTCCTTCCTCAAAATTTCCTTTTTTTTCTCTCTGCACTTTACCTTACCAGAGCCCCATAACACGTGCATGCAGCAGGGGCAGGACACGGAATATGCTGGAGAAGGGAAAGACTTTCATCTGCAGGAAGCAGGGAGGAAAGACAAATTGTCAGCAACAAGAAAATATTCCTGTGCTCATCTGAGTCAGTGATGGTTACTGACCAGTTCCCAGGACATGAAATACCAGGAACCAACCTCAGTAGATGTCTCTGGTGAAGGTGGAAGCAGATGTAAAGCTGCGTAGGATCTGCAAATGCCAAGAGCTGGGGGATCCTCAGCCAAAATTGGCTTTGGCCCCTTTGCAAGAGGGGAAGAGAAAATATTAGAAATTAAAAGATAACCTGAGATGGAGCATAAAGGAGTTCTGGAGGGGCCTTCCCCCCATCCAAGGCAGTGGGAAGATGGGGAGGACATGGGACTGGTGGGTAGTGGGAGGACCACTGAGCCCCCTTGCCTTCCTCTGCATCTCTCTCCTGGATGTGAGAGCAGCAGGTATTTGGGATATCTAGCATCATGTTTGGATGAGTGGATGATGAGGTAGATTTGGAACTGTCTGAACAGTGGAGCTCAGAGGGTTGTGATCAGTGGTAAAGGGTCCAGTTGGAGGCCTGTAGCTCATGGTGTTCCCACGAATTGATGCTGGGTCCAGTATTATCCAACTTCTTCATCAATGACTTGGATAAAAGGACAGATGCCTTGTCAGCAAGTCCGCTGATGATACAAAACTGAGTGGCTGATACCCTAGAGTGCCATCCTGTCATTTAGAAGGACCTTGACAGGTTGGAGAGATGGGCAGAGCTGAACCTTATGAAATTCAACAAAAGCATGTGCAGGGTCCTGTACCTGGGAAGGAATAATCTCCTTCACCATTACAGGCTGTGCTGACCCGCTGGAAAGCAGCTCTGGGGAGAAGGACCTGGGGGTCCTGGTTGGCAACAAGATGTTCATGAGCCAGCACAGTGTCCCTGTGGCCAAGAAGGCCAAGGGTATCCTGGGGTGATCCTGCTCCTGTACTCAGTCCTAATTAGACCACATTTGGAGTGTTGTGTCCAGTTCTGGGCTCCTCAGTGCAAGAGAGACATGCAGCTCCTGGAGCAGGTCCAGCGAAGGGATACAAAGATGATTAGGGGAGTGGAGCACCTCAGTTATGAGGAAAAGTTGAGGGAACTGGGCCTGTTTAGCCTGGAGAAGGGGAATCTGAGAGGGCAGACACTCAAGGTATAAAACTATCGGAAGGGAGGGTGGAGGATGGAGCCAGGCTCTTCTTGGTGCTGAACAAGAGGATGAGAGGCAATGGGCAAAAAGCGATGCACAGGAAATTCCACCCGAACGTGAGGAAAAACTTCTTTACTGTGAGGGTGACAGAGAACTGTAACAGTCTGCCCAGAGAGGTTTTGGAGTCTCCTTCTCTGGAGGCACTCAAAAGCCTTCCGGATACAATCCCAAGTATTGTACTCTGGAGTACCCTGCTTGAGCAGCAAGGTTGACTAGATGATCTCCAGTGGTCCCTTCCAACCTTACACATTCTGTGACTCTGTGATAAAAACTTCCAGTGCTGGTTTGTGCAGCATTTAGTGAGAAGGGCATCTCTATCCAGCATAACTTATAAACTACCTCTTCTGCACTGTACTGGGTCTTTCCAGGGCAGTTGGTATTAGCAGGCAAAGCCCTCTGAGATCCTGAGCTGCCCCCTGGGTCTCAGTGCAAAGGAGCGATAAGGGCTTGAAAAGTTATTACAATAGAATAAGGCAGCCCCCACTGTCTAAAATTCATGCCTTAAAAAGAAAATATTCACAATTACTGGGAAACCTGTGGCTGTTTAACAGAACAAGAATAATGCAATGAATTTTAAAAACCCCACTGATTACTACATGTGTTGCACATAATCCCACATATTAATCCAATATAGAAGGCTGAAACTTCATGTCAACACCCACCAAAAAAATTGTATCACAACATACAGATGTATTTTTTCACTTAATGGCAATGTTTGTACAATACTGCATAAAGTTTGGGTTTGCAGTTTAAAAATATATGCCTCTACACTGCATAGTGCATTCCTTTCTGTTGGTCTGACAAAAATGTGTGCACCTGGAGGAGATTTTAATGTTTCTGATTCTTATAAAAGCCCTTTCATAAAAGTGGACAGTGCAACACATGCACTGTAATGGTCACAAAACATTTCAATAGCCATTTTGCTCATGCCCTAAAGGGCTGACAGAAATGGCCCAGCAGGGTCATAGAACCATAGAATGGTTCAGGTTGGAAGAGACCTTAAAGATCATCTACTTCCAAACCCCCTACCATAAGCAGGGACACCTTCCACTAGACCAGGTGGCCCAAAGTTCCATCCAGCCTGGCCTTGAACAGTTCCAGGGATGGTGCTTCCACAACCTCTCTGGGCAACCTGTTTCAGTGTCTTACCACCCCCACAGTAAATAATTTCTTCCTAATAGCTAATCTAAACCCGACTTGCTTCAGTTTAAAGCCATTACCACTTGTCCTGTCACTACGTGCCCTTGTTAAAAGTCTCTCTCCATCTTTCTTGTAGTGCCCCTAAGGTACTGGAAGGCTGCTCTAAGGTCTCCCCAGAGCCTTCTCATCTCCAGGCTGAACAACCCCAACTTTTGCAGCCCCTTGGGGACCTACATCTGCTCTGCTCTCATGTAAGCCTTTTCTCCATACACAGACATGCGTGTGGAGAGCCCCTTCATCCTCCAGCATAAAAGTAACCCTTGCACTCACCCTTACAGGATATTTCTGCTGCCAGACAAGAACTTGAAGGAGTTTTTAAACAATCCATGGTGTTTATAAGGGCATACTAACTATATCTTGAGAAGGTTATAATTTTCAGCCAGTTGAAAGATACTAAGTGGAAAAAAAAAAAAGACTAGAGCTCTGAAGAACATATGATAATGGCAGCATAAATGTGGACGGTCCCAGTTCTCAGGGCTTGGCAGACGTTTCCCTGCACCTCCCCAATGATGGAGACTGGGTATGGCTCCTCCACAGGAAGATTTTCTGAATTTCTGACTGAAATCCCTACTTCTTCCCAGCACGTGCTGTAACATTCAAATCTCTGAAGGACTAGGGTCAAGGAAAACCTTATACCATGCAGACAGATGCAGAAATGAAAGCCATGGCATCTGTCCGTCAGAGAGCCAAAGTATCATGCTAGAAATGGCAGAAAAGCCTATATTCCCTGAATGAGCTTAACTTTTCCATGATAAAACCCCAAGCATAAAAACAGTTTCCTCTGTCATTTCAATCAACTGAATGAGCTCACAGCAGTGAAACATGGGCACTGACTGGAAAAATATAAAAAAGATATTTTATGTGGAGAAGGACTTGGGAGTGAGGGTTAATGAAAGACTCAACATGAGCTGGCAGTGTGCACTCATAGCCCAGAAAGTGTCATTCATGTCCTGGGCTGCATCAAAAGGAACTTGGACAGCAGGACGAGAGAGGTGATTCTCTCCCTTTTCTCTGCTCTTGTGAGACCCCCGCCTGGAGTACTGCATGCAGTTCTGGGATCCCCAACACAGGAAGGACATGAAACTGTTGGAGCAAGTCCAGAGGAGGGCCATGAACTTGATAAGAGGATTGGGGCATTTCCCCTATGAAGACAGGCTGAGAAAGTTTGGGCTGTTCAGCATGGAGAAGAGAATGTTGCGTGGAGACCTCACAGCAACCTTCGTGTATCTGAAGGGGGCCTACAAAGAAGCCAGAGGGGGACTCTTTGTCAGGAACTGTGGTGATAGGATAAGGAGTAATGGGTACAAACTGAAAGAGAGAAAATTTAGGCTGGATATTAGGAAGAAATTTTTACTGTGAGGGTGGTGAGACACTGAACAGGTTTTCCAGGGAGGTTGTGGATGCCCTAAACCTAGTGGTGTTCAAGTCAAGTTGGATGGGGCCTTAAGCAACCTGGTCTAGTGGGAGATGTCCCTACCCATGGCAAGGGCAGGTTGAGACTAGATGATCTTAGAGGTCCCTTTCAACCCTTAATATTCTATGATTTAAAAGCTGAAGCCTGGTAAGAAACAAATGTGTTCCGTCCATCTGGTACCATGATACAAATGCATTCTCCTGCTGCTACAAGAACATGATGCTTCATGGGGAAAGGTTTCTGACCTGCATTTGGGACCACCTCTGTCCCTCCCACCCCTCCAAGTCTGGGGCCCATGGAGGGCACTACTAGGGAACCTGGGTTGGCTCCCTCTTTCTTAGATGATGGACAGTCTGCCAGAACTTCACTGACTGCAGCAAAGTGTGTTGTATCATAATATACCTATAGATATCTCTAATACCTAAACCTATAACATACATGTATCAGCACCTATGTTATACTTACACACAAACACAGTGCTACAAGGTAGGACACAATCCAGCTTTTCCTCCTGCACTTCTTTTGGCTCTACAGAGCTAACAATAGAAAATGCCCATAAAATGGAAGACACACAGGGAGCAAAAACTCTGTATGGGTTGATCTTTGAACCCACAAGACTAGATCTTCCCTGGCATCAATCCCTGCTCTCAGGAAGAAGCCACATCCATGCAAACAGCTGAGAATCTACTCTTGGCTTTCATTTTACCAAAACAACACTTAGAAAGTGTTTCATCTCAAATATCCATGACTTTTTAGTGTTTTTAAAAATAAAAGGAAGGAAAAAGGCAAGTAGGCATGATGTCAATGTAATAAATATACATATAAAGAACAAACCACATATGTTTTGCTGGCCTCTGCAGCTTGCTGTTTGAAAGAGTGGCTAATGTTTCCATTGGCATCAGTTACATAGATAAAGAAGAGACAGAAACAGGGCTCAGCAAAGTTGTCATGTTGACTTTTGTTCTTGTAGAAAAACAACGTGGAAAAAAACCCACAGGAAAACACATTTTAGTTTTGATACAGCTGACATGACACTACCAGCACAGGGGACTTCAAAACAAAAACAAGAAGAGAAGGTGGTTCAGCCCACCTCATTCACTGATGGTGACCCAGTGAAAGAGTTATTGTTCCAGTCAAATCAGGTGGAAGATGGTTTCCCAGGAATGTAGCACTGTAAGAAAATCCTGTGCTCTCCATATATGTGTCACTAATTCCTGCTCACAGGGAAGGTGAATGATTCTGCTTTCCAAAACAATAATTTGTGTTTCCCTTACAACGCCAGTGGTTTGAGGATGCCCCCAGCACCCTTCCTAGCAGTGAGAAGAGGCACCAGACTGAAGTTCTGGGAGGGTGTAAGCATCAACAGTGTTTGTCCAAACAAAGACCCCCAATGAGTGTTGCTGAGAGGCGGAGAATAGCTCTTGCAGTCTGATTTGCCTTTTGTGATGTATTTTGTAGAAAAGATCACTTGGTCTGCAACAACTGGCATTTGAGCATAAATAATGTCATCATCTTTCCTTAGGCAGCATTGTATTAATTTTGTTCCTGCTAAGATATGCAACACCTTCTCACATGATCCTTTAAAGCTTTTGCTTGCACCTGCTGCCTCACAGAAGCTGATCACTTTTGGGGCTTGCACATCCCTCCTGCACCTCATGCCCTGTGCCAGTGTCTCCACATCCTCTCCTTTTCTCTACTCATGCTCCTGAATTTCCCTTGCAATGCCCTCACCTTCACTCTATACTACTTGTTGGTTAGAAGTGAACAGCGTCTTGAACCATGAGTAAGATGAAACTTGCTTTTTGCCACCTTGCACATTGTCCAGGACTACATCTACTCTGACAGCTGAAAGAAGCCAAGACTCATTCCCTGGCCCAGAGACTAGGTCACAGCACCACTGGAGCCTACAGCAATAAACCTGGAAAAAAATCCCATAGTCTACCGATCACAATCAGTGACTCCTAAGGGATCAGCCAGAAGACTGATTTTGCTGCTGAATGTGGATTCTTTCCATTAATTGATGCACTTGAGTTGTATGCACTTACCTGGGGGCCAAACTGAAAGAAAACAGGGAAAAGTAATTTGGATCAAACAAGAATTGATTACTTAGCAACATGCAGGGAAAAAAATGCACTTTGGATCAAAGAAACCTTTTAGGGCATTTTTAAAACAAGCCAAGGATATCTGGAAACAAAGGTCTTCATCTGTAGTGGGACTTCAATGAAGACCTGTGTGGGCAGGAGGGGCCACGATTGTTTGCCCTGCTGGTGGTTACCCTCCCTCACCCTTGGGGCCTGTTTGGCTGGGAAGCACAGACCCCCCCCTCTCCTCTCAAACTCTGATATTTTTATGGCTTAACCTAACCTGGTTCATTTGGACTGAATTTGCTGATTGCTTCCAATGCCCAAAAGCAGCACTTTCTGGAGAATAATTGATTTACCAATTTTTCATCCAGACTGAAATAATATTTCAGGTAGCAAATTACTCCCTGAGCCCCCTTGCTAGGATCTCTGTGGTCTCACAATAACATTTTCTAATTGTCTGGCTCTTTTGCGTCTCCTCCTTACTGTGTGGAAGTCACATCTGAGCTGCAGAGATATTAAGATCCTGACCCAAAAGTCATCTAAGCTCATGGATACCCTTACGCTGGCTGGGATGTTACACGTGTGGTTAAGTATTTGCTGGATGAGAGCCCAAGTGCCTGACAGCATTGTGGAAACCAACCGCGCACACAGTGATAGCGAGTGAAGAAAAACAAAGAAACAAGATAGAAATACCCTTTTGCTCCCAAAGAAATCTTTCTCCAATAAGGAGAAAGAAAGAGAAATCAGTAACAGGAATTCAGTCATATGTATTTAAGTCCTACCTATATTAAAAAGGAACCTTTCCAGTTTTTCAAAAACTCTTTGCAATGTTAATCACATTTGGCAAATTTCAACTGTTTTTGCTTTTTTTTTTTTTTTCTTTTCCTGTGCTTTGACTTCCTCTTTTTCCTCCCCCTTTCCTTGAGTTGCTGCTGTCCACTTCTGTGTAGTTTATCTTATCTGAGTAGCTGCTAGTATTTAATTTGTAATAGCAAATCACCAGCCTGCAGTCTCACATGGAGAGATATCACACTTCCGTTAAATATACCAGCCTGATTCATAAAAACCTGAATTTTAGCACACCTTTGACATGGTGTTTCACTGCCCACTCTCAGGAACAAGAGTGTGACATTATCCTTCCTTCATGGAGACACAGTGGGACCAGCACTTCTCATGGCTCTGAGGCACTCAGGCATGTCAGCTCTTGGCATTGGAAACCTGTTTTCCTGTCAGGTTCAGAGAGGAAAACAACACCATCAGAGGATGGTGGTGTTTTGCAGTCCACTCCAGGAGCCCAGCTGATGCCTATGTGTACATCTCTGCAAATGAAGCTGCTGCTCACACACCATCCCCAAAAGAACCGGGGGGAATGGGGCCATTGGGCTGTTCTGGTCACTGCCTCACCCTCCTCACCCAGCCCCAGGTTGCCACCTAGGCATTACATGGCCATGGGGAAAATCTTACCTGGGTCGAATTGGGACACAATAAAAAATGTACTCAGCTTGAATTTCCTGCCAGTCCTGATCAGGACATCTCTGTGTCCTTCCCAAACACCTGGTGCCTCACAAGCAGCTAATCTCTGTTCCTCAATGCTAGATAGGTAAAGACTGAATTGCCATGTTTGCCTGGCTTTTTATCAGTGGGCAGGCAGGGTTCAGAGTGGAATGGAAAGTTGGTTCAGAAGAATGCTCTGGGAATGGAACTTGCTGTCCTTGCACACATTGTTATAAAGCATCTCTGGCAGGCACTTCTTTAACTTGTGCCTACAGATAATACAGAAAGGTTTCCTAGTGTCAGTAACTGCTGAAGAGATAGGAATGAAAGCATTTTTGGCATCTGTTTTCTGACTTAGACCAAGTGTCTTTGCCCTTTCCTTGATCACTACACTTTTCCCCTTTCTCCCTGTGATACCCAAAAGGTAAGTGGTGATAAATTTGTCATACATTTTCTAAACACAGGAGTAGAAGCCAGAGAGGCTATTGTGCTGGGACACGGACTATCCGTGCTACCTTAGCACCCACTCTGCCCAATTTGAGAGGAAGGACCTGGCTGTGCCTGAGCAGCAGCTCTGGCAGAAATGGCCAACTGCATCCCTCTGACACCCCGCTTCTCACTTTTGCCTTTTCCAGTACCTGCTGCCAGCACCTGCCTGCGTTCCTGACCTTGCTGTGAGAAGGATGGATGTGTGGACTCCAGTTAGGCACATACCTGCAGTGCAAGCTTACAGCAGTTGCCCAAGGCAAGTGCACGAGTTGTTTTCATACCACAGGCTCTGCAGCCCTGGCACAGCCTGGAACTGCAACAAGAGGAGGGCACAGAGCAGTGGGAGTGATTACTGCATGACCAGGCATCTGTGGCAGCAACAAAACCAAGAGCTGTCAATCTCCGGGGAGAGGAGAGCAGAACAGACACTCTCTAGTCATCCTCCACTCCTTCTCCATGGGTGATGACAAACATGGAGTCTGTTAGAACTCTGGACACAAAGACAAATGTTTTAGACCTTTTCAGGCTCCAGTTGGTGTTTTGTGTCTATCCTGAAATCAGACCTGGTGTTAGAGCTTGCTCTACCATAAAAGCAATCCTGCATGTAAGGCAGCTCCATGGCTGGATCCCACAGATAAACAGGCAGAGATTTGCTGGCAGGGCTTTATGTGAAACAGAATGTAAAGGTGGATTCCCACGATTCAACACAATCAGCCTTTCTGTTGACTTAGTTGACTCTGTGGGTATGCACACATGATGTTTTGCATGCAGGTATGAGCTCACTCTGTTTTGAACTGACTGGAAACCACGTGAATAGGGTTTACATGCGAAAAAAATCCACCAAAACCAAGTAAGGAAGGTAGGCACACTCAGACAATGTTTGGTTGCTGTAGAGCATAAGACAAAGTTGGCAACTGCCTGACAAAAACATGTAGAAATACCCCAAGAATAAAACAAAACCAGCCTAGAAACAGCCAAATTCTGTAAGATTCAGTTACCAATACTGCTGCATTTACTGCTGTCATCTGTCTTTAACAGGAACTAAGAACTATGTCATTCTTTGAGTAAAGGGCCTCATTGGGTGAAGTACCTTCCTGTCCTTTGTAGAGATGACCCTATCCAGCCACAACAGATGTCCCTGGATTCCTCATAGAGAGTGAAAACTCAGGCTGTTTTCCCACGTTATCTCTGAGTGGGATAACACAAGCCGCCCAGCTGTGCTAAATCCCAGCAACCAAACTCATCAAAACAAAACAAACTGGAGCAAACATATAGCTGTCACTGTAACGAGAGGGACACGACTTCAGCAAGCCAGATGACAGGCCATGGCTGGACACTGCAGATCCAGCCCTCACCTCCATCACCTCAGCAGTGCTGTCAAGAGCAGCATCTTCCAGCTTATGTACCCTGTTTTATTCTTCAGGAGGTGAATGCCACCCAGTTGTTTGAGGATGACTTCTAGGCTATAAATGCATTAACTCTTTAAGAAGATGCAAAGAGAAGACAAAAATGGACAGATGCAGGAGCCTCTGCTCCTGACTCACTGGGTCTGAGCACTGCTGTCACCTAGTCCTTCTCATCCACTCTCTCCCAGGTGATCACAGGGCCCCAGGGGAACAAGTGGCACCTGTTTGCTGCAGGCTGCTCCTTTGCAGCCTGTCTCTTTCCCTGCCCTCATCCCTGGAGCCTCATCATGGGGCCAGAGAGCAAAGCACTGTGCTCTCCTCTCCAGGGCTGTGCCAGGTGTTACAGCTGCATATTTTATCTGCTTCAGGAAGATTCAAGTAGGAGAGTGAAATTTTATTAATGCTGAATTTTATGAACCCAAAACTGGTGAAAAAGACATTGAAAATTTTGAAATGCATTAAGAGCTGCCCCAAAAGTTTACAAATGAAACTCACCCAAGTACTTAAGTGCTGTAAGCCAGTCCAGTAAGAAAAGAACATGGAAAGGAGTTATTATGCAGAGAGAGTAACAGCCAAATTAAAGATGATCTAGGTATAGTCCCAAAACAAATTTAATCTTTCATCTCAATTTGCATTGTGAGAGGACAATGAACAGAGGGGCAAAGATAAGGTAGCTAATTAGACTTTGAATATAGGGATGAAAATGACCAATCCTGAAATAGAATGAAATTTGAAGAATTTTAATGTGCTTGAATCAAAAGACCAGATGATCTGTATCTAAGAACCACAGAATAATGAAAGAGCTGGCAAATGAAATGGTGGGTCTGGCAGCAAGTGTTTCTAACAAATATTTCTAATTCAATGTAGCTCAGGCTGTCTCTAGTCAAAGGACTGTAAGCAGTACTCACAAATATGGGCCCCTTTATCTGGTCTGTGTAGCATGCAAAACATAAAGTCAAATTTTAAGGGAAGAACAAACATAATACATCCCATATCTTTATCAAACAGATGTGTTCAGATTAGCCAATATCTGTTTTTGATAATAGGATTTTACTGGTCAAAGGAGATGTTATTTACCTAGACTCTGCTAAACCACCCAACACAGGTTATTGTTAGTTAAAACAGAGATTATGCAAGCTAGCAGAAGAATTGTACGGTGAGGAGGAACTGGACGGCGGACAACAACTTCCTGAACTTCCTGAAGGGGCTGGCAAGGGGACAATGGCAGAGTTCCTCAAGGGTCAGACTTGGAAGTGCTCTAATTTATTGTGGCACAAAAAGCAATATTTGCTTGTGAAGTTCAGCGATGAAGACGTTGCTTACATGATCACAGTGTCAGAGGAGGAGAACTGGATGGACAGACAAACTCAAACTAGGAAGGGACAGAGATGTCTGGGGAATGGGAAGACTAGCTGGCTGGAGGAAACAAAGCCAGCTCTTAGCTCTGTTCCCTTTGGCTCTGGTCAGACTGGATGAGCTAAAAAACATTTTCCAAAAAGGCATGAGCAGTGACAATCAGTGATTCCAAGCACACCAAGCACTGCTTGTCCCATAGGCACTTCCCTGAGCACAGAAGGGAAATGATGACACATTTCCCCTTTACTGCTGGGTTGGTTAGACCTGACTCAAAACTTTCCTTTTCAAGATATGTGTTTGGCAAAGAGCATCGACTCCTTGAAGCTACAGTCCACAACAAAAGGGAGAAACAGTTCAAGCATTTCAAGATTTCTCCTAACTGTCTGCATATTTGTCTCTTTTGAATTGTTTTACCCAAAGGTACTTCTGTTCTGAAAAAAAGGCAGGAGTCATTCCTAAAAGGCAAAAGAAGCAGGTTCCACTATGCTGGTAGTTAGTCACTGTTTTGAACTGTTGTCACGCAACATTTCATAACTAGGCAATGCAAAAACAGAAACAATATAAAATAAGCCTGGATTTATCTCCTGGAAATTCTGTGTTGGAAGATGAATTGGATCAGGGGGATTTTCACATTGTCAAGGGGTAATTTTTAGAGGATTTTAAGGTAGATTTTGGTGGATTAGCAACAATAAACATAGCATAAGCCAGTAAAACTGGGGGTACACGGTAAATAGCATTTACACAATGGAGAAAGTGACAGGAGAGGACTAGATTGAGGTAGCTGATCAAAAGAAACAGGGTAGGCCAAAATGAAGGGGGAAAGTAATTTCCTTGCCTTATCATGATGATTGCCTTTGATTTTTAAAACAGCCAGCAAAATAAGCCATTAGAAATACATCTAAAATTAAAATAATGCTTGTAAAGGCAACAGTGGAAGCTCCTAGGATAGGTAGTAACTGATTCCTACTACTGGTTGAAATAAATCGATTTTGCTGTGAAAGGGGGCAAAACAAATATCTGACTTCCTGTAGAGTCACATCTTAAAGCCCCTGTGCTCCCCATTGCAGTGACTCCAGACCTGCTCCATGCCCCATATGATTCTTCACTACAAGGCTCCCAAGCCTCCTTCACATCTGCAGGCAGCTCCAGAATCCTTCCAGTTCTTCCATTCTGTTTCCGAGCTATGTCCATGGGACACCCAGCTCACCCCCAGGGCCCATAGGCCAGCCATGCTCTGTCTTAGCCCCCCTGCTCCTCCACACTGATGGTTTTGGACACGTTAGCTGCACCAGATATGATGCTGGTAGCAATAGTGGACTTCATCACATGCTGCACAGCAGGTTTAACAGTGTGTCTGAACTGATTAAACTGCGCAAAGAAGGCCTGAAGTCTCTCTGTGTATCCTTGGGTGGAAGATTGTTAATTTCAGTTTCTTCTAATAAGCTATTAGTTTTCACAAAATACAGAGGAACTTGTATTTTCAGGGCAGATTTCCCCAGAAGGGAGACTTCTGTCAGTCTGACTAGATTTGTGCAGTGCTTTCAAAAGCTGCTTGTGGGGGACAGCAAGGCAAGAGATGAAGACATGCTCAGAGAGACAGCACACTCAAAGAAATGCTATTTGCCCCAGCTGGAAAATAGGGCAAAAGAAGCAATCTTCTGGTCCTGCTAATATATAGCATAGCAGATCCTGGATGTGGCTCCCAGTCTGGCATATTGCTCTTGCAGGCCATGCTCCTGTCCTGCAGCTTTACTTGTGCTAGGAGTCCTACTGGAGCTCACATAATCCAAAGGTTCTGTGAAACAAGCCACAAGGTGTCGAAATTATTGAAACCGGCAAGTTGGCAAGAAAAAAACTGAGTCTTACAGTGAGGTACAGCATTTTGAACATCAGGACATTATAACAAAGGCAGAGCCTTTTAGAAGAGCCCTCTACATCCTGGAGTGCTCTGCATGTTGGGAAAGCCTGATTTTGGCCTGATTTTCTCCCTTGTGCATAGTGATTCTAGACCCCATTAATAATTGCTGTGGTGGATTGACTGAACGAAGTTAATTCCATCCCAGTTAGACCCAGTACAACCACGCTGGAAGGGGGACTGACACCACTGGGGCATGCAGTCTTTTGCATGTCCCTGGGCTATCCTCTGACATGAACCATATTCCCAGGGAGTACCTGATGCCTCTATCAACCATGGAGAAGAATTTCCCATGTTGTCTGGAGATCTCTGCAAGGCAAAGTCCCAAAGTTTCATATGGTTTTGATACAGTCAAGAAAAGCTACAGCACCTTGGCATCTTGCACAAGCTGGTCATTAAACCCTCTCCAAAAGAGGCAAGATGCAATGTAAATGGAAAAGTTGTTTGTGATTTTTACAGCTTTCTAGGCAAGTGATCTTCATCAGTTTGGTGTCTACTTTCATCTCCAGCTCAAGTGTCTCTTCCCAGGGGATTTTTCTTTGCAAAGGTCCTCTGGCCAATGATTGTGGAACTTGTGTTGAGCTCAATTTGTGTTAAGCTGCCAGATGCTGCTCCACCCTCTTAGTCTTGAAGTAAAGCTTAGCAGTTCCTGATGCTTTCTCTCTAAATAACGTACAAGCCAATATAATTGGGTCAGAGCACAGGTGATAGACCTGCAAACCTGATGAGATGGACATCACAACTCTCTGCCCCCTGTTCATCTTCTTCCCTGGCACTGAGAACTAGTGCTCCCAGACAGTAGCCCAGCTAAACCAACTCTAGGACCTGGGCTGGAGGGCATTCCTTCCTGTCCTCTGTGTGCTGAGATTAGCTCCCGCTGCATCCTACTAAATGGGAGGTCTAGGGACACTCCAAAAGTTAGGGCTTGCAAGGAAACTACGTCAGAAGTCTGTAAAAGTCTAGTATTCACTGTCACCAAATCTGTCTTTGTTTCTGTCTCTGTTGCCCAGTCAGCTTAAAAAAAAAAAAAAAAGATTAAATATATGATCTGCAGTCACGTTCCTACTTACGTGGGTGCAAGCAAGGAGTAACTCTGCTCGGATCATGGGAGGTTCCCTGGAGTACTAAAAAGCAGCTGGATCCGGGACAGACTCGTATTGCATCACATGGAACCAGGGCTGATTGGGACAAAAACCAGAAGACTTTGGGCAGCCTAAAGGTCCCTGCTCCCCCCACATTGTTATGATACATGACTTTTACTGTAAAACAGGGGAAAATATACCAAAGCATTAAATAAGGTAGTTATTTTCATTAGTGGTACCACCGGAGGCCCCGTTACAGAAATGCAATGTAATTGTAATGCAGCTCCTACCTTCTGCTAGACCCTTCCACACACAGAGCTAAATCCTTCTCTTACTGCGTTTTCCTACCCAGTGAAGCTTGTCCAGATGTAATCAACAGAGGGATGAAAGACTGTGGGACAGCAACACAGCTGTTGCAGGGCACACTGCCTTTCTGAAGGTGCTCATATGGGTACTCAAAGCTGAAAAAACCCCTGAGAGAGCATTTCAAGACACCCGAGAAAGATGTTGCTCCATCTAAATACTTTACATCCACTGCGGTTCAGAGTACAGAGTTACAACTGCAAGTCAGACACGGATTTCAGTAAATGAATTATAGCAGAGGTTACTACTGAAGTCTCAGTGATATTTATGAAAGACTTCTTTACATGAACAACACTGAAACATTTGGAAACTATTTGGTTTTTTTCAGGAACATAATGCTTAGTTCACCATAGCTACAGATAGAGTTTGGACCAAGAAGTGTGGAAATGTATTCAGAGTCAGACTGTTAAAGATGTTTCAGTCCAACTCTACTGTGCTGTCATACCTAACAAGTTCAGGAGACTGGGACTTGTTTTCAGCATGTGTGTGACCAGCACCACAGACATCACAGACATGTTAGGACAGGCAGGTCTGGCATCCCTCTCCCAGTGGCCTTGACTCTACTGGAAGTTTGCCTACACTGCAAAACATTAGGCGTCTATATCTTTTCCTATTTCTATCTATTATTTCTATTTCTAATCCTCCCACCACACCTTTTAAACCCCTGCCTAGACAGAGCATTGCTGTTATTTGAGCACAGAAGTGAAGCTGTATCCCTTTCAACAAGAAACCACCTCTGATCAATACATCACAGGAAGAAAAGGTGTCAGCAGCTGTCACAGGAGCAGGAGGTCAGGAAGGATGAGAGATAACCCACAGACTTGTAGCCTATGCAGCTGAGGGACCTGTGGGACAGCCAACATCCTTGCAAACACAGTGACGGGAAAGGATGGCCCTTGTGCGTGCTCCTGCCCAGTCTCTGACCAGTCTGTTCCTTCACCCAGAGGGCAGTAACCAAAGGACGACTTACTGCACCCTGGTCCTGCATCCTGGACCTGTCTCTTTGTAAAAGTGGGCCTGCACAGCCTTTTAGCTGCTTTTCAGAACAGCAAGTGCTCTTTAAAAGTAAAATGTCAAAAATTCAGTTAAACTCTAGAACACGTTCTAAATTGATATCAGTTTAATAACTATCAGGAGCAGGGATGTATTGCCAATATCAGCTGGCTCTGGGGATGGGGATGGAGAGCTGTGAGTGAGAACTGGGAGGGGGGATGCCCACGATGGGCAGCCAGGAGAAGGAGGAGGAGGAGGAGAAGGAAAATGATTCAAGTTTGCTATGGAAAGTCCTGCCTCAGTGGCAATGGTGGCTTCAGAGAGAGTGCCTTGGCTGGGGGTGGTTTTCAAAACATGGCTCAAGACCTGGCTGCAGTTTTCTTCTCACCCAGCCTGCACTGGCACACAAAAGCAGCTTTAGTATGTTCAGGCACTGAGACGATGATTTGAGAACCTGGTTTCACCTATTTGCAGCCCTTCAGGAGACACATTCTGCTGCTTGTGCCTGTTCACGCCTCTGCTGGTGATGCCCATGGTGGCTCAGGAGGGATGTCCCCAGAGCCTCCCCTAATCTGCCATCTGAGCACTTAATCGCTGATTTACAGGGGTGTTTGGGATGTGAGTGGCAGGAGCCTTTCCAAAGGTTTTCCAGCCACTGCCAGCTGCCCTGAAAAATGCCCAGCTTCATGTCTGCTTAGTTTATATCATTTAGCTGGCTGGAAACAGCCCCTGCTGGAGCAGTGAGGACCAAACCTCTTAATTACCTTAAAGTGAGAAGATGGAAAACTGGATGGCAATGAGGAGCATGGGGCCAGGATCCCTCCCTGAGCTGCCCCCTCCTCTTCTACATGGTGCTGGGAGCACAACAAGCCCCAGGCCTCAGAATAATGAAAGCAAGAACAGCTTAAAAAGTCTTGCAAGTGTCAGTGCTATTGCACTCTAATGCCTAATCCAGCAGTCCCTGCAGCCAGCATCAGTCTTTCCACTGATATTAGAAGTTGTTGAATAAGGGCCTGAGTGACTAACAAGTACAATATTTGAAATAGAGGTGTGGGGCATATTTGCAGGAATATGAGAAGAACCCCTATTTAATCTCTCTTCAGCATTTAAAATATGTCTATTTTCACTGTTTTGCAAATATACCGAGTCTGTAAGAAGGGCACCAAAACTGTCCCATTTCTGAGCCAAAAATTTTATCTGAATACAGGTGAGGTATGCAGAGAAAGGGAAGCAAGTATTACTGCTAAATAAAAAGGAACCAATTGTTGTGAACACAGCAGATACTCCACAAGGTCACAGAATGTGTAATGAGAAATCCTATTAAAAATCCTGAATTTGGCATCCTTTCAGTCTAGAACCAATATAACTTTTTTTCAATATCTTCAGGCACCAGAGCTCACCAATACTGATCTGAAATTAGTTTTAATTATATAAACCATGTAACCATATACATATTACCATGTATATGTATATAACCATGTAACTATATACAATATGCTTAATCACAGCCACTAAAGCCCATATCTTAAGGCTAGGCATGATGGTAAGCAGGTTGTCTCAACCCCTCACAGAGGAAAGGTGCTTGCAGAGTGTGGTTTGTCCCTTCCCAGTGAAGTTAAAGGCATTTTGGCTTCATCTGTGCCTCATGTATGTCACAAAACACACAGAAAACAGTATGAGGTCACCAGGGTCTTCAGAGTGACCCCCTGTCCCCTTGCAATGAGCATAAGCATCTGTTTGCTTCTGAGTAGCAAATCAAGGGGTCTGGTGGGTGCAGGGAGGTGAGGGCTGAGCCAAAGGAGGAGTCATCTCTAAATTGCTGAGGCCCGGCAGGATTCCCAAGATGCAGGATCTCCCAGAAGACAGAGGTGTCCTCCTAAACAGCACCTATGTGGAGTAGCAGGGAGGTGGCTGGACCAGCAAGGAGGAAGCTGAGGGCTCCTATGGGGGCTGTGGGGGCAGAGGGACACCCACTCTAGCAGGATGCACAGCACCACAGGAAGGAACTGCATTAGCTTGCCTTTGCACCAGACTTCATGCTTCACAAGAAAATGGCCATTTTTCTAATCCAGGTATTTTCATAAAAGTTCATAGTGTATGGGTGTGTTTTCACTGGGTCTTTATGACTGAGTGGGCATCACATCTTCTGCATTCAAGTGCATTCCCTGCTTTGCTTCTGTGCTGACACTACAGTCTGAAAGCCTCTGGGGACCATTTTTAGGGCTCTGACTTACACTTTGAGCACTCCATGGGATTGTCAACAGTATCTCACCAGGCAGCAGACACCTATGAACCCAAGGAAATAAGACTACTATAACACTGTGTGAAGCTGCATGACCACATTAGGAATTGGATCTATAGCTCTCATTTACAAACTCCCATACAGTTTTCAAGTCCTGATCTTGCTATTCTCATATTTTCTAGAAGCTGACATTCCTGTACTTCTGAGCAGACAGGGACAGGAGGAAGGTGAATGCAAATTTCCTCCTGTTTTTTTCATAAGCTTAGTTACAAAATAAACAAAGAGCTTTAACGTGCTGGTCAACAAACAGGCAGGCAGACCTCTGCAAATAGCCATTTCTAAGGATTTCCATGATCTAAGATATTTAAAGATCAACTGGGTGTAAAATACATAAATTATCTATACAGTTTAGTTAATATGTATTTAATACATTTTCTGGACTTGGTGCTGAGGGTACATAAGTGAAAGCTTCCCATCTAGGGACCACCTGAAATGTCTAATTCTTTTCATAGGTTTGGACCTTGGTTTTAATGAGAGAAATTCAGCCCTAGAGAGAGCATAAGGACACGAGTGCTAGTGAGGCAATGACTGAGGCTGCCTCCTCTATGGTCCAAGGCTCTCCCTGTCCCCAGAGGGAATCTATCTGTCCTCGGTTTGTCACTCCTGCATGTTCCTAAAGCAGACACACCCAAACCTTGGCCTCATGCTATAGGTACTTCCAGATCCAGAAAGTCATCCTTCTTGCTTCACCCAAATTCATCCTTGTTTCTTGCAAGAACCACTCCAGAGTGACTTCTTGTCTTCCTGCGAGTCTCCTGGTTGCAGGCACCCAAGAGCTGCTAAAAGAGGTGAGTAAAGGTGTCTCCAGAAGAGCTACAGCAGATCAGGCCTGCACCATCTTTTCCTTATTATTTTTATCATAAGACAGACCAGAGTGTTTATACCTGTTCCTCAGTCTTACTCTACTTGGGAACACAATTTTCCTTACCTGAGCTATTCCTGTTGCACCTGAAGGATAGGAGGTCACTCTTAGGAGGTGACTGATGTCCTTGCCCTCTGCCACCAACAGTGTGAGGAGCTGTGGGCTCTGTACAGACCTGAGGTCTGGGACATTGTCCTGTCTGGCCAGAGAAGGTTTTCAGAAGACAGTTCTCTCATCACAATTTCATTTTTTTGTTAATCAGCTGTATTATAGAGTAAATAGACTAAAGTGATATTGAGACTTTGCCAGCTCGAGTGGTTTTAAATGCACATGCACACTATTTGCAGGACAGATGCACATTATTTGAATGACTTTTTGAGTGCATGTAACCCATAAACAGGTCTTACTCCTGAACTACATAAACTCACAAAAAATAGGGAAGAGGTCACTAGTTTTTATTTAATTGTCACACGTCAACATCCACCTGTAAGAGGTGTCGTGGATTTTCTTCCAGTGGAGTCACTGTGTATTCATCTGTTGTGCTGCAAACTTCACAAAGCCCTTCCTCAGCTCCAAGGGTTTGCTCTGAAGAGATCTGCAATACCCTCAAGTGACCAGCTGTGTTTCCCATCTTCAGAGCTCTAGCACACCTGGTAAGGACCACTGTAAAAGGACAAGAATGGTGGAATGGTGTCAGAGGCGGAGCGCAGAGCAAAGCAAGAGGTCGAGAACCCAAAACTTCTAACAAAAGAAATGTGAAGCAACTGCCAGTGAAACAGTGGCACCGCTGATGGGACCCTTCTGCAAAAAGAAGTCAGAGAAAAGAAGTGAACTCATCCACAAGTGAAGGCTGAATGAATGTTATTTCCCATTTCCTAGAAACTTCAGCCATGGTTTTTGGTAGGAGAGACAATATAAGTGAGAGCTCGGTTAGTGTGTAGCACATCCTCATTCTGCTTTTTCAGCTGGCATGGATGGGGAAACCTCATGTGCAAGGTATTCAGTGTCTTGTTTCCCTTTGAAGAAATAGTCAGCATCACCTTCCTAACTTCATGGGCTGGACAGGAAAGATCTGATTTATCAGCTTTTCCACCACCTCAGCAGAAACCAGTGGAAAAACTACAGCTGGATTTGCTCAGGCATGGCCCGGGGAGGACGTGAGGCTGTTGCTGAGCCCAGGTCTTTGAGTAAGTAAGGACTGAAGAGAGAGAAAGGCCTTCTGCAGTGGCATAATTCAGATGCTTTACATGTGAAGAATGTCACATCTGTCCTCCTCTGCTATACCAAGAGATGGAGAGGATGTGGAATCCTGATAACAGCCACACTCAAAAGGACTCTGTAGCATGAATGTGCTTTGTCAGAGCTGCCTGAGTGAGGAGGCCGAGGGCTGCTGGGTGGGAGCTGGGCCGGAAAGCAAAAGGAGCTTTTAACTTGCCGGCTGAAACCGGCGGCTTGGCCAAAGCAAGGTCTGGGTGGAAGGGGAGGAGGAGGAATGCCAAGTCCCAGCAAAGCAAATATCACCATATGTGCACTCCGTGTATAAACAGAAATGTAAACAGAGCCCTTTCCAAAATAAACACCTGCAAAATAAACACAGAAGGGCAATATATTAAACAAAAATAAGCACTGAGGCACAGGAGAATGTCTTAGCAGACAGCCCAATGCCACCAGAAATGCTCATCTTCCCCCTTTCTACATCTCTGCCTATAAATAAAACTGCTCTGGAAAACATGTATTGTGTTAGGGTGCACAGTGTCCCTGAGTGGCCGCGAGGGCACCAACCCTGTCCTACCAGGAGGGGCCCCTGGCCAGGGAGTGCAGCCACTGCTGGGGTCAGGGCTGCTGCTGGCAAAGCTGCACTGCCTGGCATGCACCACTCAGCCAGCTGCAGGGCACAGACAGGAATACTCTCTCCAACAGGGGACAGAGGTCTCACAAGGGAAATCACCATCCACACAAAAGTTAATATAACCAGAAGCTCTCTGTACTGGCTGTCTCTTGCCCAACCGTCCTGCTTGCCCTGTCAGGGCTGCCACGTTCCTCAGGGCACATTGGCACAGCCACCACCCTGGGTGGATGGGAAAGTTCTTGTCCTCTCCAGGATGACCTGAGTCCAAATGCAGGGGCACACTGGGCCTGGGCAGCAGCCCAGCTTCCACTGCCTCTCCAAGCTCTGCAGGAGCCAACAAACAGGGTTTTATTATTTTTTGTCCTACACCACAATGTCAGTCCTATTCTGCAGACTTTGCCATAGCAATGATCCAAACCAGATCCTTTCTTCATTTTCAAGATTTTTTTCCAGCATGTGCTTTATGCTCCACTGAAGATGGACAGTCTTCAGTGACAGAGAGAGATATGCAGCCTGCTCCCTCTGCCTCTTATGGCACTGCATCCCAATCCCAATTCAGAGATGAAGGTCAGCCTCTGCATCGTCCTCCATCCTTCCATGCTGCTTCAGAGATACATCAAGGGATGAGAAACTCTCTCCCTGGTCCCTGAATGTATTGGGTTTGGGTTTGTGTGGCAAAGTTTTGGTAGTGGAGGGACTATAGGAGTGGCTTCTGTGAGAAGCTGCTAGAAGCTTCCCTTGTGTCCAACTGAGTCAGTGCCAGCTGGCTCCAAAACGAACCTGTCACTGGTCAAGTCCAAGTCCATCAGCTCCGGTGGTGGCACCTCTGAGATAGCATATTTAAGAAGGGGGGAGAAATGGCAGTGCAACAGTAGCTGGAAGGGAAGAGTGGGAATATGTGAGAGAATAAAACTCCGCAGACACCAAGTTAAGGGAAGAAGGAGGGGGAAGAGGTCCTCCAGGCACTGGAGCAGAGATACCCCTGCAGCCGTGGTGAAGACCATGGAGAGGCAGGTTGTCCCCCTGCAGCCCACGGACATCCATGGTGGAGCAGAGAACCTCCTGCAACCCCTGAAGGACCCCATGCTAGAGCAGGTGGATGCCTGAAGGAGAATGTGACCCCATGGGAAGCCCACACTGGAGCAGGCTCCTGGCAGGACCTGTTGGACCCATGGAGAGAGAAGCTCATATTGAAGCAGGTTTGCTGGCAGGACTTGTGACCATGTGGAAACCCATGCTGGAGCAGTTTGTTTCTGAAGAACTGCACCCTGTGGAAGGGACCCACACTGGAGCAGTTTGTGAAGAACTGTAGCCTGTGGGTAGGACTTACATTAGAGAAGTTCATGGAGGACTGCCTCCCATGAGAGGGAACCCACACTGGAGCAGGGGAAGAGTGTGAGGAGTCCTCCCCCTCAGCGGGAAGGAGCAACAGAGACAACAGAGACCACAGCATCCATTCCCTGTGCCCCTGTGCTGTTGAAGGAGGCAGACAACTTGAGATTGAGTTGAGTCTGAAAAGAAGGGAGGGGTGGGGGAAGGGTGTTTTAAGATTTAGGACTTTTTATTTTCTCATTACCATACTCTAATTTTGATTGAGAATAAATTAATTTTCTCAAGTAGATTCTGTTTTGCCCATGACACTAATTGCTGAGTGATCTCTCCCTATCCTTATGTCAATCCATGAGCCTTTTGTTATATTTTCTCTCCTCTGTCCAGGTGAGGAGGTGAGTGATGAATAGCTTTGGTTGGCACCTGGTCCAGTCAGGGTCAACTCACCACACTGACCTACAAGCTAGTATCCAAAACACGTCTAAAGGATGCCATGTTTGCTACAATGATGGGACTTGAGTCTTCATTTTTGTATTGTCCTCACCTTTCAATTCAAACATCAGCTGCTGATTGCATGATCAAGACCCATTTATCTACCATCCTAGGGATCCTCACAGCACCTACAAAGATGGAAGTACCAAGAAGTTGAGTCTGCAAGTTTAATTTACGGAGCTGTCATTGACATTATTTTCCCACCATTTCCCTCCATAGTGACATCTCCATTAAGGATATAATTTTGCTGTGAAGCTGAACCCAGTCCAGCACTGGCAATGCTATGTACACATGCCTCTGTTTACCATTTCTTAGCAGTTACCTCATATTTTTCATTTCCCAAGTCGACTGAGTTCCTTGAAACAGAGCAGTCCTGTCCTGCACATGTCTGAATAACACCTTGCCCTGGTCACCAGAGGGGATTAGTTTGCTTGCAGCAATGTCCCATATAAGCAATTCAGCTCTTCCTTCTTGTGAACTGGGGTTCTTTAATTAAAGAGTAAAAGCTTTGTGGTGAAATACACTGAACCTGAAGGCCAGGAGTGCCTGAGTCTTCTGTTTTCTACAAAATCAGCTGAGAAAAAAGCGCTGTAACTGCTTGTATTTCTTAGGCAAAACTCAGGCTGATAAAGAGACCGTTTTGTATTACAGTGTATACTGTAAATCTTATATCTTGGCCACAGTCTGTGTAAATACTTGTGAGATTAGCACAGATACCAGGACCAGGGACTACATCTGCAATGGCTTTTAGGAAGCCGAGCTCTTCATATCCCATATATCTTCATATCTGCTGTGTATCTAGTGGACCAACCTCTTTAAAAAGAAGCTTTACAGAAGATGCTATTGAAAAAGGAAGAATTTATTTTATCATCACAGAAATACATATTAAATCTCAGTATTTCCTAACTCCTAAAGTATTTCTGGTTTATGTTTAGACACTTGCACTGTAAATCACTATACAAGAAGTCTCCTTTTCATGGTAACCTCTTCAATTCCATACTCGTTTGGCACATGAACCACAAGGGCCTGCCAACTTGCTGCTGCTTTCCATATCTCCTGGCTATTTAACAACAGTAACTCATGTTAATGAGGTTGTACATTTGTTTATTCCCTTAAAAAGTAGCACACAGCTCTTTCAGATAGGGTCCTTGCAGCTGTGCAGATGCTTAAAAGTCCAGATGCAGAATGAATGACCTCGTACCAACAGCTTTGTCATCTCTGAAAATGTGTTTGTCTTTGGGTCGTTCGTCTTCCTCTGTGTACCAGAAAAGAAGAAAAATTCTGTTCTTAACAAAAACAAAATGAATAAAGACTAAGAAACATGAAAGAGAATTGTCACACCTTAGCAGCTATTCTCTATTATAATAAAGTATCACACTAATATTCAATCAAATATAATGCTTAAAATCCCCTCATTTCTTTAACTCTTTGATGTATAGATTACTGAATTAGAGCCACTGCCAAAACTGGTGCCATATTAAGCTAATTTATATGCTGGAAATGTTCCCCTATAACTCTGATGTAGATGAAGCTGATACAACATTACTTGCCATTATAATTTTCTTGAAACTTAGGATTATTCCACTAAATCAAACATTAGCATCAAATTCCCTTCAAAGGCTCATCTTCTTTCAGTTTACAGAAACCAAAGCTTTGTATACCTGGAAACAAATGCTAAACCATGCTTGCTGCTCCAGCCAGATGGAGTTACTGGCATTAACATGGTTGAATAAACTTAGAATATTTAAAATGAACGTTTTGCCAAATCTACATTGCATACTCCAGATGCACTGCTCGATTTATTATGTAAAATTATTCAATTTAATTAAGGACAGAAAAGTGCAATCAGAAGTAACAACAGCTTCCCTGCAATTAAGCAAGAGGCATTTTCTCCTTTGGGGGCAAAAGCCACATACTATGGGCCTGTCCCAGTCAGGGACTTTCTCGGTGCCTGGCTCCTCTGAAGCTGTTCTCACCAGCATTATCCTGAGTGGTTCACAGACCCCCCTTGGTCCATTCTGGGCCAAGGATGGGTTTACCACCCAGACTCAGCAGCACAGATTTGGAAATACTACCTTATTTCATGGACTGTCCTCCTTGCTTTTAATGTGCAGACAAAGTACCCTGTAAGGGAGAGGTTTTGTCTCACACTCTTACCAAAAGGCTTTCCTGTGCAGCGGGTGGATAGGCCAATGGACAGCTCATGTGCAATGGCATTGCCAGGCTCTGTAGGTTTGTCTGACAACAGAGATAAACAAAAATACTGAAAAAAACCAACAAAATAAAATGAAAGGCATTGTTGGTACCATACTATGATAAAAGAAGGAAAATGATGAGCATATTCATCAAAAGGCACTCACCTGGGCAACTCAATGCCCGGGAAGGCTGGAGCATGCACAATTCAGACAGAGCCAAGCAGTGATGTACAAAGGGGGACATTTTCTTATTCTCCACTCAACTGAGCTTAAAAAAATTCCTCATGCTCCCTGTCACAAACCAAGTTCCCTGAGCAAAGAAGAATTTGATTTAGGGGCTGGCATTTCTATTATCATTCCTTACAGAAATCTTTCTTCTAAAGCATCTGGAAATTGTCACTGTTGGAGAGAGGTTCTGAGTTAAAAATACTGAGAGTCTGAACCCATCAAGTAATGCCTATCTGCCAACAGTGCTCAGGCCTGCTCTATATACATATGAACTGCATGTTATCTATAAATAATGGACAGAGAAAAAGGCATTGGAAGGAGCCTAAATTCAACATATTTGGAATTTGTGGTTTTTTGCTGCAGAGAGTTTCTGGTTTTCATTTCCTTGGGGTTTTTGAACAGTAGTATCATATAATATGTCATCTGTTTATTGGAATGGGGACTGAGTGTAAATATTGAGAAATCTGATAAACAATACTGTAAATTCAGAGCTCAACAAATTGGCTGAGCACACCCCAGAAGCTTTCCGCTGCTGTTCAGGAAAGTTTGACATTCACTCAAGGAAATTACAACATTCATGCACGGACTCAATCTGGCCACACAGCTTAATCAAGAGAGGAGAGGGAAAAAACAGATTTTGTGTCTGAATTTGTAGCTCGAATATTCTGTGAGGACTAACACTGAGATATAACATGGCTGAGCAGTCACAGAGGAGACCAAAACTGTTTGAATTCTTGTGGTGCCCTTTGGCCGGATGTGTTTGGGCTCTTTGAGTGTGTGTGTGACTGTAATGGGATAAAAATGTCAGTGTGAACTTCTGAATAAAACTTCACTGGGGCTTTTTCCATGTTCACTATGTCCAAACTTATACAGAGGCAGTAGGGATGGTTTGGTGTTTGGCTCTGCCAGGTGACTTGCAGCCCAGCAAAAGAGGTGTTTGACTTGTAATATCATGACAGCACCAGTGTGAACTTGAGCATCCACACTGAACATGCAGCCAGCAAAACTGCAGTGCCACAATGACCTGCTGACGCCTCCCAAGCAGAGGAGATCTGGTCTGTTTAGTCAGTGCATGCCCTGAGTTCAGAGGGAGCTCTGGCTTTTGAGAAGGAATTTCATGCAGCTACTGTTTCAACACTCTGTTCTTCACTTTTCCGTTTCTGTTCAGTGCCCCAAAGCAGCATCCTTTCCTACTGATTCCTAGAGGGTTCAAACTGAGGTTTAGATGAGATGTAAGGAAGAAATTCTTCACTGTGAGGATAGTGAGGTACTGCAATAGGTTGCCCAGAGAAGTTGTGGATGCCCCATCCCTGAAAGTGTTCAAGGCCACCTTGGACTGGGCTTTGAGCAGCCAAGTCTAGTGAAAGATGTTTCTGCCCATGGCAGGGGATTGGAACTAGATGGTCTTTAAGGCGTTTTCCAACCCAAACCACTCCATGATTCTACTTTTCATATACCTATATGGGCAAACAGGGAGGTTAGTCACTGTCACCAGCTGTGGGAGCCTGCAGTTGGAGCATCTCTCTCAATCTGTAACATGTGGGAAAACCAGGAGATGCCTTATCTCCCTTATGAGTCCCACACTGATGGCATGACCCTGACAGCCAGCATGGAGGGGCAGGGGGACTGCCCCTGAGCAGTGGTATTTAAACTGGTACTGAAATACCAACTACAGCATCCCAAAACACAAGGTCATCCTGTCATATTCACAGACAAGCAACAGTCTGAACAGGTGAGGTTCTGCGCTTGAGTGCCCAATGCTGTTTACAGGGAAGTGGTTGTCCTCCAGCAGAAAAACATGGAATGCTTCTCTGTTTCCTCCCTGGCAGGTAAAGGCTTAGTGGCATGCCTGGATGAAGGGGTTACTTGTTACAAGCACAAAAGATTTGTCTGGAAATGTGACTTTAAATCAAGGCCATTTAATTACACTTCCCAGATGAAGAAAATATCCTCTCTTCTGGGGATTTATTGGAGGGTAACAGAATAATGAAGAATAGCATGTGTGTCATTGGGCAGAAAGCACTTAATGAAACAGTAGCTGGGGCAAATAAAAGAGGTCCTTTCTTCTAGCCAAGAACCTTCACTTAGAGAAAAGAAAGTGGGTCTTCCTTTTCCTTAGTTACTTTGCCTGTGCTTTTGTTTCTACCCTGCTTAGCTGACAGGCAGTGACTGCCAGATGCACATACCCCAGAGCACCTCACGGGAGCCTGCAGAGAGCATGAACTCTACCTTGAAGCCCTTTCGCTGTAATGTTGTGATGTTTTTATTAAGGGAGCTGCCAGCTTCTGTTTTGGATAAACAACCTTAAAACTGTGAGCACCCAATGTACCAACAATGGGCTCGGGGCTGAGTGTCCCCAACCATGGTGAGGGAATCTATTCACAGGTTGAACCAGATGCTCCTTAGGGCAGAGAGCAACATGCGGGGTCAGAAAAAAATCACACATACAGCTCAGAATTTTAATTTTTTATCAGAAAACCTGGAATTCATGCAAGCAAGATGTCATCATTGTTCCGACACTATTCTATCGAACTGGCATTAATGACAGAGCTGACAATGCATTGTATGTTCTTGAACAATGACAGATGCTCTGTGGAAATGAATGTGAAATACTGAAAGCAAAATAATAGCTGAAAAACAGCCTGCTTTTAGGCTTTTGGTACCAGAAAGCATGAACTACACTGCTTATGCAAATCTGAAGTCAGTTGCAGGCTAAAAGAATTAATCAGAATGCAAAGTAGTGTAATTCTGTCCTAATTCTAGGACAAAGTATCAAACACATGTTTAAATGTCATTTTCCAGCCATTAATTACCTCCACTTAGCCAAGTGCTCACAATGAGCTGTCACTCACCCACTGGGCAAGATGCTGTGTCCAATGGGCCAGCAGTCACAGGTAGGTACTGCCAACAGTGCTGAGCAGCTGTTTAGTTACACAGGGGCTGCTTGGCAGCCCTCTCTGTGTCAGTAGACTTTCTTAGATATGTGTATAACTGTAAAGAAAAGAGAATTAAATGATGAAGTCTGCTCTAAGGTGTGTAGGGAAATGCTTTAGCCTCTTTTCTGGCCCATCTCTGCAGTGCTGGTGGTGGCACCCCTGTGAGCAGCTCTACAGTTGCTCCATTTCTGCGGCCGTGGTTGAGTGTAAGAAAGACAAGACAAACTACAGCTTGGATTCAACTGGGGAATTGAGCCTCTTTTTGTTTGCAAACCTCAACAGTGTAGCAATTCTGGGGAATACACTAAGTTGTGTTATCTCCAGGATTTGCAAGTTCACAGGGTGCTGCTGTTGTCCTGCATGTGACATGTGGAAGGAAGTTGCAGGGAGAAGCAGATCCAACCACAACCAGCTGTGGAGGGTTGCTCAGAGTGGCAATACTCCCCACCCTCCATCCTGTTTGAACAGTCCTTGGAAGGATACTGAATTGTTGGCTAGGGTTTCTGAGGACCAAGAGCCAGTGGTGATGGCAGGGAGCCTATAAACACGTCTCTCTGCTTGTTTGAAAGTAAATTACCCTGCCGAAGGATGATTGCCCAGAGACACTTCCATTCTCTCCCAGCTGATTTGCTATGCTTTAGGAGTGAAACGCTTTCCAGTCTTGAAACTGAGCTTTTGATAACTACCAAAAATCTGTGAAGTGTTTGTTCCAGATCAAGTCAGCCTACCAAGCAGTGCTGGGTGTGAATGCATTTGAAGAAGAATGGAAAGGATCAGATCACGCCTTGACTCAAAAATTGTTTTTAAATGGCTGTTTCAACACAGTAAAGGGGTAAGGAACATGTGTTCCACACTGTTGGGAGGCACTGCATTATCCAGTATATGGGAGATAAAATTACTGGTGTTTGCTCTGGAACAGTAAACTTCATCTCTAATGGTCACAGAAGTAATTTTTCTGCTGCCTCGTTAGCCAGGATAGATGTTATTAAATGCATCACGTTTAGAGCATTTATAGATTCTCAAAATTACTTTACTCTTCTTACTCAGCTGAATTAGAGCCTTGTGTTGCATAAAAGAGATCTGACCCATACTGATTACAAAAAAGAATGAATGGGCTTTTTGTTAGTTTACTTCACTCTGGCAAACACGGAATTTAAATTACATTTCTACAGCACTTACCCATCTCAGCAGGTGCATCTGTACTCCACAGTCAGTATGCCGAGAGGTTATTTGGCAGTTTAGCAGAGATACAAACACTACAGCTCAGATCTCTAAATGGATGTGAATTATCATTGTGCTGAAATCTGGTTTCTCCTTCACGGTCGAGAGAGCTGTAGGGTTCATCCTCAGTGCATTCCCTGGAGGTCATCCTAGCTTCTTTTGGTTCTGGGATGGTTTCATGACCCTCCTCAGAGGTCATGTGGAGATGGTCAGGGTGGTTCACAGCTTCACATTTCTGTCAGCCTGAGTTGACTAATGTACTTGTGCATGCAGGATTGAGGATAATTTCCCTCCCTTCCCAAAAACCCCAGTGGGTGGGGTGGGGCTGTCACCCACTGCAGTTCTTAACACTGAAAATGGCTATGGCTTTGAAAAACCCAGTGGCAGTACAACTGCCTGTCCTTGTCCCAGGGAAGATCAGAAGATCACACCTATAATGATGGGATTTTGAGCTCTGTCCTGGGGTGGATGATGGGCAAGTTGAGAGTTTATGGGTTAGGATAAAAGAGGAGACTAGTAAGTGTGAAGAGGGAGGGAGGAGGAAGGAAGGAAGGAAGGAAGGAAGGAAGGAAGGAAGGAA
>JAWWLV010000088.1:131729646-131788475 GCA_035041135.1 Platyrinchus mystaceus
GGACGTGGCCCTTAGTGCCATGATGTAGTAAACAGACTGGAGTTGGATCAAGGGTTGGACTCAATGATCTTGGAGGTTTTTTCCAACCCAATTGATTCTATGATACTATGATTCTATGAAGTCAAAGTCCAAATCTGTTGCTGCCTGTAAAGTCATTCAGGGTGACACCATCCTCCCCAGGCCCTGTGGGAAGCAGGGTGCCTGGACTGGAGGAGCATTACATCTCACTGCATGTCTGATTTGCTGGCTTTTGTGCCAAAATACCACCACCCCTGTGCCACACACTCCTTCTCCCGGTGCCACTGGCATCCCCACTGCATTGCAACCTCCTGCAAATGGGTGCAGGATGGGAGAAATGGGCCCAGCGCAGGGCAGGTGTACAAAGCAGGTCCAAGATCTGCTCCTTCTTTTTGTGAAGGAGAGGAGCGTGTGGGACTTTAATGAGAGGAGCAGCAGGACAGGTGCCTTGCTCCCAGCTACACCAACATGGTACAGGGGCAGGAAAGCTCATTTCTCTCTCCCCTGACTGCATTTCACTGCAGTCTATATTTGGAGACAGCCAATGTGAAGTTAAAAATAAAATACGCTTCAAAACAGAACTTTAGGCTATATAAAGCAATTTTTATATTGGTATTAGGCTGCACTCTCTCTCCTTGGTGTATCAATTGCCAAAAAGTACAATACGAGACTGTAATTTGTAAAGCAATATATTCAAAGTTCATGTGTCTGTTAGCACTGAGGGAGGTCAAAAAATTCAGGACCAACTTTTACTAGCTTTAAACTGGAAGAGTGATTCATTCTAGGAACAAATCTCCATTACAAGACAAAACGCATCAAAACCTGCTGTGTGTCTGATTTCCTGAAGTAATGGAATGTGTGTTGGCCAGCACAGCAACAAGGATTCCTCTGCTATAAGGGGACAAAGTAGCAACAAAATCTTTCTGTATGCATATCAAAAATACTCCAACACAAGCCATACACCCTGTCTCGTTTTATCAAACTCCATTGCCTCCAGAAATATTCCCTTAAAAGAGACATTACTTATATTTCTGGATTATATTTTTAGAACGTGAAAGCAGAAATCCCTCTCAAAGTCATCAGTCCTGCCTGCAGGATGGCAGCAGGAGGGTGAGTTTAAGTTAGCATGTGATCCCATACCAAATTCAAACCCATTATCAAGTATATGAACATTTAGTGTCTAAATAACCAGATATTTGATGAGCTTTGTTGTTTAAACATTACCTAAGCAGGAGTTGTTTTAAACTGTACAGAATAAAACAGAAATGTACAAAATATTTTAAAAAGTTAGAACTCTGTTAATTCTTGCTTTCCAAGTTCTCATGTATTTTTTTTTTTCTCCTGGATTTTCAAGGAGCTGTAGGAGACAGAAGGACCTGACAGGACAGGAGACTACTTTTTCCATCTAGTCATGGTCTTTTTTATTTCCACAGCTTTAGAAAGTCTTTGGTTAGATACTCTAACCTGTGAGATCACCATCCCTGGAAGTGTTCAAAAGGCACGTGGATGTGGTTCTTGGGGACACGGTTTATTGGTGAACATGGTGGTGCTAGGCAAATGGTTGGACTTGATGACACTAGAGGTCCTTTCCAACTGTCCCAGCCCTGTTTTGTCCCCCCTGTATGCAAGGCTGAGGGAAGCCATAGAAGACCAAGGAAGTGGAAGAGGGTTGTCTGGTTTGGGGACTGTGGTCCCACTGCCCCACCCTGGGACACAGGAGGACACGTGGTTGGTGCTAACAGAGGAGGAGAGAGGCGGCTGCCTTGTGGTGTGCACATGCACACCTCTCCTTCCCACTGCCTTCTGCTTCTATGCTGAGCTAGTACATCTGGAGTGGTAAGCAGCCAAAATCCCAACTGAAGGCTTTCTGAGCCAGAGGATGCTGCCTCACAAAGCTCAGATCCACAGGGAAAAGGCCAGACTGCCACTGAGGGCTGGAGGGAAACAATGGGCAGTTCTCAAAATGCGTCAGAGAAGGGGTGTATTTGGAGAGCTATTTGTTGTCCTCATTTTTATTAACACTGTGCCTAGGAGAACTAAGCACTGCTCTAAGTGACCCATTGGCACAAAAGGCCAGTTCATATTCTCTAAATTCTTTAAAAAAAAAAAAAAAAAAAACAAACAAAAACAAAACCAAAACCAAAAACAAAAACAGGGCAGCATCCCAAGAGTGTTGGTCAATACAAAGGGAGTGCTCTCTCCCCTCCATATCCCAGCCACCCTCCTGTTCTAAGCTGGTTACAGGAGACAGAGCAAAAGAAGTTGCTCAGAAAGTTTTCAGGGATTGAGAAAGAAACATTTTGGATGACTGCAAGGAGTTTCTTCCAGCACAAACAACACAGAAGTGCTTGTAACAAAACTGAACATGAGAGTGATGGTGGGAGAGAGGGTGGGAGGCAATCCTGCTGGGGCAGGCACTGATGTTTTGACAGTAAATGAGAGATGAAGCTCAGGAAAGGAATGCAATATCACTGCGAGAGAGGAGGGAAGCTGATGGTAGGGTAGATAGATGTTCAAAACATCAAGCTAGGAAAACAAATTTCCTAGCAGGATCTGGGTGGATATACTGGTAGGACAATAACCTTGCAATAACCGAGGCATTTGAAAATCTGAATAACAATTTTAGGATGGAGAATAGATAGACAGAAATGTGTAGAAGTTGCGCTGAAAGACTGCAAGATGTGGGCATTGCCTGGATGTGAGTACCTTCAGAGACATCCAACCTGAGAATGATGCCCAGACTGTAAATGCAAGGATGAAGGTGTTTGCCCAAGACCTGAGAAAGATGCAGCTTATGGGGGAGACCAAGGTCTCTGCTTTAGGAATCTTGAATTTTTGTTGATGGCTAGAGGGGAGACACTACTACTATTAGATCAAGCAGATTTGAAGCAGAAATGCAGATTTATATATACTAGTCATGGGAAAAAAAACTTCCCAGGGTAAAATTCATAAAAGTGGTGTCACTCAGCACTGGTCCATGGAGTCACTGCATCTCCACCAAACACAAGGGGAAAAGGCCACCTTCAAAATAAGACTCATCCTGGCAGACACTAATCAGGTGCACTGTACCCTGAGTACCCAAATGCACCATGCCGAGGAAGTCAGTCTGCATGAGCCACACATCAGGAGCAAGGACACAATCATTTCTGTAATTTTCAGGGCCACCTTTCTAAATACCGCAGACAGAGCTTGTGAGTCTGGGTAGAGAAAAGCTCAAGAAGCCAAATTTGGGGATTATGTAACCATCAGCAGAAAGACAGTTTCTTTACCAAGGAAATGAAGGATCACTTCCATCCCTATAGAGAGAAAAGGGGAATGGGAGATGGATCTGATGGTACAGCCAACTCAGAGGATGCTGATGTAGGGAAAACCCTGCAGCAGAATCAGAGTGATTGAAAATGCTGAGGGACTGTAGAAAGATCTGTCTTATGCACTCTCTTCACTTCCCAATGAGATGGCAGATGCGTTTCTCTCTAGGCTCTGGCCACATTTTTGATTCACAAAATGTGATACAGACTAGATTCATTGTTTCTTGGGGTTGCAAGAAGGCAATTGCCCACATGTACCACAAATAAGAAAAGGAGGCATTTTTAGGTACCTTCCAATCACAATCCCATATTCTCACTAGCTAATGAAACTAACCCTAGCAACAAACTCTGATTTACCATAACTGACTTATTGGAACTTACTGGGCCAGCCTAGTCCAAGCCATACACAGAATCACACAGAATCAACTAGGTTGGAAAAGACCTCTGAGATCATTAAGTCCAACTGGTGACCAAACACTACCATGTCAACTAGACCATGGCATTAAGTGCCACATCAAATCTCTTCTTAAACACCTCCAGGGGCAATGGCTCCATCAGCTCCCTGGGCAGCCCATTCCAGTGCCCAGTCACTCTTTCTGTGAAGAACTTCTTCCTAATGTCGAAGCTAAACCTCCCCTGGTGTAGCTTAAGACTGTGTCCTCTTGTCCTGTTGCTGGTTGGCTGGGAGAAAAGACCAACACCCACCTGGCTACAACCTCCTTTCAGGCAGTTATGGAGAGTGATGAGATCTCCCCTGAGCCTCTTCCTCTCCAGGCTAAACAACCCCAGCTCCCTCAGCCATTCCTCATAGGACTTGTGCTCCAGACCCTTCACCAGCCTCATTACCCTTCTTTCAACACTCTCCGGCACCTCAACATCCTTCCTAAATTGAGAAGCCCAGAACTGGACACAGCACTCGAGGTGAGGCCTCACCAGTGCCAAGTACAGGGGAAGAATCACTTCCCTGGTCCTCCTGGCCACACTATTCCTGATACAGGCCAGGATGCCATCGGCCTTCTTGGCCAGCAGGGCATTCCGCTGGCTCACATTCAGCCTGCTGTCAATCAGTACCCCAGGTCCCTTCTTTCCCCCTTTGAATCTAGTTTAAAGCCCTCTTAATCAGCCCTACCAAGTCATGGACTAGAATCCTTTTTCCCTTGCTAGGTAGATGAAGCCCATCTGAGTCCAGCAGGCCTGGTGTCATAAAAATTGCCCTGTGATTAAAAAAAACCAAAATTCCGCTGCTGGCACCAGTCCTTAAGCCACTTATTGATAACATGGGTTTTCCTGTTCCTTTCATCATTCATCCCTGTTACTGCAGGAACTGAGCATAACATCACCTGCTCTTCTGTCCCATCAACCAATCAATCCAGAGCTGTGAACTCCTTTTTTAATTACTCTGGTACCCCTCTTATCAACCTCATCACTGCCAACCTGGACAACAAACAGTGGGTTGAGTTAGTTCAGGGAGCCTCCTGGTAATATCCCTTTCTCAGGCCCCAGGGAGGCCACAGACTTCCTTGTGGGATGGGTCTGTTTGGCATACAGGCACCTCAGTTCCCCTCAGAAGGGAGTTGCCTACTACAACTACCCTTCTTTTCTTAATACCTGAGGTTGTGATCTGTCTGGTAGCCAATGGAACCGGGAGACCCTCCAGACAGATTTTTCTCTCAAGTATCATCTGTCTGACCCTCTAGATCCAAGGCCCTATAACTATTCTGTAAGGGCACCTGAGTAGGCGATGGGGGTTGGGATGGGTTTCTTCATGCATCATACATGTTGTTCTCTAGTAGTTCCTGCAAGACAACTCCCTGCTTTCCTCCATCTGAGCTCCACACAGACATGGTCTTCTCTTCAAGGGCAGGCAGGGGAGCACAGAAGATTCGATAAATGAACCTCATCAAATCCATTTGGGTAGTTACACAGTAAAAGGGTTTGGGAAGGAGGCTAGAAGAGTAAAATGATTTAGAGCAAGGCAGAAATCCTTTTAATCCCTTTACAGGTGAGACTCTTCCCCCTCCTGTCTTCCAAATTCAGACAGTGCAAGATACAACCAGACAGACCCAACAGATGTAAATCTGTTTGCCAAGGGAAAGTGGTGATATGGCCCTGAACTGATGGATGGTTTTACATACAAACACTTGGTGGCTTATCTGGTATTCGTAACAGGAACCATCTACTTTCAAGCCTGCTGAAAAAAATGATTGCTTCTCTCTGTTTCAGCTGTTCTTCTGTATGCAAGAATTCACACGGTGTCCTAGAAGATGAACAAGCCTTCCTCCCTCCCATGTAGCTCAAGGACTGTGTTTCAAAAGAGCCAGATAAAATGCACTGAAACCAAAGAGCATAAGTACATTTGGAGCACAAACATCTTTTGTCATAGCCTTCAATGGCTTATCTGTGCACTGATGTGCACAGCCCACAGCCTACAGCCCCGTGGGATGTTGTTTCCACAGCTGGCACAGACTGATGGGCAGACTCCAGAGAGCTGTGGCATTCTCCTCACTCCTGAGTCATTAAGTTAAAAACCTTGAATGTCTAGTGTGGCAAGCACAAGTCATTCAGAGCAACATCTTAAACACTTCAGTCCCACTTGTGAAATGCCAAATGCAATCTACTGTATTCCCACCAAAGCTCCTCAGAAAAGTAGAGTAGTATGTGATCCAAAATAATAAGCAGAAATTCACAAACTTCCCCTCAAAAGCTGGATTTCAAGAGTTATCCTTCAAATCCAGGCAAATTGCAGAGTGTTTTCTGAGCTGATGTCTGTCACGCTAATATATTACGACTTCTATTTAATGTGAGGTTTGCATGATTGTTCCAGAAAACTATCAATTTATATCTTAACATGCAAGGAATGATTAAAAAAAAAATCATTACAAAGGTCATTTAGCAGAGTTCAAACTGACAGGAATTTTGGATGATGCATTTCAGCTGAGAATATTTTAGTACATTTGACTGTCTCATAGAATTGTTCATCAGCATTTTTATCTATCTGTCCCTCGCGTCTGCATTTCGGTAACTTTACAGGATACACAAAAAGATCTTTAAGAAATATATTAATACCAAATAGGGGCCCATATCTTCAGAATAAGAAAGTACTGCAGGAGTGTTGCAGCATATCTTCGGAGTGGTGATGCCCGTGATTGCTTCCTGAATACATCCTACATTTCAAAGGAGTTCTGCATTTCCAGAATATGCCAGTCAAACAGACAAGGCCACCAACTGGGAAGAGTGTAGTGACAAGGGGTTGTCTGATGGAACAGTGGGAGCATATAAAGGTTGCAGAAATGAAACTGATTTTTAATTGCATCTTTTCCAAACCTCTTTGTAACTGTTCCAGCTCCCCCAGTCACTTCCATTGCCCTTCACACACCCATACACACCCCCTGTCATCTACCTCCATCTGACGATAGATGGAAAAGAAAATACTTCTCTTTACTGAAGTATTTTGTTTCTGGTCTTACACAGATATTTTTAAAATGCACCCACACACAGTTCAATATTTAATCACCAATATTTTATCTGGCCCAGGAAATTTAGACAAATGTCTTGGAGGCATCATGGAGCCACCGTAACTCAAGTTGGAAGAAGAATGTTATTACTGAGTAGGAAACCCTCTTATATTGTGTTATGTGCCTAACTCAGTTTGAACATTCACAACAGCTTTTCCAAATAATCATACATTTTATCAATCTTCACCATGGCTGCACAATTATTAGCATTTTGAAGAGTTTACTGGGTGTCATAGTGTACTTCTAACTTTTTATACATAATCATGAGGCTCCTCCTGAAGGCGCATAACTAGGCTGGAGTTATATTGTGCTATACAGCTGACATCCAATCTCTTTGACAGGTTGCCCAAGTACATTTGATATCGTTAACACTGCCCAGAATTCTCATTATGAGGTGACACAATGAGATGTTCAAATGAATGGCTACTCTCGTCTTTTCAGCCGCAAATTCCCATTCCAGCTATTACAGGCTGAATTTTTTATTTTTATTTTTTTAGGAAAAATAAACCCAAGCTGCTCTTGCTGTTTTGACACAAGCAAGACTATGACAAAACTGTTTTCCAACACTGAAATTTCAGGTAATTTCTCCCATAAGACTCTTGTCCCTCCTGCCCATCTGGCTGGACGTATGACTCATCTGCAGGTGCCAGCACCAACCCTGTCACCTCTGGGCTGTCTCCCACCTATGCAGAGCTCAAAATCCAGGCTACCTGAAAAATAACACTTGTACAGTCTTAGAAAAAGCTGCAAGGTCTCAACAACTAAAGTTTTCCAGGAGTCTCTCCTAGCTGGGTGCATGTCTGCTTCCCGTCCTGGCCAAACACAGATGTTGGTGACCACTCTGAGAGCACTTCCACATGCCCCGAGGAAACCAGGCACTTCAGGAACAGCCAAGCCCTCTGTGAAGTCAAGCCCTGAAAATGAGAACAAGGAGTCTCTTTGCCATGTCTTTTCAATCACCTGAAAGCTCCTGAAGGAGGGACCTCTCTGGCTGCTTCTGAAGAGGAACAAGTGCCAGGGCTGGAGGATGAGTGTCAGATGGAGGGAGTGGCAGGGTGGGGCAGGAGAGGGAGTGACCTACTTTCAGCAGGGAGTGAAAGGGGATCCAGCAACACCTGGGATACAGGAAAGTGGATGGAAGTGGGGACTATAAAAGGAGATGAGCAGGCTAAAGAGGAAGTTTGGGTGTCAGAGAGAGGTGGGAGGAGAGGCAGACAGAGGAGGAAGGATTGCTATGGCAAAAGCAGGAGTGGAATGAAGTGGGTGGGAAAGTGTAGACGTTGTCTGAGATCTCACTGAAGCTGGTGGAAAGATTCCCCTTTGGAAGGCTTTCAGAGAGCAAAGGAGCAAGTGGTCTGAGTGGAGGAATGCAGAATCTCCAAAATAATAAAGTACAAGCAGGAAGACTATCAAAAGCCATTTTTGCTGACAAAGTATCACCCAAATATATAGCAAAAGAGAGGGAGATAAAAGAATAAAAGCTCCTGAAATGCAACTCCTGGATTTTCCTCATGTTGGTAAAGAGAAGTTTCCCCTGCCAAGCACAAGCAAGCAGGCTGATTACACTGACCCACAGCTCCTCATCTGCCTGGCCAAGAGGTAGGGAGAAGATGCTGTTCGAGAAAGGAGTATTGAAAGCATGACTGCAGATGCACTGAAGCAAATTTATTGGAGGGAGGGTGAAGGGAGGGCAAATGCTCTGACACAGGTGTGAGGTCTGAGCTAGCAGCCAGCCAGGCACAGCTCCTTGCCTGCCCCAGTGCAGAAGGTCCCTGCAGGAGATCTCCCAGTGATTCAGGATTCCGTGGGCACCCCCAATGCAGAGGAAGCTCCTGCCAAAGGAGCCCTTTCCTGCTTACCAAAATCAAGTGGTTAAGGCCCAACTTCCCCAAAACCCAAGCTTGAATAGCTCCAGTGCCAGTGGAGTTGTGTAGGCTAAGACAGACTTCCTTGCATGCAGCTTGTCACGTGCAAGAAAACTGCACAGCTGCATGGTCCTCATGGAAACCATGGTCCTCAGTATTTTTACCCTTGATTTCTGTTTCTTTCCACAGTTCCAGTTCAAAAATGAGTGTTAGAAATTTCAAACATGAAGAAGACAAAATGCTTATTTTTAAAAAGTGTTTTCTGAGAATGCAGTGCAATTCCTTCATGCTTGGCATATTGACACTCAGCTACAGTTTATTCAACAGTTTATTGTTGTAATAAAGTTATTTGATAAATGAACATGAACATCCGTCTCTTCCCCAAACCCTTTAAAAGGAGGAGTGGTATTACTTCCTCCAAGACATTGCAGAGCTGATTTTATTTCCCAGTCTTCCCACCTTCCTCTGAATGATCTCCATGTCTTGCAGTTCCACCTGATGCAATGTTGTGTGTCCAGTTTGTCACTGGGCTGTTTGTGTCCATTCTCAACAGCTTATTCACTGAGACATTTATAAAATATCAGACCGCCTCTCATGCTGCTGCTCCCTCAGTCACTCACCATTCATCCCTCATCTTTTCTGATGGTTTAAAGCCTGTTTACAGTTCCCATATACTAAATGATTTCCTAGGGGTTACGGCTTTCTTTATGCAATGGTTGGAAAATCCTATTAATCGTGTCAGTGGCAATCAAAATTCTGGTCAGGGAAACTGAAATGTAATCACTCATTTTCATCAGGCAATCTGCTGCCCTGCACCTGAGTTTATTAACCGGCTGGCATATCTGATATGTGGATGGAAAAAAAATGCTACCAGATGTCATAGGGGAGAAAGCAGAAACATGCTCATCTGCTCCACAACTTTCTAAAACTCTTCCCTGTCCATGCTCAGCCTTTCACAACTAGTTTAACACATGCTGTCCCAAAGGGCAGTATTTTTAGAAAAACACCTCTCTTCTGGCCTCAAAAGTGGCTGGCAGTGCTGTGCTCTTCACCAGGCAAAGGCCACCTCCCTGGTGGACGTAGAGAAGAGGGGCAGGAGCCTGACTTGTGATACCATAGAGCACTCTGAAAACCTTGTGTGCAGCCCTGCATTTAGCATCCTCCTTATCTGTTATTGTTTGGGTAAAGAAAACATAAGGCACAAGATTCAGGGTAAAAACTTGGCCATTTAGGTCAGTATTTTACCTCAGGTATAGGATTAGTTGGTTTTTTTTGTGGGTTTTTTTTCTTTGTTTTTGTTTTTGTCTTTTTTTTTTTTTTTCTTAAAGAGAGCTAATTTTAGCCCCTGAAAAATATTCATATTTTCTTCACTACTAGAAATGTTCCTGAGGCTCAAACTTTGCATCTTATTAGCTGAAGCTGTTAGACTTAGAGTGGTTAATAACCATAACTAGGCTAATGGAGCATGTAGCTAAAATAGTTATTACTCTCTCTTGGAACTGAAAAGGACATTTTGGAAGTATAAATGTTTTTTTGATTTATCAGGAAAGGCTTCTCAGAGCATTTTCCCTTGCATGGATAATGGCAAGAGCTGGCTGCAGAGAAGGCCTTAGACCGCCCACATAAATGTATCCTGATGTCAGAATCCAGACCAGTCACAGAGAACAAACATAAAACTTCACTGGTAAATATCTTTCAGATGACTTTTATGAACCTGTGAGGAATAAATCAGAACATTTAAAATAATCAACTAGAATTCAAAGACATCTTAGCAAAACAGAGGCACATTCACTCACCCAACCACTAACTCATCTGAATGATGGTGAGGATATATGGATCTCTTTATTTTATTTTTGTTAGTGCTTTATGATGTAATGACCCAATGAAATTCACTTATCTGAGGCCTTTGCTTATCACGGATTCAGAGAGTGATTTTCTCCTTTAGAAATGAAAGCTATCATCCAGTCAGACAATACCAGAGATAAAGAGCATATATGACCAAAAGCATGAAGCAGAGAAAAAAAATGGTAGCATGAGCCTTCCTAGCTGCTGTTATCAAAACCCTAGGTCCTAAGATTTTGTTTAGCAGCACAATGGACTAATAACATATGCCTTTGGTAGCACATACATTATTTACATTATCAGGCATAGAATGAGGATGAAAAAAAACGCTGCTAAATTAATTTCCTTCCCAAGCTGAAAAGACCAGTCACTCAGGGGACCAGGTGATACAGAGAATTAACAAAGCTTTGAACAAAGGACAAAACAGTGCTGAGCAGGGAAGCAGAAAAAAAAAACAGGTTGAAGTATTCATCAGCTACCTTAAGTGTGGCAAGCCAATGGAGCTGATTGCCTCCATATGCCATCCCTTGTCCCATTCCACCATGCTGATGTCCATCCCACAGGGTGCTCCTGGGGTGGGTAAAATTGCTCAAAGACCAGCCTGATTAGTCAGAGACAGTGTCTCTTACCAGTAAGAGTCAAACATGTTGGTTTTTAAGTCCATGATGAAAAAGCAAGAGTAGTCCTTCTTCTTTCCCATCTTATATCCAGCTGCAGGGTTGGCACCTGGAAAAAGTAAAAATCTCCTCGTGCTTATGGAATCTCTCAAGGGAGATGGCTTTTCTTTGGATGGGGAAAGCCATTCATATCAGATGGAAAAGGAGAAACAAACTTCAGCCTTGGCTATGCAGAGCGGCCCTTTAACCAACACACCTCCTTGAGGTGAGAATACACCTGAGAACAAAGCTGTGGTACCTTGCAAGCACAAGTACATCCTTATTCTGTGTGTTTCTACACCAGGAGTCTCTGTGTTGCCTCTTGCCCTCTTTTTTGACGAAAAACAGTTTGGATACAAGATACATCATTTGATGCCCAGGTGGTTTCTGGTGGTATCAAACACAACCACAGAGAGGTTGGGGAACCTCTTCTCTCAAGCCTGGGAGCCTATAATTCCTTTTAACACACATTGTGTCTATATTATTTACATTTTGTATTTTGATTTATTCCTGGATGTTGCTGGGTAGGGAATGCATATGCACTCAGGGGAATTTGAAATCCTGTTTGACCGTCAATGCAGGACAGCTTCACAGCCCTTGTGTGTGCCCTTCTGGGTACCCTGGATGGGAATTCCATTTTCTGAACACTCCTGCTCTGTGTCCTCCTGGAGGCAAAGCCCGGGAGAAGCTGGCTTGATGGGAGTTCCAGAGCCTTCTGAGGGAGCAGGACTTGCTCTTTTGTCCATCAAGCAAACTGAGAGCAAAGAATGTGAAGGATGAGGCCAACATTTGCAATTAGAGCAGGGAAAGAACTAGCTTTCCCATCGTGTTGATTTCCCAAGGGCACAACAAGCTGGACTAAATTTCATCTAGATTTTTGGCTTCTCTGTCCCATTCTCTTGTTTTCAGTCTACAGCTTAGGCTCTATACTTCACATAAGTAGGAGGAAACAAGCCCCAAGCAAGGGAGCAGAGGAAATGGTAGTCAAAAATTTCGTGTTTCCCTGCCTTGTGAAGGCACTTCTAAACAAGCAAGCTCAAGGGGTTCCATTCACCACCCACGTAACTGCTGTGGAAGTCAGATAGATCAGCTCAGTTTCTTCTAAAAAGAGCATAACACCATATCTCAAGTCTGTAATTCCAAGAGAAAGAAAAGAAAAAAATGTATTGTGCTCCAGACACCACACACAACCGAGTCTCACTTTGTCTGGAAACAATACAAAATTCACATGCAAAGCATAAGGAGGACACAAAGGGCCCTGTCAACCCCTACACACTCGCAGCAGAGGATTCCCCTCTGAGCATATATAAACACCATATGCACTGCTGGCTCTGAGAAATCCTGAGGACAGCTATGGCTGGATAAGAACTACAGAGCCAGAAGATAATCCAGGAGAGAGTGAGAAAAGCTGGTGTGTCAGACAAAGGCCAGCACAATCCACCACACGGCACAGTGAGCGCTGTGAGGAGCTCTGCTCAGCTGCTGAAGGCGAAATATGGACAAAAGATTAATTGAGCCCTAAATAATAGTTCTCTGTAGAGAGCTGAATCTCTTCACCTTGAAGAGCAAAACACTCAAGTTTGTCACATCCCCTGACAAATACCAGCGATGCCCAAAGAGATGGGAGGTAAGCAGGATTTGCTAACCTTTTAGAAAAAAAAATAGGTATTTAAACAGTGAGTTTTAAAAGGCAAATACTCAAAAAAGAGGGGTTACCTAAGATGTGCAATGAGTACCTAAGTATGTGTTGTACTTGCCTGACAATAACAGAGCCAAAAACTAAACAAAGCTACCCCTAATCCCTTAACTGGTCCCCAGCAGGTTTAACTTTGCCAAGACACTGTAAGGGATCTGGAGAAGTCTGTGTGACAGCCTCTCCCTACCAAAAGTGCTTAACATCTCACAGCTCTTGGGCTGCAAGGGTAGAAGGAATCATTTTTTACTACCGCAGAGACGTTGTTTCCAAACTTTCAATGGGTCTGGCACTTCGTCTTGAAGAACTACACTACAAAGACACCAAGACTGTGATATAATTCATGAATGTATTAAGAACAGGACTAGACTGTAGCATGGGCAAATAGGAGGGAAACTTCTAAGGAAAGGCTGGATTAAGACCCTGCTGCCATTCAAGAGCAAGCAATTAATTGCTAATTGCTTGTAGTCCATGAATCCAGAGCTGCTCAGGGTATGTTGTTCACAGGGTGGGGTGGCCACGCTCCACTTGGTTGCTGACAGCCCTATGTCATCCTGAGTCACTGTGAAAATATGGTGTGTTCAAAATGGAAGCCTCAACAGCACAGATATTCCTCGAGGGCCTCAATTCACCAAATGACCTTGTCTGTACATGGCTTCCCACCTTGCCTTCTCCGCATACCTTAGTTCTCATGGACAAGCAGTTGGAAGCGTGACACACAGGGGCCAAGAGCTGCACTATGTCCCACAACTTGGACTGCACCTACATGGTTTAGCCATGCCCCAACTCTCCAGGCTACCAGATGAGACGGTGGGGACTGCTGCTCAGTCAGCACAGTTGGGCTGACTACCTGTGATGTGCAGGAGAGACGGCCCTGAGAGATTAGAGATGGACTACTGGTAGTGATCAGTTCGGTAAATGAGACACCATTAGACGAGTAGAAAACCTTTTGGATGAAAAACTCTGCTGTCCTTGAGACATACAGCAAACCAAACCCAGAGCTGTAGAGTCCAGCATGTGGATCTGTAATGGACAGTTGCAACAGTTTGGGAGCTTTGCGGGTTATGGGGACCAGCAGCCCAAAGCCTCGGGGAAAGGTGCAGATGCTGCTGCTTCCCAAGAGCCTTGTTTGTTGTTATGGAAAAGGCTCTAAACCCCTGGGACTCTTGAGGGTACTGATGACTTCATATGAGTGGGCTTTCCTTAGCCTCATGGAGATGATGCATAGTCTCACTCCTTGTCTTCCACACAGTTACCTGTTTTCTGAGGAGGACAGAGGTCAACTAGAGGATTTCAGGGATCACAGAATTGCAAGAAACTTATACAAATCAATCCAGACTCATCTTGCAAGTTACAAGAGCCTTGAGAACTATTCCTATCTTCATTTATAGCTTATCAATGTCTTAATAAGATTTTCTTGCTGCAAGAAGATTCTGAAAAGATCTTCTGAACCAGATGAAAGATCACAGCTGAAAGTGTCTTTGGACAACTGAAGGCCAATACATCTGGCCTTCAGAACACAGAATAAGGCTTTAAAATGGTAAAAGACATGGAAAATATGGAAAAGGAATGCAAAGGCAGTTTTATTGGTAAGAAAGTCTCCTGAAGAGTTCTCAGATTATTTTGATGAAATTTACTAAATTATTCAGCATGAGACTAACACACACACACACACACACACACACACACACACACACACACACACAAAAGAGAAAAGGTATGGATCCACAGCACATGGCTTTGCTAATTTTAAAAATTTCTGCTGTTACCAGAGAATGAAAATCCATAATCTTAAGGTGTTTTTCAGTCAAAATATACAGAGATTTTAGTGACAGAAGTCCTTAAATCTGAGGATATTTTTTCAAGATTATATTGAGAAAATGTAAGACTGAGAGTAGACTACAAATATGGCCATGCTAAAATGAGATCCCAGAGACATTGCAGTGCCTTTTCCATAAATCTGAGTCACAATGAGCAAACCTCTGACAGTGCTTGCTTTGAAGTACTGTTTTACTAAAACAAAAAATGAAAATCCATGTGCCTACTTCTATGATGAATTATTCATCTCCTCCAGAAAAAGGGACAAAGAGAGGAAAGAAGAAATAAGCTAGGAAGCACATAGACCTTGCTCACAAAATGCAAGAATAAATCTAATAACTTTTGGAATGTCTATGGAAATATATTTTAAAGTACTTTTCAACACAGGAAGCGTGGCCTCCATTCACATGAAATAAATGTGCATAAAATGGATACCAAGGGTGTCTGTGCAGCTGCAGTGCAGGGAGCTGCAGCCATCCATCATGCAGTTGCTGGCCAGGGGTAACTGTCCTTTTATCCCAATTGTGTGCAGGGTTGTTCAGCTGTCACGTGTGACTCTAATAGTCATTTCTGCAGTTATTTTATATACATACCTTCATAAGTGGACCTCTGGTCTCCATTCCTCTGATCTGCTCTATCTGAATAAAGTATCATGTATCTGCAAGAGGGCAACTGTGTTCTCAAAATTCAAGCAAGCGAGGTTCATCTTGTGCACTATCAGATAGAAAAAAGTCTTTACTGATATTAAATCCTGTGTAGTTAAACATCTTTCATTTTCAGCAGTTGATAAATGAGACAGAGACATTTATATTTCACTGTGCTAATACAGATGACTTGTATGCTTTTATCCTCAGCTATGATGTCCCAAATAGTTATTTCTAATGATCATCACTTTAAAGTACAGCATTATACACCTCCTGTGGTACAAATGGATTTTATGTAGAGGTTGATGCTTTCTTCACCGTTATGACCAAGTTTAATTCAAATGTAGTTGGAACACAGCAGGGAAATGTACTGCTTCAAATTCAATTACTCCTGCAGAACAACATAAGAAATTCAGCTTATCTTTGGATTAAAGCAGATCAGAAAGAGCAGTCAGTATACGAGCATTAATATGCATGAACCGCAGTAGAATTTCTATAGATGAAAGCTGTATTGTGTTCATGAGGCACTGCTGCATAGGCAAGTTTTTGCAGTGGTGTAAGCAAACCCCCTGGGGCTAGGTGGTGGTGGTGGGGACACTTGGTCCTGCCTCTTCCACCAGTGCTTCTCCAGAGCAGCCACCCTGACAAGAAGAATGGGTTTGGTGGTGGGCTGAGCTCACATCTACCCCCGTTAGTGCCCTGCCCCTTCCTTTGGAGTACCAGTCACAGGCAGTGTCCCTCTGCTCACATCCATCAGGTTGTGAGTTCCCAAGGGCAGAGGGCTGCTGCCCTTCTGGGCTGCACAGCACCATCATGTGCTTACCACCTTCAACCTGTCCCTTCATTTACAGCTTAAAAAAGCTACATTTGGTCAGACCTGAAATTCAACTTTTAGTGGCTTCAGAAACAATATTTTTCCAGCTTGTCAGAATTTCTTGGCTCTGAGTAAAATCCACAAAGAAAAGCCTCAAAAAAATAACGAATCTTGGTATGATGAATCACAGTGTGATGCAGCAGGAGTTAATACAGAGAGGAGCCTCCCAGTTCTTGACCAAAGATGGACTGGCCTCTGACACTCTGGACTGAAAACATGGCAAAAGACCAAATGATATTTTGTGAAAATATGCAAGTCCTTGGGAGATAAGATGAATAACCTTTTATAATAGATTCAGAAACACCGCTTCCCTGAAGAAATGACAAAGAGTCCTCCTTTTGAAGAGTGGGATACAAAAGATAACTTCTTGGAGGTCCATGTCAGTCACGCTGATGAGAGGAAGATAAATAAAGCTGCAGAAATGGCTGCTGTACTGCAGCCCATCAGATTGGCTGTGGAAACTCTGTGTAGCTTCCCTTCCATCTTCTCAGAGCTGATGTTTACAACGAATAAAATACATAATTAGGCAAGCAGCTGGCAAAATCCATGATTTATTGTATTAAGCAGTTAAGCAGCACTAGACCAATTTGGCTGCAGCTCTGAAAAATGTGCATAATGATACAGTGACATTTGACATTAAACTTGAATTTTTCTCAGGTTTAATTTCAGCTGCCATTCATATGGGGGGGGGGAATTTCTTGGACTGATAAAGCTGGGATTGTGGATAGCACAAAGGCAGACTGTGGCTGTTTATCTCCACAGCACCATGGCGACAGTGGGGCTGTGCCAGACTGGAGTAAGTACCTGGGCATCAGCAAGGGCTGTGAGCAGGAAAAAAGCAGCTTGTTCCCACCTTGTGCTTGGAGAGCTGTGCCACCAGCATGACTCTATGATTTTCAGGGACCTGGGAAGGTCCCTGTGCAACCACCACTTCCCTGCTATGGGACATTACCTTCCCAGGATCACTGCCTGCAGGTGTGCCTCCTCACCATGGCTCTGCACACAGGGTACTGGGACATACACTAGCTGGGACTTGGGTAAGTGGCAGTGCAGGGGAGAGGGTAGACCATGATCTCTGCTGTCCCAGCAGCTATGATGTTGTGGATTAGCTCTGTCTCAGCAACAGCCACCCTAAATCTACAGACCCACTCTATCGTTGCACCCCACTACACAGCCATCATCTTTTATCGACAGAAGCAAACTGATCCCAGCTTAAATGGGCCTGGAACCATCTTCTCCTAGTTTAGGGAAAGAGAAGGAAGCACCCAAGTCATCCTAGTAATGCATCTGTTGTTTGCTTTTTATCTTTGTTCCATCAGTGAACATCAGCCTTTCACTCTAATGCTGCCATTTTACTTCTCTCCATGATCTCACATGATTTTGGAGCAGAGAGAAAGAAATCAAAGCACAACCACAAACTTGCATGCCCATCATGCACACACTTAGGAGTGCTGCCAACAATTTCTCTTTTAAAAGATACCAGCTTTGATGTCTAACATCCTCTAGTTAAAACATTATCAGTTAAATGTAACTTTTTTCTCACTTATGCTGTTTAATTCCAACCAGTTTAGTTAACTGAAGCATGTGGGTTAGTTTTGCTCTCTACCTCCCTATACTAACACAACAGTGCTTTGTTTGTAATCTCCAATGTTGCAAGCTGAATGTTCAAATAAACTGTTCATGCCTAGAATTTTTAAATGTTTGAGAAGCCTTCTGTACACAAGAGAGCTTGAAAACCTCTATAAAAACAGAAAGTATCATTATTTTAATCAATAACTAGCTCCTAATGGCAGGAGCTTTTAAAAGTTTGTGTTCATTTCAAGAGTCTGACTTTAGCTGGTGTTCAATTACAGGAGCTTTGTATTATGTTCAACTCCACAATCACTCTTCATGTTCCCTGATCACTACTCCTAAGATGAAATGCCAAGGAGATGGAGGATCCCCTGTGTTTTGCCTGCAGCAGGTACACACTGTCAGTACTGCTATTATCCCTACACACATAGCCAGAAAGGATTTTTTGTGCTGTCAGCGATCTGCACATCAAAACATGCTCAGTGCAGAACGAGAGTTAATGAGCTGCCTCCTTTGCGCAGTTTTATCAGAGATCAACAGACCTGGGTTTATGAAAGGCCTTTATGTAACTAAAGGCAGCAATGGAAAAATTCAGATTTAGTGAAATATCGTGCAATTGTTTTTTTAAGCAATACTTCTGCTGTTTGGGTTTTTCTCTTCCAGCCCTTTTATGGGCTGCTTAGCCAACATAAAATTTTTATCTCCATTTTTACCTTTTTTTCCCCTAAAAAAAGAATAAGAAAAACGCAACCTGCAGCTATCATATTTGCCTGCAAATTCCTTTTCAAAGCTCACCTTGCTGCAATATTTCCAAAACATGCCATGCCTAGTCACTGATACACCAAACTAAACTTCCTATTTGTTCTTCCTGTTTTTTTGACCTGTTGCCACCACTATTTTGAGGTTAGATATAGTTCTGCTGCCCAATAAGCCAGGTGTCTGACCAACAGGCTGTTTCTCAGGACACAAGTGCCATTGCGTATGGAAACACAGTGTGGTTTAGCTGCCCTGGGACTGCCTAACCCACGTCTTAAAATTACATCTTGCACTATTTTGCTCCTCTATGCACCCAGGTATGCTTCCCACATGTTCCTTGGGTGCTCAAGGACAAGGAGAGGAGGGACATGGTGGGGGGATGCTCCAGGGGTTCTTGCTGACCCAGTGGTGCTGGGTGGGATCTTGGCAGGCTCATGGGAACAATCAGACCCAAGGTTGTGTTCATGCTACGGGGTGATGTTGGAGAAGGCCATGAAAGGGAGAAACATGTCCCTTTTGGAGTCTAAAACTTTGACTGATTTTGATGTAGCAAATGTTAAAAAGTGTCTTTTTTAAATAAGAAGAACAAAATATTGATTCTGCAATATTTACACAGCTCTGAGACAGCTCACAGGCTCTTCCCAAAACAAAGCTGACGCAGCGCTCACGAAAATCCTGATTTATAGCCTAAATGGTGATGTCATCTAGTTGGAAACACTCAGTCCTTGATGCATGCGCTTATTGCAGGAAGTAGAAGTTAAGGCTCAATCTGAGAAGAAACAGTCATGTTTCTGTACTACCTGATCATATGAGACTCAAAAATCATCTCTTCTTTGGAAGGATATGACTTAATTTTGTTCCTTCTGTCTTCCAAAATGTCTCCTCCTTACAGGAGGTCTGGAAGCTGTTCGATGAACACCATCTTCTTGTAAATATGAGAAACCTTTCCTCCATGTGTCTCCTTGTAGTAGGCAAGTTACTGCCTGAGAGGTGAGACTAAATAAAAGTTCTAGGCTGGTGCTGCTGGAAGGATGCACTGTTTCCAGCATGGGTGTTTTTCTGCCATGAGTTTCTGAGCCAGCTTCTGGGGTATAAGATGCACTAACAGGAAGAATTTTTCCACTAGTGGAGTGTCCTGAAAGACAGGCACAAAGCCTTCAGAGAACCTGATGCCTTGCCTGCATGTAGATATGTACAGTAAGATAGCTCTATATATATATCTAGAGAGAGAGAGAGATCTCCATGAGGGAGCATGGCTGTCATGCCCTGAGCAGATATAACTCTGCAGGAAAACTCACAGCATACTTTGGCCAAAGGTTGAGGTTGTCATCTGCAAAACAATGTTCAAGAGCACTGTGAGAGCTCTTGTCTCTCAGACACCCAGGCAAGTCCCTACTGCTTGCAATTGAAGTTATTTTCCTCATGACCATGCCCAAAAACTTACCCCTGAAATAAAAAAAAACTTCTCCTGCAACATATGTCTCCAAGACCCAAACAGATCTGTCACACACACTGGTGTGACTCCACAGGTTTATGTAGGGTAAACCACAGATCTGAATCAGCTCCACTCTCTCTCAGCAAGCTTTCACTCCTAATAGGACTAACCTACCTTTCACTGCACACACAGCTGATGTCTCTGCTCGTTTATGCTGTGAAGTCTACACTTCACCAGAGTTTATCGAAGCCCTGAGATTACAGAACCCTGCAGCTCCATGGTGCTGTACCAGGATTCACTCCAGTCTGGCCTCTGTGATCTCCCCCCACCCTGCACCACAGTTCCATTCCATTTTTTTGCCTCTCCCATTGCTTCTAGTTCACTCCTTCTTAAGGGATGATTATCCCTTTCATTGAAGCCATACAGGTTTTCTGCCCCAACCAACCTGAATGTCACTGCTTTCTGCTCTTCCATCCCAGTGTGTATGCTAGGGATATGTTCTAGGGACCTTCTTTGGGAAAACACTCACCTGAATCTGTACATTAATCTCACACTCATGGGAGCCCCTCTCACCCTAAAGCATGCCCATCATGAAGAGTTAATTATGATCAGTGTGTTTCTAAAAGATGGAAACCTCAGAATGCTGTCTTCTTCTTTCAGAGTAGTGTAATATGTGTCCCTTATTTCAGTTCCCTGCCATGCTCCTTGTCTGCTTGCAGATTTTTGGCTCTGTGTTCCCCATGTGTTAGTGATTAGCTCTGCTATTACACCCAAGCTAATAATTTTGCTGTTAAGGCTGAGATCTTGTGAGTTTGAGCAGTGAACCAGGATGCAGCAGTAAATATATTTGTTAAAAAGACTTTTTAACAATTTGTTTAAAAACAGAAAATCAGACACGTAATGAAGTAGTTAATTAACATTTGAAACATATTGTTACCTCCATCTGGCCTGAGGATTAGCCAATAGTGTGAGGTCTTGCCAGGTTGTTTCCACTACAATACAACGGATGATACGTCAAACATTTCCTTGGTGCAGCAATGTTTATTTATCATATGAAACATACACAGAGTCTTGTTTCCCTGAACACAGAGAGCAAACAAACAGGAGCAGGTTCCTTGCTCAGCAGCCCGTCTGCCTTTCTAGGGAGTACCGTGCCCAGAAAAAGCTCTGTCTCTTGGCTTGCTCCCAGAGCCTGCTCCTGGATCTCTTACTACAGCCTTTCAGTGACTCCATAACAAATACATTCCTCTGGAAAGCTGGAGAGCTATTTTTAGACCCCCTCACACACAGCTGTAATCAATCCAGTGCCTGGCCCCACATTTGCCAGGACCTCTGGGGAAACCCTCCACCCACACTTTTTGGCTTCTGCCCAAGCCTCATAGGCATGGCCAGGTGCTGTGCTGTAATTGCACAGAGGTGCTCTCATTGTGGCTCCCACTTACCCCACATGTGTGCAGAGCTACTGCTCGCCTGGGCTTTGAGCAGCACAAGAGCTGAAGGTGTGATGAATACCTTGCATTATGAGGTGTAGACCAGGCACCAGACATGACACCCTTAGGTGAACCTGTCCTCCTGCAAGGAACATGTGAGGACAGTTCAGGAATTCGCAGCTGATCTCCTCACAAAGTACTTACCCACATTCAGTTCTGTTGCACCTGGGCCATACCTCTCCTATTTTAAGCTCTAATTCAGAAGGAAATCCTTGTGTGTCTCCAGCAGAGAAACCCAAAAAATGGGCACCAGACCTACTACAAGGCAGATGGCAGCTTCCCGTGCAGGAGGCGTTTCTCTCTCCTGCCCCACCACCCCTTGATTTCTGCCCCACTGTGCAGCAGGCAGTGGGCAGCACAACTCAGTCCAGAACCAACCTGAGCAGACTTATGGGGCTTGTGGGGCTGCAGCAGTGTGGGAAAGAGGAAACCTTGATGGGGCAAGGAGCGAATCTGCCATCCCCCGCTGTGCAGCTTTCATAAGCAGTTGGTGTCCGTCTGGGTGCAGGACAGGCACAACTGGCAGCATCAGAGGCTCTGCTACAGCCAAATTTTTAAAAAGGCATATTCTATTCCTTTAACCTCAAGGAGGACTGAAATCATACTGTCTCACTGCCAGCCTCCCTGGCTGCTCGCCTCAGTTATGCTGGTCCCCCAGCCCTGCAATGGGAGCTGCAAAGGAGTTGCCAGAGGAAAAATATTCTACCTCCCTTTCCAAACAGAAATCCCACTGATATGCAAAGGTCCAGCTGTTCACTGAGTTAGTCCCAGAGTATTTCCAGCCCCAAAAGACACATGGTGGCTTTAGAGAGTGGGAGGAGGATGGTAGACTCCCTGCTGCCCTGTGATGGGGAAGGCTGCACTTCCCCTTGCTCTCTTCAGCACCAGCTGCATTTGGGAAGGCTATTAATGCATTTTATAAGCCTTTAAAATTTGTTACGAAGCAGAAAATGGTTTTCAGGGAAAAGCAAACACACCCTGTGCTTTTTCCCCAATTAAAGCTGATGAACTACTCTGGTTCAGCCAAGATATAACAAAACAATGAAAACAAGGCAAAAGGTTTCAAAGTGCAAGTGACCAAATCAACAAAAAAGCTTTTTCCCACATAACAGAGGAAAAATAATTAAATAAAACGTTGCTTTTCAGAACTATAGAAGGAAATGAACGTTTAAAGGTGGAGGAGTAGTGGCAATGGTAAACAAGCAACGAAACAGCCAGGTCTAAGAGACGGACATATCAACCATAAAGTCAGTGGTCAGAGGACTGATACCTTCTCTGCAGCAGAGACCATTACAAGGCAATATCCAGAATCTGCATTTTGATACTGAACAGGTATGTTCAGAGCCAATGGAAATTTTTTTAGTCCAGCATCTGTACACATAAGAATAATTATAGCCTGCAGTAACAGGAAGCTTCATGAAACATTTGATAAATAAAACTGCACAAAACTAAGCCAAAGGAAAACATCAGCGAAAAGATCCCAGTGCAAGAGATCCCAGATTATGCAACTTTATGATAAGTGCAACAGAAAAGCCAAGTTATGAGACTGAGTGATTCAAAGTCAAAAATACCCCTAAGGACAGATCCCAGGGGCAATGTGAAGTTCGATGATCTTGCTGGGTCTAAGACAGGAACTGAAGCATCAGCAGAGATAAGGCTGGGCTGTGCAATGTCCAGCACTGGAATAACACATTTCCATTCAAAATTGCCAAAGCCCGAGAGAGGAAGACATTTTCACCACTGTATGCTGAGGTGTTTCAGTCTTCCCCTTGATTTTGCACAGATGGAAACTAGAGAGAAGCCAGGAAAGACACAGCAAGGAGAGAGGAAAGACCATCTCCCTGGCCTCTGCTGACCAGAATTGGTGCTTTTGCCAATGCTCAATTTCTTCCAATGCAAAATGACAAGAAAATCCTTTCTAATTCAGGATCCCACAAGGAATAAAGAGTATAGGTGCTCAGAGCTGAACACTGAAATCATCCTCTAAAAAGTGCAAACATTCAAGCTCTCCTGTTTTGGGCAGCCACCCAAGCACAGCTTTGCTGCAGAGCAGCCCTGTAAGACCCAAATGCCTGAATGCACAGAAGGGAAGGGAGTGTTGTCTGGGATATGTCCATGACCCTCGGGCATGGTGAGCATGCTCACACCCAGCATGGTCTCTTTTACAGACACAGAGAGAAAAGGATTGCAAAGGCTGCTTTCAAAAAGAAGGAACCAGTGTGTTATAAATATCATGTTTCACAGCAGCACAAGATTCCTTATCGCTGGTGCCTTGCCTCGCCAGCCTTGGGCTGGAGCTTTGGGAACACACAGCGAACAGAAGCTGCAGCTCCCTGTGAGGAACATCTTGCACATAAAGACCAACTGTGAGGAAGTGCAAACCCAGACAGGCTCTCTGCAGGGAAGACTTAAGAATATTGACTTTAAAATTGATTTTTTTATGATGTGGCATTCCTGGAGATGTGACTCTTATCCTGGCCCATGAAGTCAAAGAGATTATTGTTGGGTGGTTCAGCCACCAAACCCATGTAGGCTCTAATACCTCCCATGTTGTAAACATTCAATCTTTGGTTTCTCACCAACATTTACACCAATAATACAATATGGAAAACTCAGAGTGCTATTTTTCCGTAGCTCCTGTGTCTTCCTCTGCCGAAGCAAAGAAGCCCTGTTCTTCCAGACACATAGGTGATGGGAGGAAGGCAACTGAGGATGAAGAACAGGGAGATGCCGTGCTGAATTATCAGCAGTGCAAGTCCCAGGAGCACAGCATGGGGTTGGACATGGCTGGTTCAGGCACAAAGTCTTTATACACCCACTTCAGACAGCAAGGACACTGTCAGGTGTGGGTCACAGGCACCTGCTGAGCAAAGCTACAAGCTTTGCAAGCAACAGTGGGTGAATAGCCTTGGAGAGCCAACAGATCATCCCTACAGCTCCAGCATATAATGGCACCAAAGAGAAAATACATTTCTTTAATTAACCTTTCCCCTAGGGTATTGATCTCTACTGCACAGATCCCCCTAGACCTCCATCACTCACTGCTAATGCTTAGAAAATAATGAGTAAAACCCAAGAGGCTGTTTATCCTCTACCTTTTCCATTTTAGGGGTTGTTCCTCCTTTCTGTTCCCTAGCAGCTTTTTTTCTTCAGGTGTATTGAATAATTTTACAGTTCTGAAGTTGTTATATTTCAGATGGTCTGCCTCCTACCACTGTGAGCCCATCACATCACTCTGTGACCACAGCCACTGTAAGGATATAAACCTCAACAACATTTCAGCAGAGGAGCATTTGGAAGCTTTCGAAGAGCAGCAGTGCCTGTGGCAGAGCAGTCTTTCCCACTGCCACTGACAGATGGAGATGGAATGTGCTTTCTTAGTCTCTTTTTAGAAAACTGATGCAATGGCAACAACAATCTGCAGAACAAACCCCAAATGTCTCCCCCAGTTTATGCTTCAGTTCCCATCAGGCAAACTCCTTCTGAAAGAAGATTCTGGTCCAGACCCAGACACCCACATGCTAGTGCCCTGCTGAGACCTATTTGCTGTCTTCCTTACCATTTGTCTCATTTCCCATACTGGTCCAGTCACTCCTTTGGGGCATCTTATCCCAGTAACAAGGCTGGCAAGCTCATTTTCCAAAGCAGATTTATGGCAGTTGTAGGGATGACACTTTATTCTAGCCAATACCTGCCCCTGGGATGTCAGCTCTTACTCCGTCTGAAAAGCTCCTCGGTCTCCTGTTGTGTGAAAGCCTTGAAAACAAAGACCAGAGAAGGAACTGTGACAACATGACACAGGCAAGGCCACATACAAAGAAAAGTGACTTCCTTCTTCTCGTTTTCAAAGTCAGAGTGGATAGTCACACAAGAAATTTCAGGCAAAAATGGGATTTGTTAAAATTTACTAACATCTCTGTGTGTCCTTTCATACACAATAATAGCTCATCTTTCTTGCAGCCTTTCTATACTCTTGAAGTTTGCTGTATCTGTGGGCCAATTCTCTGCTAGATGAGCAAAACATGGTTGTTGGCTGCGAATCTACAAAACTCTTAGTTTCCCAAACATCTTCTCATATTCTGATACAAGGTGAACAAAAGCTTTTTTACGTATATATGTGTATATATATATATCTGGATGGTATGATTCTTGGGCCAGGAGCTGGACTTTGATGATCCTTGTGGGTCCCTTCCAACTCAGAATACTCTATGATTCTATTATTATTATTTTATATACGTTTATTATATTTTATTTGAGATATATATCTGTATAAAATTTGTTTTATAATTTTCTTTCTTACTGCTCCCCTTTGTAAAAGGAAAACTTAACAGTCGCCCTGGGCTCATTGCTACCCGTCACTTATTTACATCCTTTTCAAGAAGGGCTGAGGCTTGAGCACTGTCTTGAGCACTGCCAGGTAGCTGCAGCACACTTACAGGTGAGTGCCCACATTCCTCCTCCACTTTTCTTCCTATGAAAGTGCTGGATGCCTTGTGGATTGTTGCTGCAGCATGAAGTAAAGCCTGTCCTGAGCTACACAGCAGGATGGCCAGAAATTTATCCTCCCCAGCACACCTCTCCCCAGCAGCACCTATAATTTAGACTTTAGAAATGGATGCGAGTATTTCACATTTATTCCCTAAATAGGGCAAGCAGGGATTGTCTATCCTTTCTTCAACTCAGCAGTAAGCCACTTTAGTACATTTACTGACAGCTAAAAATAGACCGCCCATGCCTTGGCTTCCTCTACTGAGTCACCAGCAGTTTTATGACCAATCCACAGTTGCACAGTAGATGGTTGGGCTCCAGTTCAGAAGGTGTGGGGCATTTAATTCCAAGCATTGGCACACTCAGAGACCTCATCCATTGCCTTACAAGGGTGTGCTCCTCAGAAAATGATGGGCAATAGTCTTACTAACAGAGATGCTAGGCATTAGAGGGCATCAACACGGGCTCTGCATTACCTGCAGAGCAGGTAAAAGCAGCTCTTCTAGTTCTCAGGATCTGCACTGAAGCAGAGTCTAAAGTGGAAGAAAGTCTGCAGAGTCCCAAGGAAGGGAGGAATTCCCAGACAACAGAGAGGGCACATACTGGACTGAGCTCGGGGACTCCCACTGGAGTGCAGCCAGCTTTTGCACAAGGCAGCTGTAAGTAAACACAGCCAGTGCTCTCCAAAGAGCTGAGCAAACAGAGAGACCTCCATCACTGTGCAGCCAGTGCTGCCGAGAAGACAAGTGAATCCAGAAATGTGGCTAAAATCCCTCATCTGAGGGATGGCTCTCTGACAACCACCAGCTGTACCAATGGGAAGAGTGCCTCCAGGGACAGATGCTGTGGAAATATGCAGAGCCTCAAGCCAAATTTCTAACCCCCCATCCCTCAGCTGCCCTTAGCCAGGGTGACTTGGTGGTATGGCCAGGTCTGGCAAAATGAGGTGCTGACATGGCTCAGTCATCCAGCAGCAGCTCCAGGGGCACAGCACAGACTTGAGCCAGCACCAGGGATTTCTACAGGACGTGTGAAACCCAGGGGAGGCCCAAGGCAGTGCTCTGCTTTCTTTCAAACAGCTGACAAGACAAAACCACATCCCCTCTCCACTGAGTGGTCCACCATGGGCTGCTCTCTGGTACCTCTTCTAGAAGACTGAGGCAGGGACTGGTCTCGGGAGGTAAGGAGGGCCATGGACAACAGCAGGCTGTCCTGATGCCATGACATCATATGTCTAACAACCCCCTTTTAAACAAAAAGCTAATTAGATTTCTCTGATGAGACAGCATGTTTTACTGGCTGGAACAGAATGCAGGACTTCTGGCTTCCTTTTCAGGATTACCCCAAATGAGTCATTTTCCCATCTTTCTCTCAGCTTGAGAATGATTATTTATGTATTTGTTTATCTAAAGTCTGTAAGTCTGTTCAGATTTTTGTTGTTGTTTGGTCTTCCCGGGTTTTAGTGTGGGGTTTTTTAATTTTTTTTTTAAATTAAAAGATAATAAGTATACTTTCACTTAAGAAAATAAAAAATCCCATTTTACATTGTCCAAGCTGATCTCAGCTTGACAGCAAGAAGGTAGGTGGGGGGATGTCAGAAAAATTATTTATATTGGGTAACTTCATTGCTAGCTGTTTCTGCTGGGTGGTTCAATAAACCACTTAGCTATAGGTTGCTATTTTTAGATGCCATTAACCTGTTTAAAAGAGGTGTGAGTTCAGAAAAGTGAAATGTGGGCTGGCACATGCTGCAGCTTTGCTCTGTTTGAAGCAGGCATCTTCTGACACAGCACTTGCAACCAACATCTCTGTCCATAGGTTGGAGTTACAGGAGAGAGGCACCCAGTGTGGGGATGCTTTTCATGGCACGCAATGGAGAGGTTTAAAAGCCACCTAGGGCCCTTTCTTTCTGTGCATGGTGTTTAAGCAGGCAACGCCTGTTGAAATCCCAACCAAGTGACCTGGAAGGATGGCACATTGACAAACAAACCAGGCTCAGTTTTCAGCTGGGACCATCATCACAGCCATGGGGAGAGGAGATGCAACTGGGGCTTCATCCTGGGTCTGTAGCTCTGCTGGAGCAAAGTTTCATTGGCCAGGGTTGAAAACACCCTTGGGGCTGTAGAAAAGCAGTCACGTAGCAGTTGCCTTGCAAGGCAAAAGGTTTTGATGCTGCACTGAAGTGCCAGGAATTAACACTGTGCTATGGAAACCAGTGTTTGCCCTGTTCAATCCGTGGCAATGGCCCTGGCGGCCCAGCATTAGGAGTGCATGGTGGCAGGAAGGTGCCTGCCACACACTGCATTTGAGAGCAGCTCACCCCATGCCAGGCACACCAGGCACCCATAGGGGTGGCAGGAGGGTCCTGAGCTGCACCTGAGGCTGCAGGCTTCAGGGGATGTTCCAGGTGTCCTCCTCCTGTCCCAGTCCTTTCACCACTGGAAGTGTTGGCTGCCCTATGTCACCCAGGTGATAAAACACACCTCAGGGTCACTGGCATGGGAGAAGGATGGAAATATGCACTGAGTCCAACATGTTACTGCAGGCTGGAGTGGGGATGCTGCACACAAGTGACCAGACTGTGTCCCAGGACATGATGGGGGATGCTGTCCACACTAATCACCCACCCCTACCTCCCTAGAGATCCTCAGTTTCACCATGGTACAAATGGGTCGTTTTTCAGAGCCAGAGCATGAGGGGAATATGGGGAAAGTCCTGTGCTCAGAGCAGAAAATATATGAGGTAACTACTTGTCTCACATTCTATTGTAAATCTGAGATAAGTGGGTACTCAAAAAACTTTCTTCTATAGGCTGTAGCAGGGGGTCAGATCCACTGCCTTGCTCCAGCCTCTGCAATAAACCTGATCTGCCAGCCACTCACTTTGATTTTTCCACCACCTGCAGCCTTTCAGGGAGAAGCAGAGGTTGAAAAGATGCAAGATTTCAGAAGGAAATCTGATTTCCCTCGAGTTTACCACTTCTCCTGCCTGGCTCTTGTCTTTCCAGCAGGCATCAGCAGCTCCTGTATACACAGTACACTCCCCTCATTTCCTCGCTGTACCGAGAGCTATCGTAGTAGGAGGTTCAAATAATTGTTTTTACAAGAGCCGCTTTCCGCAGAGCCTTTTGAAGGTCGTGCTGATTATTTCCTCCCAGGCAAGTAAAGCACCATGTAATTATTGCAAATGTCACCTGGTGAAAAATCACTTCTAGTCAATCATCTCAGCCTGGAGATAACTGCTGCAGCTCTTTGCTACTGCAACAAGTCAAACAGAAGTGATGAGGGGTCTCACATCTCTCCTGTCAAGACTTATATATCCATGCAAACACAATAAATTGGTTAAATAATGTTCACATGAAGCCAGCCTATAGACTCACTGCTTGGGGGGATCTGCATGCTGGTGGATCACCCAGGAGCCTCCTCCTGCTATGGGTGTTAACACAAGGCAGAGCAGGTTGTGGCTTTCTAATTCAAAGTGCAAATAGACCCTGTAGACCTACTTTCTCAGAGCCGTTGTGGAGCAGGTGACTCAGTGACGAGACACAAATTTGGCTCTGCCAAAAGGGCCAGGCACAGGAATGCCACTGACCCCAGCCTATTCTGCATTAATAGAGTCCTAAGCCAAATGAAGGTATTATGTGGCATTAATGGCAATTATAGTGTAGAACACTTTTGTTGTAGAGCTTTGGTTCTATTTAATCCTTATTGGTGATGATCCCTCTTTGGGATGAAGTATTTCATGTTTAGTTAATGCTTGATGTGTTTACTCTTTTTAAAAGACAAGGCTTAAGAGCAAAGATAATTTAATTACATCAACTGCAATGAATGTATTTAATAAACTGGGGTGACCCAAATATATATAAAAAAATCTGGTTATCTGTTCTAAGCATTGTTTCTTAAACAATCAAAATTGTAATATTAAAAGAAATTTTACTGAAAATGAACACTTAGCACACCTTAATTATGAATGTAAACCTCTCAACAGGTAAACATCCTGGTTCCAAAAGCAGCCTGTGTGTCTTGACAGAAATACTGACAGAAGTAAAAAGGACACACTTGACTGGAGAAAAAAAAACCACATTAATAGCATCTTAATTTATAAAACAGTTGAAGAAAAAGCCTTCGAGGGCTTCAAAGAGATGAAATAGAGGAAAGAGCACTGGAGCGGTACTATGCCATTCAGCTAAGGGCACACACTCAGAAATGGGCTGCTGCCATAACTCCTAAGCACGAAATCAGCAAATACAGCATGTATTTATCTTTTGGCTTTGGTTATTTTATTTCAGCATTAGCAGCTGCTATCCAAGGAACAATAGCAAAGTTTTCTTGTGCCAGAGCTTCGAGTAAAACTGACACAAGGGGGAAGGACCCTTTTGCAGCAGTGCTGAAGGAAAATTACTTCATACAGATTTCCTCTCCCTGAGTCTAACAGCATTCCAGTCCACTTACTGAAGATGTCAAGGAAAACAACATTCACAGGTGTTAGAAAATACAGTCCCAAGCACTAGTCTCACACAGCAGGACTGCATTAGAAATAAATGCCCTGGCACCCACATGCTGACTCATGGCTGGGCTGGTGTTCTTTGCAAATTGCTTTAATGAGAATTCTGTCATCATCAACAATTTCAACTGTGATATGAGAACAAAATCAGATGTGCTAAAAAAAAAGCCATCCACAGGACACCTCAGTGGCCATGGAAATCTCCTTGTCAGAACAAGGCATATAGTGGAAATCAATACAGGTATTTTACCTACAGGAAAAAAATGCAGGACTTGTGGTTCAGCTGCTATGAGGTCACAGACCTGTGACCTGGTTTGAAGGTGGGAGCAATGACCTGTCACAGAACATAGAATAACCAAAGAAATCATTAAGGAAGCTCTCTGGTATTTTCTAGATGGAAAATAATCAATGAAACAAGGTTTCAGCACAAGGTTAAATCCAGTCTTGGCCAGAAGCTGTCTCCCTCACAAATCAGTAATGGAAAATGATTCAAGTTGCGTATGCAGGGCTCCTAATGTCATGGAGCTGAGATGCAGTGCAAGACCTTGCTCCGACTTGACATCCATGAAAGGACATTTCTCATGTCCTGTGGAAGCTTCCACTTGTTCCTATTCCCAGTGGCCCAGAAGAGGACAGAGTGATGTCTGTGGGACATGTTGCTGGTGAGTGCACAGCCTGGCTAGCCCCCGGGCACTTCCATGGGGGATCCTCAGGGAGCCTTACAGTGAGAAGGCTCACCCTCAGCCCTATCTGTTTACATCAGAAAACCATTTCAGAAGACTCCCCATATTTCTGTTCTGACCCTAGGACTCTTTTAGGAAGTGACTCTTCATGACACACAGCTGGGATCTTACAATACCACAGATAATGCCTTCTGACACCAACTGCTGTTGTGAGCTAAACCTGGTGTTGGGTTTCCCTGTGGAGGGCAGAAGGACAGAGCTGCAGGTTGGTGTTGTCTCCTCTCCCCCAGCATTGATGTGTATCTTTCCCTTCCAGCATCCATCTACAACAGGAGATGCAACAGCATAGTGATGGGTGCCTGAGGCCCTACACAGGCTATTTTTAGATCAAAGGAAGCTCATCAGATGGAAGGCAACTTCACCTCTGCAATTTACAGTTTCGATGTTGGAAATTATGAGAGTTTAACAGGGCCCTCTCAACATTTGTCTGATCAGTATTTTTCAAGTCTTGAAGCAACAACATTATTCTCTCAATGTATCCCAAAGCTCTGACAAGACACAACTTTAGCCCAAAATTTCTTGGTTTTACAGCAGTGTCCAGTACTTGGTCACATTAATCTGTACCCTATTTGCAATTTCTGCTTAAAAATGAGGCCTACTGCTTTCACCTGGTCTATTTTCCAAAACGACATCCTGATACCCATCTTTCTGCTGAATCAGGAACCATGCTGTGCATGCTAAGTCACCCAAAACAAAATAGTCCTTAACTGGTAAATTACATGTTTTCAAATAATTCTTTCAACAATAATTAAGATAGTTTGTGTTTGCTTCTGACTGAGTAACATTTTGTCTCTATTAACAATTTGATAACTGTGTAACTGAAGAAATGTTCCACTGAAGACCACAGACATGTAAAGCCTTAGCAGAGGATCCACTGCACATTACTCCGGTAGATGTAATAAATCTCATTTAAGATCTTCAGAGCTCGATAGTACTTTAAAATTTCCAGGAGAGAGCTACCAGTTGTTATTGCATTGGTCTCTTCTCTATTGGAAAAGACAGAAGCCTAAAAATGTCATCAGACATCTGGTTTTCATCCCAGCCTTATTCTGGCCTCCTTATATATATCATTGTTTCAGATTAGGTTTTTGGCAAGTATCATTTTTGGCCTGTGGTATTTAATTCCCACAGCTGCAAATTCTCACTGTCACCCACAAATCAGACCATCATCTAAATTATTTTTAATAAAATAATATCAGCAGGCCCCTAAATTATTTTTAATAAAATAATTTTAATAAATATTATTTTCAACTCCAGGTTATAAAAAATGGTTCCTATAGCAATATATGGTTTTTTTCTACAGTATAATTTGTCAAAGAGCATTTCAGGTTTAGTTTTTTAAGATGAGTTATTTCTTCTGAGGTGACAGGCATAAACACTTCACCTAGCTAGCAGCCAGTTCTTCAGTTATATGCTTTCAATTTCTTTTTAGATAGAAGTGAGCAGACCGTAAGATAAAAGTGAGCACACTGTAAGATGGAAATGAAAAATAGTCACTGCAGGCAGCTGAAAGAAAAACAAAACTAAAAGGTCATCTTCCCCTTTGCCTGCTCACATCACACCACAGGTTACACTACCTCTATACTGCAAACAAGAAAATGCTCCATCTCCCCCCTTTGACCCCCAGTCACCCCAAGGGTGTTCCCTCCAAAAGCACAAGTGCAGGGGTATGCTCAGTTAGGGATCTTAAAAAGGATCACTGGAAAATCCTGCTAGGATTTGTCTCTTACACATTTGAAAGATCTGGACATCTCACCAAGATGACCTTTAATGTGTTTCCAGGAAGACTTACAATCCTACAGGTGGGAAAAACCACCAAGTAGCTATTACAGTTCCCTGACCATACAACTTTGGTCAGTGCAGTGTCAAACTTCCCAAGCTGTGAGGCTGGTAAAATGTCTCTGAGATAAAAAGAGAGCAGCATAAGGAGCCTGTGATCTGAACTGAGAAGGCAACAGGGCCCCAGATGTGCGTGTTAGCGCTTCCAGTCATCAGCTACTAACATAAAAGCTCCCAACCCTGAGGAAAATGCACTAGAGGAGATGGATTTCATCAATCCCAGTAAGGCAGTGCTGTGGCGGGCTCAGAAGGAGCGTGTCTCTGCGGACAGTTACAAAGGAGCTGTAGTTTTTACAGTGGCAGAACACAGAAGGGATGCAGGTTTACCTCTGGAGACGGTACTGGGGAAGCACAAGAGCACCTCAGCTCCAGGTTTGGCCAGAGGAGTGCTGCTGGAGAAGAGCAAGACAGAGGCAGCAGGACAGGAGAAAGCCTCAGGGAAGGAGATGCAGCTCCTGGGTTTGTTACTTTGCACCTCCTTGACTCCATTTGTCATCATGTGAATGTGGTGGTGATCAAAACCTCCTCCAGCCCCAAGCAGGCACTGTTAAAAGCACAGCCCAGGTGAGAACACGGCCCTGAGACCTAAAAGTGAAACAATTCAGAAACGGATTCAAAGCAAAAGTCACTACAATGGCTTAAATTTCAGATTCGGTGCTGTGTTACAGTCCACTGGCCCACTAGCAGCAATGGCCAATACATAGCAAAGAAATTGCAGTGATTTCAGCTCTGGTGTTCAGCACTTCTATGAAAGTGCAGTCAAGAAATCAATGACCTTCTTTATTTTTTACCATTCCCTAACACCTTTTGGACCCAAAATTGAGCATCGCAGTGACGTAAAGAGCAAATGAGAGGGAATGCTGAGGCAGGTGAGTGTTACAGTGGGACATGAGGGATGATGCCTCAGCTCTGAAGTGTGATCAGCACTAGGAAAAATGGCAGGATTGTACCAGGAATTCTCCAGGATCTCTCTACCCTATGCTCCTCAACATCTTTATAAAAGACTTGGATGCAGGACTGGAAGGGATACTGAGCAAGTTTGCAGATGATACAAAACTCACAGGAGCTGTTGACTCCCTCAAAGGAAGGGAGGCCCTGCAGAGAGACCTGGACAAATTAAAGGACTGGGCAATTACCAACCATATGAAGTTCCACAAGGGAAAGTTCCGGATTCTGCACCTGGAATGGGGCAACCCCGAATGTATGTACAGACTGGGAAATGAGGTGCTGGAAGGGACCTGGATGTCTCGGTTGAAGGCAAGTTGAATATGAGTCAGCAGTGCCCTGGCAGCCCCGAGGGCCAACTGTGTCCTGGGGGGCATCAGGCACAGCACCCCCAGCCAGTCCAGGGAGGGGATTGTCCCGCTCTGCTCTGCACTGGTGCAGCCTCACCTTGAATATTGTATGAAGTTTTGGGCACCACAATATAGGAAAGATATTAAGCTGTTAGAGAGTGTCCAAAGGAGGGCAACAAATATGGTGATGGGCTTTGAGGGGAAGCCGTATGAGCAGCAGCTGAGGTCACTTGGTCTGTTCAGCCTGCAGAATAGGAGATTGAGGGGAGACCTCATTGCAGTTACAACTTCCTCATGAAGGGAAGAGGAGGGGGCAGGCACTGATCTCTTCTCTGTGGGGACCCAGCGATGGGACTTGAGGGAATGGCATGAAGTTGTGTCAGGGGAGGTTTAGATTGGATATTAGAAAAAGGTTCTTTACTCAGAGGGTGTTTGGGCACTGGAACAGGCTCCCTGGGAAGTGGTCGCAGCACCAATCCTGATGGAGTTCAGGAAGTGTTTGGACAATACTCTCAGGCACATGGTGTAACTCTTGGGGATGGTCCTGCGCAAGGATAAGGGCTGGACTCGATGATCCTTGAGGGTCTCTTCCAGCTTGGCATATTCTGTGATTCTGTGAAAAAAATTAAGTGACCAGGAAAGTTTTCTGGGCTGGAGAGTCATTCCGCAGGAGTAGAAACAAGTTAGAAAGTGTAAGGAATTCAGCCAAAAATCCCAACAAAAAATTATGAATGTGTTTTAATTAATGCAACTTATTTTCCCGAAATGTAATCTTTCTAGCAAGAACCCTTCCTGCCCACTCTTACCTACTCAGCATATTCTTTAATTTACCATACAGCTCTAGAGAATGTTCTGAGCAATCTATTCACACACACACACACACACACACACTCTCACACACTTTTCCCTGCCATTCTCTCTTAGCAGTGGGTAGAAAAGAGGCTACTGCACTTCCTCATTGCCAGTAGTGCAATAATTGGATAAACTATGAACAAGTGAATGAGCAAGGTTGGACCGACAGCACAGCCTAAGAAGCTGACAAGAGATGAAAAAGATACAGAGAAGACAAGAGCATATACAGCCTTCAGAACAAGCCCTTGGGCACTCTAATGATCCCTCCTTCTGTTTTTTCGTCAGCTGGGTTTGACACAGTACTCAGCACCCTTACATAAAGTAGAAGGAATCAGAAGCACATTCAGGGGTTCGTGTGTCTACACAGAGAAAAAGACATCAGTTTTCCATTGGTGCTGTGTCTTCTCAGTATCCTCTGATGCAATCTGCATCTTTGCCACTTTGGGGGGCATTTGGGTTGAACCCTTGATGACAGCACATAACTGTCACAGTCATATCTGCGTCTGTTTCTGGCTGGATGCAATACTGGAGTTTTCCAAAACCTACATGCAAGATTTCAGCCAAGATATAGTCATGGGGAAACAGGAAAGAAAAATAGAAAGAACAAGACAAAGCTTATCACCATGCTGGCAGACTGTCCATTTGACTTGATAATGATATTTTTAATCTATATTAGGAAATAGCTCTCTCCCACATCCCCAGCACTGCTCTGGGTAATTGCCCACACTGAGTAGGGTTACTGCAGATGGGGTGCATGGGCAAGGGGCAGGTCAACTGGTCACAACATGGAAGGAGGCATGAAGGTGGCTGGGTGCTACCTGTGCTGCTCTCTGGCATCTGAAGGCTTAAAGCTGCCACCTTGCTGCCACCTGGAAGCAGTTATCCACCTTCTCCAGCATACAGAGAAGTGGGAGGGCAGTGACTGGAGTGAAGAGTCAAGCAGGACATGGGCTGGATGCTGCTGGTGGGGCACAACTGGGCAGTAGCAACTCGGGTTGCATTGTCTGCACTCTCTGATTTCTCCTTTGAAAGGTACAGCCCATTTCTGCCCCAGGTGAAAAGGACAGGATGTGGAACAGTAGTGTTTTTTCTGGCAGTCCTTGAAGCAAAATCAATTCACTGGTCTGACCTGCTCCTTGCCATGTCCTGCAGCTCCTCCAAGAGCAGTGCTTTCCTTCTGGCACTGCATCATGGCTGGGAAGGGAAAAGCAGCTTCTCCTCCTTCTTGTCAGGGTACTGGGGGTGCCCAGGACAGCACATACTCAATCACTGTCCAGTCCCAGAATTAGACAGGTGTCCACTCATTTGAGTCCTTGTACTGCGGAAGGCAGAAAGCTACTCCCTGACACACAGTAGGATGGCAGAGGTAGAGACCTGGATCCCAGAACCAGGATCTAGGAACCACACAGAGAAAACTCTTCCAGGGTTTCTTGGATGGGCAGCTCACCTGAATGCTCCCACTACTTCATCCCTGCACAAAAGGAACACATCCTTTTGGCTGAAATTTTCCAGATTTTCTAAGCCTGAGGCAAACACCTGGTAAGCCAAATTTTGGCCTGAACAGTTGAAAATTGACAAAATCAAAAGAAAGAGAAAGTATGGTGCTTAGTGGAAAGCGTTAGGCAATTTCAAGACCCCACAATAGTCTCAGCTGTGTTGCTCTCTGGTTTGGGATGCAAACCCAGTTGTGTTTTGAAAGAGCCACTCAGATTACTGATATGAACTTGACAGTTTTGCCTTAGGACTGGGGAAGGTTAGTCGTGCTTTGCAGTATATGTGTGGCTGGATCTACAAGGAGGAATGCAATTACAGAGATTTTATCCTACTTGCCTACTGGCAAGGCTTTTTGTCTCTTAAGACTTTTGAATGTAAAACCCAGGCTTTCTCTTCCCTGGGTCATTGCTCTACCATTGAACACATGGGTCAAAAGACAGATGTGTTTAAGCTCATCTGGATTTCTCCAGTGGGCTTAACCACAACTCAGGTGGCACCTGCCCAGCAGCAATGAAATCTCAGGTGGGAGAGGTGCCCACCTCCCCAGTGGAGGCACTCCTGGGCCAGCATGGTCATCTTTAGGTGTGCAAACTTCCCAAACCAGGGAAGGGTTTGCAGAGGGGGACACAGACTGGGGGAGCAGGAAGTCAGGTCTCTCTCTGCAGCTGAGGTGCCAAGTTTCAGCCATGGCAAGATTGAAGCTTTCTGTATCCTATCCACAGGCATCCAAAGTGCCAAGTGCTTGGCCTTCTCAGCGGATCTGGGACCTTTCCACTGGATGCAGCAGTGCAGGCCCTCGTTTGATGCAAGCAGGTACCAGTTCTGCAGCAGTCACACAGATTTAGGTCAGATACAAGGCCTGACTGAATATATTGACGTGCACTGGAGAGTGCAGCAAATGCTGCTAAGTCAGCTTAAAAAAGTCAGAGCTAAGCTTCTGTCAGTGATCCCTGCAGCCTGCAGAAAGCTCCCAGCAGCACAGACCTTGTTGGGCTTCGTTAGCCCCACTGCACAGCAGGCAGGGGCAAGCTGTGAGTCCCTGTGCCTGGCACAGATCCCAGGTTGTAACATGCACTTTACAGCATCCATCCACCATAAAACAGCCCAGTGAAGAAACCTGCCTGGGGCTTTCAGTGTGAGTGAGAAGTGAAGGTGCTCACTACAGTGAAACAAGAGTGACAAAGCAAGGCTCATTCAAAAAATAAAATCAAATTGGTCCGTGGGGATTATGTGTCCAAGACTGAATGGGGGTGTCCTACCCGTGGGCTGCCCTTCACCAGGGACTTCTTTCCATATTAAAGCTCCTCAGAAGCAGCATGCCTTGTGCTTGCCTATTTGCTGCTGGATGTTTCGGATGCTCCAGGGGGAAAAGTACAGCTCTGACTTATGCAAAGGAGAAAAACACATTGCTAGATCATGAAGGGCTTGTAAGCCTGAGTTTGCATTCCTAAAATACTTTAATTTTAATAAACCTTTGGAGAACAACTGAATTTAACTCCCTGTAGCAAAGACATGGCAATTATCACCTTGGGGTTTCATATTTGAGAAGCCCCATGCTTTTGAGTTAGATTACCACCAAAAAAAGGTCAAGAATCCTCCTAGCAGATGGCTTCACAAGAGAAGATGCAAACAAATTCTGCAATCCTATAGGAAGTAATAATGGTGTCCAGGCACTGCCAGTATTTCACTCCCTATGTAAAAAGTAGTGGGCTGGTATTATCTGTAAAGGAAGTCAAATGAGTTGGTACAAATTAAGGCTTTTTAAAGAAACAGGAAGCCTACCATCATATCTACACTTATAGTCTAGTCTCTAGATTAAGCCCAATCTTTTAACCATTTAGGATCCTGGCAATAAATGCCAGAAGAATTGTAAGTCAGCATGTAAACACTTAAACAAACATCAACTGTTCTAATACAGTGGCAAGAACACTTAGATACTAAAACCAACCCCGACTTCACCACTGATATCATACTGCAGATAGAACTAGAGATTGTCTTTACATCATATGCATATTGCAAACTTCAGGTTAAGGGCAAAGACTGTGTCTGCTCATCTATTAGAAAGAAACTTTGGCTCGGGAAAGAGAGTACTGGGCTGACACACACGAGAGGGAGGTATGATATTTGTGTGACCTTGAATAAAATACACTTACTTTCTCCTCTTTTTGGACCAGCTGTCTTTAACCTACAGTGAATGACCTGGCTCTTACCCAGACAGTTGTACAGCAGCTAGTGTGGTCCAATTCTGACGTCATCAGTCATTCAGTATTAAATCAAATAGTTACCAAATTTAAATCACTTACTCATATTAAAAAACTGTCATGAAATATTGCTAACATCACCTCAGTTTCAGAGGAAGTGAGAACTTAGCACCCACCACTGTTGTGTCCTGGAAGAAGGAAAGCCTCTCATGGATAACGTCCGGTCTCACACAAATGCCACTGAACACTGTGGTTGTCACCTTCACTTGCTGTCTGGCACACATGGCACAGGTGGCTTTGCAGAGATATGTAAGAGCAAGGCAAAGCACTTAAAGCCTATGGCCTGTAGCAATAACCAGCTGTGGCACAGTCTGTTGTGGGACACTCCCAGTCTTCCCAAAGCATGCAGAGCATCACACTCCACGGCAGAGGCATTTATTAGCCATATATAGGAAATCCCATATCTGCCACACTGGGTTGTATCTAACTTTTCTATCTTACTCTAATTACACACAGTAAAAACTGCACAGAGCATGAGGTTCAGAGAGCCTTCAAAGGATAGACTCTGGACTCCAGATCAGACACCTGCCCAGATGTTACCGGCACGTGGAGGTGCTGCTTCCCTGAAGGGCTGAAAGCGCTGCAGGCTCTTTGCTAGGTTGGCTTGGTAGTACACCCCTCAGCCTGCTCTCCATTGTGCAATACGGCAGCACACCCCTCAGCAGGGTGCTTCCCCTTCATATTCTGGCTGTTTGCCTCTCACATGTTAAGGCTCCTAATACGTCTGCTGCTAACAAAAGAGGCAGTGCTCTGCTGAAGCAATCTCTGTCCATGAACTGTTCTGAAAATGGCCAGAGAAGGACTACATTCTTTCCTAACTCGGGGTAAATCTGTATCTCCAGTGCAGAGCCTCCATCCAACTACAATCCCCAGCTGCATCCTCTGTAGTTCTCCCAACTAGCCCAGCACCTAGGGCTCATGGCACCATTGTCCTGGACACATGGCAGGGGAGGGAAAGCCAGGCATGATGGTATGGCACACCAAACACTCACAAGAACAGGGTAACAGAGCAGCATTCCCCAGAAGACCAGAAGACAGATAGTAAGAGACCCTGGGATCCTCAGGAGTGCCCAGGGGATGTCCCCACCACGAGGGTGCTGCTGAGTGTAGGGTCCTGCACTGTCCTGTCCTTCCCACTGCGGCACATCCCATCCTCAGCAGGTCAGAGCCAGTCGAAGACCATGGGGTGAGAGCTGCTAAGCTGGCCAATACATGGGGTGAGGGCACTCACATGGGGTCCCTGGGGCCACTTATGCAAGTCCCAGAGTGGGGAGCACTGAGAGATACCACATTCTTTAAGCCACCTACCCTGGATCAAGAACAGTTGGTTTCAGAGCCACAGGGAAGGCAGCACTGGCAGTGAGGGCAGGCTGCTCCCCTGGCACCTGGCAGCAGCCACAAACAGGTTTTTCTCAAGGAAACATGGCAACTGGAGGGAACAGCTGCTGGCTAAACTTGTAAAACTTAAAAACATTGTTCTGGGAAACACCTCTGGAAAATTTAACAGTTGGAATTTAGAGGGTGGATAGTGCTTATCCAGGGCATGCCAATTTTAAAATTATAAACCGGAGTTCAACAAAGAATCTCCCTCTGAAGCCTCCCTCCTTTATGTTGCCTGATAGCAAGGAGGCCAGCCATGACAGCCTTTCAAGAAAGCCTCATCCAGAGCCATTTAGTTGCCTTATAAACACCAACATGCACTAGCTTTCCCTGGAATATTAGCCATTAGGAGACGCCACCATCCTTCCGCTTCACAGGATCCAAAGGGAGAATTCAGCTTTCTCCTGTGCTGGCACATCCCTCTCTGGAAACCACTTCCTCGCTGCACTCATCTGTCCCCTCTGTCATCACGCCCCAGAGCATGCAGGATGGAGTGAGGACGCTGGCCAGGTGTGTGTGTGTACCTTCCACCCTGCGGCAGCCCCAGCACTGTGGGGTGGCACTGCCCTGGCAGGGGGCACAGCTTCCACACAGCAAGGTGGCCTCGGGATGCACGTACAAGTGCTTGAGTGCCAACATGACAGGCTGCCGTGAGGGGGTCCCACCGGCCATTTCCCCAGCAGGAAGCCCCAGCATGCCTTTCCCTGCAGCATCTTCTACCCCTGCAGAACATAGGAAATGGGCCAACAATCTCTAACTGATGATTTTATGTGCAAAAGATTTCTTGGTGATGTACAGATTTTTCTTGCCAAGAAAAGTTTTGGCACTTCCAGCTCTGGCAGTGACTTCGATGATATCTAAAAATTCATTTGATTCCTCTTCTAATTATTCTTGGCAAATTAATTAAATATCAGTATTTAATACTGATTATTAATACTGTTTAGCTCAAGGCATGCTGTCCCAGCCAGCTGCAGACACAGGTAACCATGGTGGCTGTGGTGCAAGATGGTCCAGAAAACTTCCATCAGCAACATTTCCATGAGCGCTGAGCAGATTGGGGAAGTCACAGGTTCAGCAACAGCTACCTGTAGCCTCTTAATGTTCAGCCAGTGTGCCTCATTTCAACAAACAAAACTTATCTTCCCCACCAACCAAACAAAACCAGACAGAGGTGTGCCTTCAGCAGCCTGGGCTTTCTGCACCTTCCTCTCGCTCACTTTCGTTACGAGAAATGGATCTAAACCACAGAGCTCTGGCTCTGACAAACCAAAAGCCTTTCTTGCCTTCCTTATTTACTGAGGTAAGGGCTTGACATCTGCAGTCACAGTGGAGTTTTGTATCTTGGCCTCATCTCTGCTGGCTGCCATATCATATGTGCCACCACAGGGTCCCAGCCACGCTGCTGTGCCTGCTTCTGGACCCTCCACTCCAGCAGCAGCAGATTTTATTTACACTAACTGATAATATCAGGAAACAGTTTCAAAGCTGGCACCCAAAACTTCCAATGATCCCTCCCAGTGTGAGTGAAGAGCAGGTTTGGGGCTACTTGATGAAAAGTTGAATAGCCACAAGTCTATGAGACCCGATGACATGCATCCCAGGGTCCTGAGGGAACTGGCTGATGTTGCTGTCAAGCCTCTTTCCATTATTTTTGAAAAGTCATGGCATTTAGGCAAAGGTGACTGGAAAAAAAAGGGAAACATTATTCCCATTTTTAGAAAGGGGAGTAAGGAAGATCTGGGGGACTACAGACTGGTGAGCCTCACCTCCATGCCTGCAAAAATCATAGACCAGATCCTCCTAGAAGATATGCTAAGGCATATAAAAGACTATGAGGTAAACTGAGGCAGCCAGCATGGCTTTACTGGGGGCAAATCATGCCTGACCAATCTGGCCTTCTATGATGGAGTGATGGCAACAGTCAACAAGGGAAGTCTGACAGATACCATCTATCTATGCTTCAGTAAGCCTTTCAATACAGTCCCACATGACATCTTTTTTTTCAAATTGGATACACAAGAATTTGATTGATAAACTATTCAGTGGATAAGGAATTGCATGGTCAATGACTCTATGTCTACGAGGAGGCCAGTTCTTCAGGTCTCTGTCTTGTGACCAGTGCTCTTCAATATCTTCATCAGCCAATATCAATATCTTCAGATAGTTCAATATCTTCAGGCAGTGAGATTGAGTGCATCTTCAACCATGTTTGCAGATGACATGAAGTTGAGTAGTGCAGTTGATACAACAGAAGCAAGGGGTGCCATCCAGGGCAACCTGGACAAATTTGAGAAGTGAGCCCATGAGAATCTCATGAAGTTCAACAAGTCCAGGTGCAACATGCCACACTTGGGTCTGGGCAGTCCCAGACATGAGTACAGACTGGAAGAAGAAGCCACTCAGAGCAGCCCTGTGGAGAAGGACTTGTGGGTTCTCATGGATGAAAAGCTGGACATAAGCCAGCAGTGTGTGCTTGCATCCCAGAAGGTCAACTGCATCCTGGGCTGCATCAAACAAGGAATGGCCAGCAGGTCAAGGGAGGTGATTCTCCCCCTGTACTCTGCCCTCATGAGACCGATCCCATCTGTAGCACTGCATCCAGATCTGGAGTCCTCAACACAAGAAAGATGTGGACCTGTTAGAGAGGGTCCAGAGCAGGGCCAGGAAGATGATCAGAGGGCTGAAGCACCTCTACTATGAAGACAGGCTGAGAGAGCTGTGGTTGTTCAGCCTGGAAAAAAGAAGGTTCTGGGGAGACTTTACTGCTGCCTTCCAGTGCCAAAAGGGGCTTATAAAAAGGGACTTTTTTCTATGGACAGATACTGACAGGCAAAGGGGCAATGGTTTTAAACTGAGAGAGGGCAGGTTTAGATTAGATGTTAGGAAGAAATTCTATTCTGTGAAGGTGGTGAGGCACTGGGACAGGCTGCAGATGCCCCATCTCTGGAAGTGTTTAAGGCCAGGCTAGATGGGAATCTGAGCGACCTGGTCCAGTGGAAGGTGTGCCTGCCTGTGGCAGATGGGTTGGAACTAGATTATCTTTCAGGCCCCTTCCAACCCAAAGTGTTCTATGATTCTGTGATTCTATCATGAGGAATGCTGAGACTCATATCAATAACTGAATGTTGTTCACAGGCTTTTGGAAAGTGGTTGGTCATATGGAGTCTCAGGCCATGTGGAAGGAACTGCAAGCACTTTTGGTCTGGGAAGCTACTGGTTTGTTTTCTCCATCGCTTCCATTCCTGCTTTCCCCTTGCTCCCATATAGTGAATCCAGTGCACCCTTGTGCAACATCATTCCTCACAAGCAAATTCAAAGTGTGTGTCAGAACATTTAAACACAGCTGCATAGATGTAATTACATTATTCTGTCACCACACTTCAGTCAAACTGAAGGAAACTGGGCATTAGACAAACCCTTGATTTTAAATGTTATTTGAAGGATGAGAAAGAAGAGCTTTTTTTGAACCATAAAGAATTTTATTAACTTATGCCACTTCTATAAAAGTATTAGAATTCAGTGCACATCACTCAGCTAAGAAAATAATACTGTATCTCTATGGCAACCTGCAATGAATAACATATTGACCATCTCTGAAGACACAGAGAATTGTATTATTCCTGCATCATGATGGTTTCTACTTGAAGTATGCCTTGTGCTTACATTTCTTTAGGATTAAAAAAAAAATAAGAATTGTGAATTACCGACCGTCCAGCAAAATATTTGATGCAAGAAACGTTAATTTTACTTCCAGTAGCTCTTCCTTTGTACAGAAGAACTGTAACTTCACTCATGCTGCTAACATTTCTCTACACAATTCCCAAGGAAAATACAAAGTCAAAGATGCTATATGCAGTCCTGATGAAAGCAAGAAAATAAGGCCAACGGCTTCTCTTCCTCTTTCATGTCTGATCATTTACACTGTTCACGTCTCCTCAGCTGTTACAACACTGCACCATCACATCAGATGTTCCTTTATTCCTCAGAGTTTAGCTCAATGAAAGGGAAAAAGTGTGCATTTCAAAAAACAAAATGGGTCTGGTACAAACTAGAAAAAAACAGAGGGGACACTGTAAAGGAAAAAGGTTGCAGAGCACGAGTGAGGCACAAAGATGAGGTGTGGGGAAATGCAGATGCTCTGCCTGGAGAAGGGCAGCAGGCAGAAAGGAGAGCAGGCAGAGAATAACATGCTGAGAAAGGCAGACGCTGATCACACAACGTGGAAATCCATCTCCAAAGTCCATTATATGCTGCAGGTTTGCAGCAGGCTAACAGTGGAGAAGTGCTCACAGAATCACTAATAATAATAATAATAATCTCTTTCAACATTAGTGGGACTCTTTGGCCAGACATGATGATATTGTACTCTCTCTGCCTGATTGTAAAATTGCAGCCTTGTCAAAGGTAACACAATTTTCTCCAGCTCTTTGCACATGCACTTCAATAAAGCTTCAAGCTTAAGGGCATAAGTCCCCGCCAAGTTATGGCAGCTAGAAAGATTCCTTCTTAGTGAACAGATTATTCCATTTCTGACTATTTCATGGTTTTTCTCATTTCTTAGAGGCGTATCAACCCAGGAGAGATGGTGCTGGAACAGAAGGATTGCAATTTGTGTGTATAGCATGTTCCCTCCCCTTTCCTGTCCCTGTTTCTACATAGGAAAATTCAGTGGCTTCTGGCCACGTATAAAATGTTACACTACAGAATGCTCCCTAGCAAAATTAAGAGGCAAAGAGCAACAAACGGTATTTAAAAAAAAAACCACCAAAACAAACACTTGGCAATGCTGAAAAACATCAAGATGCAGTATAATTGTGTGCCTTCAGACCCAGATGAGTGATACAAGTGCTTGCTGCTGCGTCCAGTCAGCAGAGCACAGAAGGAGCCGCTGGAGCTACCGGCAGCGGCAGAGCCGCGGGCAGCTCAGCCCTGCCAGCACTGCCAGCAGCAGCACTGCCGGACAGCTGCGGAGAAAAGCCTTCCGCATCAAAATTCAGGGAAACTTCTGCTCCATATCAGCTCGATTTGATAGTTCATTTAACTTCTTTGTGCTCACCCAGCACTCGGTGGCTGAGTTTTGTATTCCATATTCTCAGACAGCAGATGACCTACTTTTCTTGCGTTATTATTCCTGGTTTCGGCAGCCTGCCTCTCCGAGGGCGGAGGAGGAGTGCTGGTGGTGTGTTTGTGGAGCTTATACAGCTGGGACTTGGTTGGTGACTGATTTGGAGAGGAAAGAGGTGGAGCTTTCAGTATGGTTTCATGGAAGGTGAAAATGTATTCAGCCTGTGATGCCGCACCCCGCAATGGGGAAGTCTGTTTACAGAGGGGTTTGAAACAAAAATGAGCAAGATGTTAAATAAGTAAGCTGCCCAGCAGAGATGGGATGCAGGAGAATGTGTGAAGGGTGGGAGGAGTGGGGTGAGTGGAGGCAGGTGGGGAGGGTGGTTTGACCATGGATGGCCAAGAGGAAGATGTGCAGGCTGGACCAGCACTTCCAGAGCCTGTGGTTGTTTATGGGGAGTGGGTGTGCAGGAGAAGCTGTCTTTGGAGAAAGAACATAAGTAAGGATGACTGTAAATGTGTTAAGTGCAAGAGGGAGAGGATGGAATAAGAAAGAAAGGGACAATATGTCTGAAAAACTAAATTTTTGCGGAGGTAGGCAGCTCAATTTCACCTCCTACACAAATAAGCAATCCTCGCCACTTTTAGGTAAACATGACTCTAAACGAGACCTGTGCCTGTTATAGCTGAGACCTTGTTTTGTGAGAGCAAGTCTTCATCCCACCTGAATCGCCTTGTGGGGTCCAATAACCAAACCAAGGAATCTCCACAAAAACACAGATCACGCACAGGCAGATGAAAAATGCCTTAGGTAAAGGCAGCATTTTTGCAGTCAGAGAACAGTATCAGGAGGTCAGGCAGGTGAAGACTTAGGCCTTTTATTTTCTCAGAGAGAAAATAAAATAAAGCAGCTTTCAGGATAAAGAGTTTGGGGCAGGAGTAGGACCTGGGAGCAGGAGCAATAGAACTGACCTCTGTTTCAGCCTCTATTACTATTCCATTTGGAAAAAAACAGCCCATATGTATGTTCTTTGTAAGTAAGACTTTGCATCAAATGCTTAAATCTATCATTTTAATTGCCTAATGGAACAGAGCCCATGTAACAGCTAAGTTTATAGGCCAAAATTAATAAATTATTCTTCTCTTTCTTATTATATCTGCACAGCCCTCCCTGCAGCCCTTTTGGCAGTCTAGGGAAAAGCTTTTGCTGCTGCTGTAACTGAAACAAGGTGCTTGCAACCAACCCCAGAGTCAGCCAGGTATAAAAGTCAGGGAAGGAAGGGATGACCTTGCCCGGCACCCAGAAACGCCCACGACCTGCAGGAAGCTGTGTATTCCCTGATGGCCATCAGTTCCTTTCCTGCATTTTGCATATTTGCACATTAAAATGCATTGGGATTCATGAGGTTTGATGAAAATAATTCCATTTAATACAACATCTGTAAAGATCCGGTTTGAACTCCAGCTTTACCTTTTCCAATACAGCTAGAGATAGGGGCTGAAAAATTATATAAGCAATCATAATTGCAAACTCCTTAGTCTAATCCTTTCTTCCAATGCTGATCTCTCAGGGTGCAGGCAGGTCAATAGGCCCTGACACAAGATAGTACTTAAATATGTCATGTATTATCTCACATATTTTGTGTACAACTTCTTTAGCAGTATAAGAGCTGATTACAGCAATTAGAAAAATAGTGGTGCACCTAATAATGGCAAAACAACATTTGAGCATTTTTCTTCACTTGGAAATGGCTTCTCCAGCTCTCAAAGCAAGAAATCAAATTACATTTTTGCTGTAGAGCAGGGAGAAAGAGAGCAAGAGCAAGACAGAGGGTAAATGGCTATTTGTTTCCATGTCATCTGATAAGCAGGTGGAAAACCCAAAATATCCTACCACTGAAGAGGAAAGGCAAGAAGTATGTTTTGTCTCTACTGCGTAACTTCAATACTTTCACACTAATCAGCCCCATGTGACCAACAGATAATTCATGACTGAATTGATTAGTTATGAGCCTTCAACACCAGGGAGACATCAACATTGCTCTCTGGAAAGCTCACCATAAGCTGCAGTCTCCAGAGACCAATAAACACTTTGGCAAAATTTAAGATAAGAAGACATTTTACATAGTTAACAGGCAGAGAAAATGTCACCAGCTTCTCACCTACCCAGGACTTGTCACGAACAGTCAGTTTCATGTCTTAATTTACTGAAGGGGGATCCAAATGTATTAAGGAATTCTGTATTTCTGCCCACCACAAGAAAACTGCTCATTAAGAAACAAGAGGATGGCATCTTTAGGCTAACCACAATTGCAAAGCAGCCATTGATTTAGGTTCTGCACAGGAGTGAGTGCGGCTTCTTGCTGTTTATCTTCCTGCAAGGAACTGATGTCTTTTGCCCTGAGCTACAATAAAATGCCAATGAGAATTAAATTGACATCAAAAGAAGAAGAGCCAAGCTACATAAGCCTTCATCAAAGGAGTAAAGCAGACCTGTAATTGGGTGCTCAGAATGAGTTAGGTTTCTGCTTGCTCACCACAACCCTACAGTGGATAGATCTCCTCATGTACCCAGCCCTGGAGCAACCAGCTCTCATTTCCTTATTTCCCCCAAAACAGAAGAAATACAACCCTTGCAGCATCAACACTGTTATTTGTGGCTTGACTTCCCTGAGGTTCCTTATCAGTGGGAATAATTAGCATGAACACTAAAAGCCCCTCAGTGGGAATAAAGGGACAACCTTACATCTCCTAGCATAGAGCAGAAGCTCATTAGCTTGCATGAATTCCCCATAAATTGTGGATGCATATTCAGCATATGGCCTTGTTATGTTTTTCTCCCCACACAGAGAGCAAAAAATTTATATTTTTGTTGATAATTTTCTCATAAAAATTTGATTGGAAGTAAGAACATTTTTTTAATGGACTGTGTATTCTGCATCTGTGTTTCATCCGTTAAAGAGCAAATTAAATCATTTCAGTGTAATTGTTTTATTTACACCAGTTTAACCAGAAAATAAATGGCTACAATAAACTTCTTCTGAGTAAGAAATTATGCAGTTCACACCAGGAGGGTAATCAGCAATGAAAAAAGTTTTATTTTCCTGACAAATCTGGGAATTCATGAATGCTCCCGTGATGTGCAGGAAAGCAAACACTGAAATTACCTCAAGTCATTTCACATGACAAAATAACAATGTTTTATTCATCTTTCTCTTTGTCTTTTCAATTCAAACAAGTGCAGGTCATATGACTAAGTTGCATTCAAAAGCCTGGCCCCTGAAAGAGAAGGTTCTTCCCTGCAGCTCAGGCCACACTGAGGGATGTCAGGGATGCATGTCCATTCCTTGTAGGGTTTGAAGCAGAAAAATTACTGAAGGAGCTCAATGAGAGGAACCTGAATGTCAGTTGTATCTCCTATAAATGAAATTTGATAAAAGAAGGATTTGATTAGACACCACATAATAACATTTCATTTAATTAACATGCTCAGGGGAAGCAAGCAGGCCAGAGCAGCACTAAGAGACCCCCAGCTGCAGTGACTTGTTCTCAACCCACCCCTTCATTTCCGTCCTGCCCATGAAGTGAGTACTGTACAACTCCCTCTCTCTTCAAATTACCTTTCAAAACAGCCCTAAGTAGGTGCTGATGTGTAATGCTACAAACTCTTCCTGTGACTTTGGAATGGCACCCAAGCTTTTCCTGGGATGTGCCAAAGGGACTTCAGGCTGGGCAAGAGGGAGAATTCCAGGACCAGGGCTTTGGGGATAACGCTATGGTCATGTTTCACTTAATATAGAGGTATGTGGAGTATTTTCTTCTGGGTCTTTTTTTCTAGAAATTATGTCAGCTACCTAGGAGGGACCTGTGCAATGAGACAGGGATTGACTAAAATAACCCACCCAGACATGCTTAATAATGCGTCCACCCAGCAAGAGATGCCTTTTGTTGCAGCTCAGGATGCAGTTCTGCTGGAATGGAGAAGAAGGTCAGAAACCTGCAGCTGCCCATGGGGATGGAGGAAACAGCAAAAAAGAGACACTGTCACCTCCTGTAGTATTTGTGCCAAACATCCCACTGTTGGACAGTTAAGGACAATTCCTTAAAAGCAGCAATTGTCTGAGTGCCACGGCTGAAGCTCCAATGTAAGGCAAGCATTGTTCCATGGTTGGGAAGATGCAATGGCCAGGCCAGCACATCATCACAACAAGGCTGGCATGTATATGATCCCTGAGCACTGGTATTTTCCAGTGCCTTTCTCAAGGAAGTCTGATTGCTTTACTTGCAGGTTTCAGATAACAGCTCCTGAGAAGAAGCCAGAGAAATCAATATAATTTGCTCAATGGTACCTCTGGAGTATCTCTAAAACTAATTCAGCAATATTATGACCTAGATAATCCTCACCTGAAGTGGAATGGGTTATATCCAACACTAGTAACTTTGGACATTTCCTGATTACAGCAGAGAGCAGTACTGCAGAACAGAGCTAGCTGAGGGGTGCACATACTGCCAATGCCTCGACAGCTATAAAAAGATTTCCATCTGCTTTGTTAAAATAAGGTTGTTTACTCAAAATGCCTTTGAAGCAGAGATGAGGAGTAGTACAAATTGCTCTAGAAAGGAACACTGCTATTTATAATAAATCTGGATGGAAATAAAGGTGATGACAAACGCTAGTGATTGCACTGGAACCTTGTGGACAGGTGGAATTGTGATAGCTTTGATGTCCCTGCAAAGAGCAGTTTTCAGGCCACAATTTACTTTGTCCACTGTTCTAGCACAGACTCTAATGTCCGTCTGACCCAGGAGGGCCTTGCTCATGTGAAGATACATTTCATGTCTTGCGGGGAGTGAAGATACTGAGCGTAAGTAAAAAATAACTGTACAGTGGCCAAAGATCACAGCAGGGAGCTGGCTCCTAGGAGCCTGACAGAGCAGGCTTGGATACAGGATTATTACTCATGGAGTTACAGGAGAGCAACAGGTTTTGCCTTTGCACTGACCTGCTGCATTTAAAACAGGAGATGCTGTGTTCAAGTGTATCAAAGGCAAAGCACGCAACTTCAGTTTCACAAAGGCTTCTCACAGGACTCTTTGTTGAGACCTTCACTCCTCCAGCAATATCTGCATCATTGTTATCAAACTTGGCCTCGGAGTGTGCCCAGCATGGTGTGGCAGCCCCAACAGATTCCCAGCACAGCCCAGCATGTCCCCAGCACACCCCAGCACACTGATGCTCTGCACCAGCTGCACAACATCTGGAGACTCAGAAATGTTGTGACTACTCAGAGCAGTTCAAAGAAGAGATGGGTAACAGAAGCCAGCAAGGCTTCCTTGGGACAACCTAATGACATTATTATTATTATTATTATTATTATTATTATTATTATTATTATTATATGTTAGGATATTGAAATCATGCCCCAGACAAGACCTGAAAGAAGGGCAAAGAGTGGCTGTGGAAGCTAAGGGTGCACACAGACACTTTATCTGTCATGACAGCCTAAGAAAAAATGGGGTGCTGAGAGGTCCCACAGACTGCTGTCCCTAACCTATCGATCTATCTTCAAATCAGTCAATCGATTTTTCAAAGCTATCTTTGCAATGAAAGTGGGTAAACATTGATTTTTTTTTTTAAGATGAAGGATCTTCCCAAATCAGAGAAGCCCTGCAAAGCTTGAAACATGTGCCCTGCACTAGTCCTGGCTAAAAGACTTGGTTGGGTCACTTAGAGGGTCCGGGCAGTCAAAACATGCAGTATCAAAGCAAATGAGCTGCTGTGTGCAGCTATGTACAGCCCTGCTCCCCGCTGCCTGGGGCTGAGCCTGGAAAACAAGGTGCTAATAGCTAAAGATTGGGGTATGTGCTCCCTGAACCTCCGTACAGCACCTCTGTACTCTAGTCCCCCCTGCATGAGATGTGTAGGAACTTACAGGCTTTTCATATCCATACATCTAGGTATCAAAATCTGTTTTAAAAACTGACCCATGGCCACACTGCAATTAATACTCTTATTAGGGAAATGGCAAAGGAACACATACCGATGGAATTGCAGTGACCCTTCACAGCTCTCTGACAGGAGGTACCACTGCCACATGTACTATAAGGGGCAAGATCCACGAATTTACAAAGCCAGTTACCTGCCCTTGGGAACACTTAACAAAAGGCTTTTAAGCAGAATCCAGGAAAATATCCAAGATAAAAAAGCTCAAAAATATTCTGAAGTTTACTCCTACATTTGCCATGCTGCATATCCAGCTTGGTTTATGCTTAGGCAAAATAAATTAATCAGTAGGGCTGCAAGGAAAACACTGCTAATTGAAAGATAAATAGACTCCAGAGAAACCTCCTCCAGGAAAGAGCTGACAAAATGGGAAATAGCAGCATAGGAGTAACACAACACCCGAGGAATAAAAATAATGGAAACATCAACAGTGTTGTAATAGAAACAAATATATCCAAACATTACATGAACCACACAACTATTCAAAGTGACCCTTTTTTCATCTATGTAGGAAAAACTAATGCGTAAGCACACAATGCCTACTTGCAGGGAAGCAAACTTGATTCCAACCTAATTTTAGCAGATGAGTATGATACATACAAAATTTCAGATCTGCAACTGTTAAATCAATGAAAAACTGAGTTAGTGGCAATTACAGAAAGTGAGGGATTCACTGTAAGGTTATTTCTTTCACGTCTTCTCTTCTCTGTTCTCCTCCAAACAGGAATGTACTACCTTGGCTTCATTTTTTCCAAACATTTCTACTTCCATTCTTTAAATCCTGTCAGTGGGGTTTTGCACACACCTCCTTAGTTAACACACCTGTTCACACAGATGAAAGATACTGTTCAATATTTTGCTGACCTAGGATTATTACATCTGGTCAATGAGGCAAAACACCCAGCTTCACCTCCCTCTGTGCTTTGTGTGGCAGCAGAGAAGGATGAAATGGCTTTCTTAGAGCAGTAATTGCTCAGAAGCAGGCAGGACACACACAGACCTGCAGTGCTTTCTTGCACAGTGCTGATACTGTACAAGAGGTGCTGTGATTCTCCACAAGGCTCTCAGCAGCACACCTATGGGCAAGGATCCTGGATAAAACAGTAATCAGAGAGGGGATTCAGCACCTCATCAAGAAGTATCTTTTTAAACTGTATCTGAAAGAACACAAGACAAACATCCAAAACGCTGCATTTTTCACCAGTCATGAGCTAGAATAGAGTTATCTGCCAACTTTTGAGTTTCCAGCACCTGCTACAGAAACAGAAGGATTGTTCATGAAACATCTGTGACAGAAAACTCATCTTGGATTCAGAGGAGTCTTCTTTCCTCACCAATGCTTCTGCAGCTATGACTGAGGGATGTACTCACACTTGAGAAAGAGCATGTACTCCTGCTATGGGAGTAAATGTGCAAATAAAATAGAAAATAACTAAAAAAGAGATTGGATGATAAAATTAGAGTGTCCCATTAGACTAATGACTGGTTACAGCATCTATAGCTTACAGAGGCTGACAGGTGTAAAACCAGAGTACTCAGCAGGGCTTTCCAGTGGGCACTGTTTGAAAGTAATGCATGATTTGGTCACCTTTCCTTCTTCTTAGCTAGGGAGTGTTACCAAGAAAATGAGAATTTATTACTGTTAAAAGACACTCAGTGAAGCAGATACAGAGATAAAATTTTGTTAATTATAATTAATTATGTTCATTGTGTTAATTATAAACATGTAAACATTTTAAATTGCAGTATCCTTCATTTCTCCTCCACTCTTCAGAGACAGATGCATATATACACACACACACATATAGAGGGAAGGTAGGCCATGCAATCACATACTGTATGGTAGTACATGCAAATATATACACATAATTAGTGTGTAAATATATGAATTACTTGAAATTTAGAAACATAAACTGAAAGGGACCAACTTAGCAAGTCTCCTACCTGCCATTGCAGCTAATATCTTCCAAAAAAACTTGTTGCACTGTTAACAATTTAGGCTACTTTTTCTGATACTTACCAACATCCCTCTAATGTCTACTTTATTTGCAGCAGCTCATACACAAGTCTTGGGTCAGCCTTGTCCTGACCCAAATAATTGTTGTTCACTGTTATCCCTGACCTATTGACAGCAAGCATCAATGTCAATGTCCCTGCTGGCTTCGGTGTGAATGACCATTCGACCTGGTTCCCTCCACCCTTACTCCTCTTTCAGTTTTTACTTGATCTACAGATGGAAACTGCCCCTGGAATTTCAGACCAGCTCTCAAAGGTCTCAACACACTGACACTAATACATTCCTATTTCTACTGAAGATATAAGACAGGCTTACTTTTATTGTCTAATAGTTGCTTCACCCTGTTGCTCATCTCAGTCTGCGGCCAGCCAGAACATCTGAGTCTTTATTATACGGAGGGTCATCCACCTACTCTGGATGTGCACGAGACATGCACGTCTCTCCCACACAGTTTAGAAACATCCTTGTGTTGGCTTTTATGCAAGATCACTGTGTGTCTGAGACAAATTTTACCTTTCACACAAGAGTTTAGAGTATTGGTGGGGTATATATCATCTCCACCCACCTCCATCCCACATGTGAGTGCCCTCAGCTGCATGGGGTTAGTGAAAAAGGCATCCATGTGATCCTGCTGTCAAGGAGCACATCCATGGCAAGGTGGTAGCAGCTCAGCTCCCACTTCACTGGTTTCAGATAGGAGCCCAATGCTTCTGGCAAGACAGAGACACCAGCAAGGAGTGGGTAGGTTATATCCCCAAATCAAAGCACTCACGGTAATTTCAAGTTAAATTTTAAATTAGCAAGACAGGCAAAGTATTGCGGTATTGAGTGCAGTACAGAATTTAGCATGGAAATCAGTAACCAGAACAGGATCTTTCACTCTGCATTCTCTATGTCCTCGCACTGCTCAGTGCCCAGGGGTCTCTCCTGTGGCAGGCACATCACCACATCGTGTTTCCACTACAAGAGAAATTTCAGCATTTATTTGTGTGTTTTCTCCCTCTCTCAACTTTAGGAAAGCAGCTGGAAGTTTTAAACTTCTCACAGAGGACATGAATCCAAAATGAATGTTTAGTGGCTTGGCTTTCTTGTTCCTGAGCTGGGAAACAATTTCCTCTGCAGACAGTTCAGGACTAAGGGTGAGTTTTATTACTGTCACCAAGCAGTGCCCATGGCCTTGGACCCTCACACTTCCCTGCAGGCTGGGATCTCTGGCCACATCACACCCACCTGAGTGGAACCATGCAGATAAGGTATCAAAGGATACCTCCCTCCAGACTGAGACCAGAAATAGCATATATTTTTCATAATTATAATAAAGTCCAGACTAATCTTCCATCTAATTTCACAGATATAAATATTGTTTTAAACACTGTTAACAGCATTTCCTAGTAGACATATTGCAGAACTACTTGTGCATCGGGGATGCAGACAGCAGAGTTTTGGCTACAGTTATGCTGAAACATTGACTTCTTAGAATAAAGTGATCATCCTTCTGCCTGTTCGTCTGTTGGTTAACTAATAAATACCCCCTTTGTTTCCTTCTGTCTGTCACATGCTGATAGTTTTGTTAGCTTCCTTCATTTCTTTGTTTATAAAATGAATTAAAATAAATTAGGCCACTCAGGAGTAAGGGAAAGTTCTGCTTGAAACTGACTTTGTGGAAAACAACTTAGCTAAAGAGGGGAGAGATATTGCAAGGAAACTGGATAGGGTTCTACCAAAAACTACCTTGATGTTTCTGAAAAATATTGAAAACAAAGAAAAGATAGATTCTCAGGTTTTACAGGTGCTTTCAAAATTCAGCTTTTGATATCAAGAATAATTCTAAAAACTAAAGCAGACAATATGCAATTCCCCAGCAGCACTGGTGTGGAAAAGATTTCCACCCACTGCAGCCACCTACAGCACAGTCGTCTGCCACTGGGCTGCCACCCACCTTCCCTCATCCCCACCAGGAACTTTCCCTCACTGCCAGCTGCTGCATGGATCAAGAAGAAACATTTCTCTGTCAGTGTTGTCTGAGACAGACACCCAGCCCCCAGAGACCTGAGGTGAGGTGAGAGCAAGCCTACCCTAGAGCTTGCATCACCCCCAAACACGCACTACAAGGCCACTCTCATTGCCAGCCGAGAGAGAAGGTGCTCCATGACCCAGCAGACGATGCACTCACTGCAGTCAATGAAATCCTTCAGAGACTTTGTTCCCATGCTGAGAAGAGGTACCATTTTTATCTAATAGATCCCTTTATCCTGCTGTTTACTCTCTGGTCTCAGCCCAGCTTCCAGCAGAATCTGCAGTAAGATGTGCTCTGATCCCTGGGAGCAGGATACTCACAGTGTTATACAAACCATTTGGCTACGCTGGCACTATGCTGCTCAGAAGCTATTTGCTGAGACAGAAAAGGTAAGACAAATCTATGGAGGGCTACAAACATAGGTCCAGTTTATGAAAAACTACAAACCCCAAACTGCTGTTCTTCTCTGCTTGGTGCTGCACACTCTAGAAAAATATACTTCAGGAGTGAGAAAGAAAATGTGAAAATTCAGGGTTGCATGTCTTTTCATCAGCAGGTCTCCAGCACACCTTTGGGAGTGATTACACACTGTCATCTGTTTTTAACACACTAAATGAAAGAGCTTCTCTTTTCATCTTCGTGAATTCTTGATAAGAGATTTCTACCTGCTTTCCATCTTCTGATTTACACTGCAGTCTCAGAGAAATATGCTTTTACTGGCCTGTTTTGACCAGAAAAATTTGCCACTCCTGCAGTCATTCTGAATTTCTACAAATCAGTTGGCAAATCTTTTGGATGGGTGGCCTCCAGGATAAGGACCCGAGCAGCAAACTGTGGGGCCATGGCCATTTGTGCTGGAATGCTGCAGCCTCCATCATACCTGCAGCTGCAACAGCTGAACTGCAAACAGCAGAGCCAGAGTGCAGCCTTGTGCTTCGTGCTCCGCCCCTCTCTCTGCTCTGTGTGTGCTCATCTCCAGTTGTCCTCTTCTTCAGAGACAAGGTCAAAGTCAACACAACAACTTGAGAGCTACCAGCAGAACTGAGTGCAGTTTTTCCCTACCCTCACCCCTTATGCACTTCTCAAATGCACTTGATCCTTTTTATTATTATTTTACTTAATTATCAGGCTTTTTTCTTTAGAAAAGGTTCTCTCTGAATAAAATTTCAAGATAGGAAAAAAGGATTACATCCTTGTGTTGTTAAAGCAATTTTTTTTGTTCTTAGCTTTAAATACACCAGGTATCTTCTTTTTGGCTTTCCTCAGTCAAATGGTAAAAAATAAGTTTCTGTTTGAATTAGTAACTTATTTTTACTTATGGAACAGAAGCCCAGTCCCAAACTGGCAATGGCACTGAGATAGTCAGTATGTCTTAAAAACAAAAGAGTTAAAAAACCATGAAATTCTACAAAATCTAAAAATCTTGGCCAGTTTTCCATAGGACATACCAGTAGCAGTTCAAAGCCTGCATGAACTGATCAATTAGTCCATTCCATCACTTCAGGTAAATTTAAGCAGCAATGTTAAAAAGGACATTATGGAATTTTTAGCAGTCACAGGGATTGGTAAACATTATATTCCACTAAAGCCGTTACTAAATCCTTTTTCTACAATTACGCTTCATTTTTTGTGTGTAAAATGTGTTGTAAAATGCAGAAGAGGAAAGAGGATATATTTCTGATATATACAAATACATACAGCATTTTGTGTAAAAGCAGAGAATTCTTTGCCCAGCAGAATAAATTACAATATCATTTAATTGCTGTAAAAAAATCAAATAATATATAGCAATAATTGTATGCAGCCATCCAGGAATTACAGATACAGAGCAAAGTAAAATTGCCTGAAAGCATTTGGGAGCTGTTGGTGTTACCAAATGGTGTTTTCACTTAGTGTTCTACAGTCTGCAGCATTAATTACTGAGCTCTGCTTGGGAAAAGTCTTGCAAGAATACAAATTGCCCTTTTTTTTTGCCTACCGTAAGAAACAATCCTTCTCAAAGATCATTCATTCTCTCTGACATGGCTGCAATGACTGCTGATTAAAAATAGCAACCAAAATCAAACAATGGAAACCAAAAAAGAATAAATTAGAAGATGTCATGAGCCTTTCCAAAGGAGCTTTTAGCCAAGTCTGGAATTGCTCCTATTATGTGTGCTAGGTCAAGAGCATCTAAGCTTGACGACAGTTCAGCAAAGGGATGTGTGAAGGTTCCCCATCTCGGGCACACTGTGGTCCCTTGTTGGGCCCCATCCCATGGCTGGAAGGCAGGTGGCACGGGCAGCAGGGAGCCAGCACTGGGGGTGCACAGACAGGCAGGGAGGGTATAGGGGGAGGGATGAGAAAAGCCCTCTCTGGGGACCTGAAGGACTGAAGCTGCATTTCTGAAATACTGCAAGTCATGCACTGCTTTTTAATAAAAATCACTTGTTTCCTTAAACAAAAACAAGCACGGTAATCTGCTACACCATTAACACCAAGGCCTTCCTCCTAACTTCAGGAGATGCATGCTGGCATAAGCTCAGATTTTTCTGTAAACTGCAGATATTTCATCCCAAAATAAAAGTTATGCAACCACATTTTGTAGCCCCCTGTTCAAGACCAACTGCTAGAATGATTCCTGTATCACACAGGAACAAGATGTTCTGTCAAAACTATTAATACTGAATCTTTCAGGAAAAGGTGGACTATTTTGGCAGCAAATACTCATTTCCAGTGGAGAGTTGTCCAAAAGGAAGTCAAAGATCCGGGCTCTGAACACAAAACAAGGAGCACTTGTAAACAGTCTAGACGTATTTCCATGCTATGGAGGGTGAACCTGGGGCACTTTTTATGCTTTTTTTCCCTTCACTCATGTATAATCTCATAAACAGCAGTCAACTAAAAGCTTAAAACAAACTAACTAAGTCTTTTTGAAAAATGTTCCATACTTAACAATAACCAAGAGCTGGGTGTTTTATAAGCAAAGCAAGCTGTGTTACAACACTCAGCAGGCCCCAAAGCTGCTCCTGCTTCTCCCCTGGAGCCGGGACCCCCCTGCACCCCACAGCCAGGACCTGGGTGCCTGGCTCTGCCATGCCAACAATTCCGTGCTCACAGCTCTCTGCACAGCTGCCCACAGTAGACTCTTTGCTCCAAATCAGTGATTTCTCAGTAGCTGAGGTAGAGCTGGAAGTCAGGATAAGGTGGTGTGTTGGAAAAAGGGACACTAGCTGGTGTGTTATACCACCAAATAGGTTTTTCTGAGCAGTTTAAAGCTCAACCCCTGGTGGTCTAGTGGTTAAGACGCTGCGCTCTCAGCGCCAAGGTCGCAGGTTCGATTCTCAGTCCTGCTTCAGGGTCCCCCGGGCAGATGGAGCTCGTCAGCCCCTAAGGCCATCCATCTA
>JAWWLV010000088.1:131789334-131811282 GCA_035041135.1 Platyrinchus mystaceus
ATCCATTGCGCAGGCTTGAAAGGTAAAAACACCTTTCCCAGATCTTCGTTCGCGAAGACTGGCCACACACACACAAAGCTCAACCCATGCTTCGTCCATCTGGGCTGCAGGGTGAATCTAATGTGCTCTTTCAGGTCTGGCACCAGCATCCACCTCAGCTATGCCAGATCATTTCTCCAGGGCTGGCAAAATACTGTGCCCCTCTTGAAGAGAGGAAGTTCAAGCTAATGAGTTCTCAACAGCCAACACCTACACTTTGATTTCTACGTTTTCAAGGGGAGAGGGCAGTAGGGTGTTGCATGGAAACACAACAGCAGAGCTCAGTTTGGGGCATGAACTGTGAGAGAGTTTGGCCAGGTCCCTGTACAGCCCTCAGCCATGTCCCCAGTCACCAGAAGGTGCTCATCTCTCCATGAGGTCTCTCAGCCCATGAGCACGTCACAGCTGGTAGAGGAGTTGCAAAATGATTAAATGTTCTGAACACAGAAGGAAGAAAGATGATTTCTGCTGATTTCCTTGCTCTCCAACATCACTAAAGGCTAATAACTCCTTAGCATAAAGGAAAATAAGGCCAGAGAAAATAGCTTGTTTTCTGTTTGAAACATCTGTTCATTATCAAGGTATGGCCACACATCTGAAGGAGCCAGGAAGGCCATGTTACAGGCAACCACTGCTCAGGCAGACATAGAAAGTGGCAGATGCTGTTTGTTGGCTTGGACAAGTTCTTAAAGACAAAATAAACACAAGGATTATCAGTTCTGCACTTTGCATCATCAGGTCGCAATCCAAGAAAACAATGAACAGAAGTTTTTATGAATTAAACTGAGCAAGATTCACATGTCATGGTTTAACCCCAGCAGGCAACTCAGCCTCACACCACTGCTCGCTGATTCCCACTGGTGGGATGGGGAAGAGAATCAGAAAAGTGAGAACACTTGTAGGCTGAGATAAAGACAGTTTCACAGGGAAAGCAAAAGCCACACACACACACACACACACAAACAAATAAAAATATGACATTCATTCACTACTTTCCATGGACAGGCAGGTGTTCAGCCATCCTCAGGAAAGCAGGGCTCCATCATGTGTAATGGTGACTTAAGAAGGAAAATGCCATCACTTTGAACAACACACCCCCCCCCTTCCACCTTCTTTCCCCAGGTTTATTTGCTGAGCATGATGCCATATGGTGTGGAATATCCCTTTGGTCAGTTGGGGTCAGTTGTCCCAGCTGACTCCTTTCACAATTCCTTGTTCACCCCCAGCTCACTCACTGGTGGAGTGAGAAGCAGAAAAGGCCTCGACTCTATGCTAGTGCTGCTCAGCAATAACGAAAGCATCCATCTGTTTTCAACACAGTTTTCAGCACAAATCCAAAACACAGCCCCATACCAGCTACTATGAAGAAAATGAACTGTATTCCAGCCACAACCAGCACAACATGAAGCAACCAGATGTACTCAGCAAAAGATAAATATGGGTGACTGTGTCCATATCCTACTGTTGGATTTGAAGTACAGTATGCTCTTTGCCAGCAGCCCCATGTGAAGACCCAATCCAAATTCTTCTGAACACTAACAGAAATCTAAGGAAGCCATCACTAAGGCAATATGGTGATCACTAACCCTAAATCATCACTTATGTATCACAACAGCCAAGCACCTTCATCCCCACAACATATTTTATTTCATTTCCCCTGCATACCCACCCACTAGAAAAAATATAGTTAACTCAATAGCTCTGAAGAGCACAAGGTCACCAAATAGCTCATTGAAGTCATTCTATAGTTTATATTACATTCAAATTTGCACTACTGCCCTCAAAACCAGGAAATTTTCTACTGGTTAAAATTATCTCTATGTCATGTAATTTCAATGACCTTCCTTGTAGAGAAACTGGAGGGTTTTTTACTTTTTCTTCTAACTGAATAAAAAAAAATCTGATGGGAACAAATGCTTTTTATGTTAAAAATGTAGGACATTGGAAATGTAGCATCATCTCATTTTCATTCTGTTACATATATTTATATATCTCAAAGCTATAATTTTATTTCCTCAACAAATTATCAATGTAAAATGATCACCTGTAGTCTATGAAACATGTGGATGTGTGCATTCCCATGCAGGTTTACACAGGATGCAGCCCTGCTGGGCAGTAAGGACAAGCCTGAGAGGGACTGTGCTACAGGGCCCTGCTATAAGTAATGTACCAGTAGCCAAGGGTACTGCTTTGGTTTTATTTTATTTCTGGACAGTACAATAGAGCTGTATTTTTTTTCATGTTCTGGATACTCCAGTAATGTCAGCAGTATTAATATATCATAAGGAAAGGGAAAAGGGGAAAGAAGGGATACAAGAAGCCAACTTATGAATCCTAAGGAACTTCACCCATGGAAACATAACATCATGGTGAAATGCAGTCACAAACCCCCTGCTGCTACCATGCTTCATGCAGCTCATTTCATGGAGCAGAATATTCTTGGAGACAACAAACAAATTTAAAAGGCTTGTTACTGTTTTGTTATATTCTGAGGATGATGTCATGTGGAATGGAATAACACTTTGGTCAGTTGCAGTCAGCTGTCCCAGCTGTGTCCCCTCCCAACTTCAATCAAAACACATGTGATGTAGTAAAAAAGTCTTTCACATCACTTCTTGCTTGTGGGGCAGCCCACAACCTCCTCCTCTGTCTCTGAGGATTCACCACCTCTCACAACTTTCCAGAAGAGGCAGGCAGAGCACAGCCCTCTCCTGCTCCTCTCCAGTGCCTATTACTGAGTACAGCTGAGGGAAGAGGCTCAGAAACTCAGAGGGGAGAAAGCCAGTACTTCTCCTTCCCAAGGAATAAGTCACAGCTGAGACACACAGATCACCAGGTTTGTTATTCAGATCAGTTTGTCTTTTTTCTTGACAAAGCAAGTCCCCTTAGCCAGCTTCTCAGTGGAATAGGTAAAGTGGAAATGTAAGACAAGGAGGCCTGCATGGGGAAAGAGAAGCAGAGACCATGTACGGTTCTTTTCTGTCTGATGAGATTCTCATATAATCTAGTGCATATTACATGTATATATGTATACATACATATATGCATACATATATATATATATATTTATCTGGCTTTACAATGAATGAAGAGAGTCTGCTTGCTAGTGCTGGTTTGAGTACAGCACTTTTTAGCACTCCCATTTCCAGCTGATACCCTGCACAGCACTTTTCCATGGTGCCATGCCCAGCACATTGCCAGGACACCACAGGGAGATTCGCCTCAAAGATACAAACTCCACCAGCAGCACAGCTCAGTATCCTTCCACCAGCTGGAAACCTTACATGTTCATTAGACCTGAAAACCGTTCATTCCAGTGCATGAGTACCACAGACTTTGAAAAAATGAAACTTCTTAAGCCTCAGTATTTACAAATGGTTCTCACTAGCTGGCTATCTCTCCATCAAACAAAAGCTCTATTCATGCCAATCATAATGTTTAGTGAAAAAGGAGAGCTGTAAATAATTAAGCCTTGTTCCACGGATGGGTGTAAAAGCAATTTGTTTAATTCATTTTGGAGGTCACCAAAGCATGGCATTACAGTTCATTTTATAACATTTATGTAACTGTGTTGTTTGAAAAGCCATTATCCCTTTAATTTATCAGGGTTCAATTTAGCTGTTGGCACTCCCAACTGGCACACTTCTGCAGGAACATGGCAGCAGTGCCAGCACAGCAGCAGCACACCAGGGCTGGGGCAGAGCAGTGCATTGCTAAGCACCTCCCAGCACTTCTGCAGGAGCTGTCCAGGGGTACACAAGAAGGACCTGCTCCCTGAACCCCACCAGGGACACTGAGAAGGGACCCTCAACACAGGAAAAGGGATCTTGCCAGAACAATGTTCATCTCCATCTGCTCTTTATCCCAGTAGTGGCCAAGCTGAAACCTCCCAAGGCTCAAAGCATGACCACCAAACATCCCTTTGGTCCTTAAGAACTCTTCTGTTTTTGTCCCATAGCATTAAGCTGGCCATCCCAACCTTGCCTCATCAGTCTCTCCATCTCACTGTCCCACTCTCTCCTGCTCCCCATCCTCTCCTTCTTTACCTCTTCAAACCCCTCCCAGCTCCTCATCTCCTTTGACAGTGTAATTCTTCAGCATCCTTGCAATGTCTGTCAAAGACAAGTTGGGTGGAGCCCTGAGCCACCTGGTCTAGTAGAAGATGTCCCTGCCCATGGCAGGAGGGTTGGAACTAGATGATCTTTAGGGTCTCTTCCATCCCAGTCATTCTATGATTTTCCCTCCTTTGCCAACAGCAGTCAGCAACTGATACCTCCTCCCAGGGGTTGGGTAAGTACCAACAATTCACATCATGTCTTATGCTGCTGCATGGATGGCATTTGCATATGGCTGTGGATTTCCATCCATTGCAACAACAAGGAAATCTAAAGAAGGATTTCACACTAGGGAAGGAGAAAAAAAAGAGGCAAATAATAACTTCGTGAAGCATGTGCTGCAATGCCATATCAAGTCAGAAGCCTGGTACCAGATGTCGAGAGAAAATGCAGGCACTGAATCACGAAGCAGCGCGGCTCAGAGGACAAACTTCCACCCACTCCCAGCAGCCAGTGCTAGGAATGAGCGCTTGGATTTCTGCCACCTTTACCCTTTACTTTCCATTTTAATTTTGACCTTTCACAAGTCGTTCTTCAAATAAACTCACTCAGGATTACACAATGGTTTACCTGTGGCTAGGGACACACAGGCTGGATGGCAGAAAACATGCCAGGAAACACCAGCTCACTCACTGAGCACAATTCTGCTGCAGCCCTCATTCATGCACTACACAGGCTCTCCTGCTCCAGTCCAAGCTGCCTCCTCCTTAACTGGGGAATCTCAACCAGCTTAAGGACACCAGTAGAGCAGTCTTCAGCTTTCGTATAACACACCTGGCAAACACCAAGCAGTGCTGTGTTATCACTTGTTGCACCTTTCACAGGGCTCCAGACATTTCACAACAGAAAATTAGGAAAAGCAGTGATACTCTGGAAGGCAGCCTGTGGCCACACAGGGCTTTAAAACCAAATGTACATGGACTTACACACAGGTGCAGTTTCTCATTCAACACTCAGTCTTCTACAGTTGTGCCTTTGTGCTGCCTACCTTGTGCCTTTGGCACAAGTTTGTGCAGAGCCTGCGCTCAGGCCTGGCCCATCTCCACCATCTATGCTGTGGAGTGGAAAAGGCAGGGAATTACAGCCCAGCGCAGCAAGTGATGTATTGCAGAGTTGGTTTCTTTGGTTTGTGGCAGGAAAGAAAACATGCACCAAGCACCCTCTCCCTTCCTCTCTGGGATGAGCTCCTGCCCCTGAGCATGCAGCTAAAGCCCCTGGTCAAAAAATAGCTTTTTAGTCTTTCTACAGAAAACAGCCCTTTTGCATCTGCTCCTCGCCCCTAGAATCACTGATACTCATGGGCACCACTGAGGAAATATCGTGTGGAAATTTGACTTTACAATCCTTGTAGTGTTTGGTTTTAATTATGATTGAAGATGCAGAGGAAGATGAAACTCCAGTCCCTTTGGCCATTCCTGGTGGCTTATTTCACTGCTGTTAATCACTACACATTGTTTACAAGTTCTCAGCCAATTTCCAATCAACAAGAAACTGCAAACTGCTCACATAAAAGCCAGTCTCACTTCAGCAAGTGAGATTTTCTCAGATGCCCAGCCAAGCTGAGCTCTTATATAACCCAGCTGAGACTGGTGGATTTATCCTAAGGATGAATTTAAACAAGTGAATTGAATTCCAGAGACTGACAAATCCCTGCAATCTGGCACTGTTGGGTTTGGGATGGGCTGCCAAGCCCTGGCAGCATGCACACACCTGTGGGCAGCTGCCTGTGCTGCCTGTGGCTGGTTAGCAGGGCTGCTGCCAAAGCTTGCTGTGCCAAATGTGGCACCTCATCTTTTGGTCACTCTCTGTTCGATCAGGTGGCTGCAGAGGGCACTTCTGGCACTGCTGCACTGCACCTTCACAGTATGCCCAGAGTGCCAGTTGTCTTCCCCACTCTGCCAAAAAAATCCAGCCACAAACTGGATGCTCGCCTGTAGTATAATCTGCTCTGATAATTCTAGTCTAGGCTGTTGCTGCTCATGACTTTTTTCTCTACTCTCCCCATTGCCACTCACAATATTTGGCTTGCAACGGAGAGTAGGGCTACCATATCAACATGTCTTTTCAAGATCATTTTTCTGCTGGAAGATGAAGTTCTATGGAATCATGCAAGATCCAACATTGTTCATGAGACTGTACTTTATAACACTGTTGTTTCCATGGGGTAGATGCTGCCTGACATTTCGGGGCTTTCTTTTCCAGGAGGTTTTGGGGATTTTTTTTGGATAATTTTACAGAATCTTTGTTCTTCCCCAGTCTGCTTCCCCTTCAGATAAAGGCACGCACTCACTCCAAGCTGACATTTACATACCTGCTCATGAAGACCCAGCTGGATCAGTACCTTCCTGCCTACACTGAAGCAGCCTTCAAGCAAGGTATCCAACTCCTTGAGGCTTGCTCTATTCCTTCTTTCCTGGGCTCCTCATGCAGCAATCTTTCTTTCCAAAAGTCTTAAAATAGTGTATGCCTTCTGTTGGTCTCTCTCATCCTTCTCCCTCACCATTTTTGGCTGACCTTTATCCAAGCGTTTTTGGGAAGATCTCAGTAGCATGATGTTCTACATCTGAAAGGTATCTAAATGTTCCTCTACCTCTGCCACATCTGCTTTTCCCATTGCAGCATATTTACTAGTACTTTGTATTAATTCCAAATTTGATTTTTGTACATGTGATGAATTTACCACGATGAATTCACATCATCTGCGGTCACCATTATCCTAGCTCATGTCTTGAAGCATTTTCTGAAGTGAATTTAAAGGTGGGAAGCAAATAACAACTTCATAATGCAAATAACAATAATTAGGAGACACTCATGAATTAGGACTAAGTATTAAAAGTGCCAAGTTTAATCTTCCCTAGTAAAACCTTCCTCAAAAATAAAGCCCTAGGATGCCTTAGAGTCAATAGTGAGTTTGTCAGACCTGATCATAATACCTCTTCCTCAATAGTCACAACTCTATTTACAAAATGGTTAATCCAGTCCTAAAGCATTTCTTCAAATCAGGTAAATATTATGACTATCACAGACATTATAAATTTTTAATGAAATCTCTCTTGAGCACAAAGTGAATACGGGCGACAAAGAGAGATTAAGTAATTAAATGCAGATCATGAAACTCACGGGACTCAACTATAAACCCATTCTTTCCTGTTAATAAATTATTAAGTCCAATTTGGATGGACAGCTGATTTTGTTTTCCAAATATCTCCTAGCGTGTCACAGAACCTTTCATCATCTCTCTTCCTGTTTTGGTGAGTTTATTTATTTTTTCTATTTTTTTTGTGTACAGTGCCAAAGTACTATGGCACTACTTCTAAATTCTCTTCATTTTTACCTAGAAAATAATTGCTACAGTTCTCCACTGCTGCTTTATGGACTCTTACATTACTAGCATCCCCTTTGCCTGATTTTTCTTCGCCTCTTCTGTTAAAGGCAGAGACCAAATTTTAAAAATCCAAATTTTGATACAATGTAAGCAATGTAGATACAGAGTAACTACCTAGCATGGTCATAAGCAAGAACCAAATTTGCCCAATTTTAGGACTACCAGTTGTTTTATCCTCCGTAGTCAGTAACAAATGAGAAACAAAGATACCTCTGTCATATGACATCAATAACACTCCACTATTTGGGCACTCAAAAGAGTGATGTGTTGCAGTACATGCAGTTAGAGCATGTAGAAAGATTTCAATAAATACAACTGCATAGGGAATTAAGGGTAGGAGAGAAAAAACTAATCAGTTACCCCAAGAGACTGAATATCAGGACATTTAATTTCAGCATTTCTTGGATATAATGTCTCTTTTTATTAATTATAAAGTTGACCTGACTTCATTCAAAATGGCAATTTTCACTCTCAAATTTACTTCCACATTATGGCGTGGAAGTCAGTTATTTAAAATGGAAACGAAGAATTTAATTTTTGACTGAGTGATATAGTTTAAAGCAGTCCAAAGTGATCTTTCAGATTTTCTTTCTGATAATAAATGGGGGGGTGGGTGGGGGATATCTCTCTAAATTGGAAAGGAATTACATTTTCCAGCTGGTAGGCTCTTAGATTTTGTTGGAGTGAGGTGGAAGGCAGCAGATCCAAAACAATAAATCCATTATTCACCAAAATGCTCAGGTTATGAACAACTCATGCCTCTTTCTTTTGTTCAGGAAGCCCTTTGTGCCGGCTGAAGACAGACTATTTATTTCTCTCTTACCCTTTTGCAAAGACTGGTCCTCTCAGCCCGTCTTCAGTAACAGCTCCAGGTGTGGCAGCAATACCTCTGAACAGCACAGCCATCAAACAGGCAGCCCACCACGCCCACCAAATCAGTGGTTCATCTCCTCCAGAAGCCTGTGGAATCAGACTGCCACACAGGTCTTGGATGCAGCAACAAATCACTCACTGCTTCTGTTTGAAGACTGCACATGTGTGCAAGGACCAGACCCATCAGAACCTGCCCTGGGAGTGCCGTTCCTCACCACCTCAATTGTCTGGGAGCTTCAGGCAAATCCTCTAAGGACTCACGCCTTCTTCCTTGGCAGTCAGTTTAATTATACTTTCTTGTCAGTGGCTTTTCTTCCTTTTCTTCTCTGTCTCAATTCTGATTTTTCCCTCCCATGAAATCCAGACACCTCCAGAACCCATCCCTGATCCATTTCTTCCAACAGGGCACCACCAGTTGACTGTCTCAAAATCTCAGACTTTATTTTAGTTTTGCCTTTTCAGTGTGCATATGGCAAAATCCTTTTCCCAGAGGGGAGAGGACAGGATGGCCAGCTTTCACTCAAGCAGAGTATGAGAGTTTAAAAGCCTATGGGTGCAATGGTGTCTGCTGACACCACATGCTGGTTTCAGATCTTGCATAAGCAAAACCAAAGTCTCTGCAACCATGTCCACTACCCAAAATGGTGTTTGGCTGCCTGTGCTCATGGACAGCTCTGATGTGGTGCATCTGTAACCTGGGATCAGCCCTGGGGAAAGATTTGAATAACAAGGGGCAGAAATGAACCCTCTTGGGAATTCCACTTCCTCGCCTGGGAGCTGCTCAGGCACTCAGCCCACATCCCTGTCCGAGCTATGCCACTCACCTGTCCAGGTCCCTCACCACCCTGGGTCCGCAGGCTCAGCATCCCATCTGCTTTGGCTCCAGCCAAGGCCTCAGCCCTGCCTGTGACTAGCAAGCCTCTATAAAATCTTAAAATTCATACACCAATCACACTAAATTAAGACTCATAGACAAGTCTCCATGGTAACTGTATAGAAAACAATTATTAGAGCTACTTCTAGCCATGCTTCTATATCTAGCAGCAGCACTCATTACATATCATTACACAACTCACAATTAGAAAAAAAGTGCTTCCAATGTCTAATTCCTTCCTTGCATAAGTGACCTACTTTAATCGGTTTATTTACTTGTTGAAAAAATACCTGTCATCTTAGCACATTTCCTGTTTCTCTCTTCTTATAGGAAGCTAAGGATCATGCATGTTTTTCTAAATTAATATGCTGTAATCTGCTAGCTTTTTAAAAATTCATATATTACACTAGGCTTTATTAGATAAGAGATCTGTTGTCCGCCCACCACATTCATCCTGCCAATGAGCATCAAGGGACTGCAGCATCCCTGACACTTTGTGATAAATCAGGGTTAGACATAAGGAAAGCAGTGTTCCACTGAAACTGCAGCAAGAAGTTTAGCCCAGGAGCATCACATTACTCAAATCAAACACAACCCAGGATACAGGGATATAACGTCCTGGTTAAAGACAATTTGGGGCCTCAGTACCAACTTCTGTTTAATGGTATCCAAGACCCATGAGAAGGAGACTCTACTTAACAAGAGACAAATAATTTTCCTGTAGGTTGCAGCAATTGGTTAGAGTTGGTAATTAAATTATTTCCTACTTATTGTTCGGCAGAATGTTTTGGGACACTTGAACAGCAAATAATTCCACTGTTACTGTTGTCATTGTTTACAAGGCACTTTCTCTCCTAAGTATTGCAATGCAGCAAACAAACATTAACAAATAAAGCTGTAACAGAAACCCAAAGCAGATTGTGGTACTGGGGAGGCAGCGGAAGCACAGTGAAAAATGTGATTATTTCTGATGGGGCCAGGATTTTGGTGTGGGGGTTTTTTAAACATTTTTTTTTCAAATAAATGGGATGCAATTCCAGGAATCAATATTAAAAGATTGATGTTAACCTCCAGTGCTATGAAACCTATCCACAACCCCTGACTCCAGCTGGATTTCAGTTCAGTGGACACTCCAGATTTCATAGCTATCCTTGACACTACAAATCACAGGCACAGCGGATCTGCATTTCTAGGAAATTAGATTGTGTTATCTGACATCTAGCAGCTGAAATTTCAGGGGTAATTTTGAAAAACCAGCCCTAGTAAACTTGCAAAAAAGTTCATGCAGGAAAGGAGGGGCTGGGGCCCAGGGCAGCAGGCATTGCTGTCAGGCTGTTCTGCACGGCCCTGGGCATGAGGCACACAATGGGCACACTCTGTGTGGTGGGAACAGACTGCATAGGGTCTCCCACACAAATGGAAAACGAATTCTTCCAGTTACCCACAGATGCCTTTTTTAAATCATTCTCTTGCCCAAGTTAAGGAAATGGGAACACACACTCCTATTGGTACATTTGCAAACATGTATTTGTGCTGGAAAAATGCCTTTTTTACATTAAAAAGTGCACTCCCTTAATGAAGGACTTCCTTAAAATAACTCCCTGTACCGACATTTTACTTTAATCCCTCTCATTTCCTTACTTTAATTACTTTCTCTTAAGAAGCTTTACTTGCAGGAATTATATTGGAGCCCTTGTCTACAACATTAGCAAACTCTAAGTCTGTGGTTCATTGCCACACTTTCTTTGGGGGTTAAAGCAGCATGTTAGCATCACTGCAGTTTGCAGCAACAGAAACATGCTATGACTTCTACAGCACTAGAAATATTTCTCTGTCCCTTCTTATCTCAGATTCTCTCTTCCATTCAGTTCCCTTCTGCCCTCTCCCTCACCCCACTGCTCTAGTGCTTGGCTGCTCTTCTGCTAAAACATCTCTCTACAGATCTCTGCTTTTCATGAAAACAGTAATTTCTAGTAGCATGTTAAAGTCTGTCTTTAAGTCAGTCACCTCCATAGAGTGTGATGTAACATCTAGTAAGAAAAAGCAGCAAGATAAATAATCAGAAAGATTATGAGGAGTGGCTGAGGGAGCTGGGTTTGTTTAGTCTTAAGAAGAGGAAGCTGAGGGAGAACCTTATCGCTCTCTACAACCACCTGAAAGGATGTTATAGTGAGATGGGGGTCTGTCTCTTCTACCATGCCTGAAGTGAATGGACTAGAGGAAAGGGCCTTAAACTGAGACAGGAGAGATTCAGATCAGATATTAGAAAAAAAATTTTCACTGTGAGGGTGGTCAAGCATTGGAATAGGTTGCCCAGGGAGGTGATGGAATCACCTCTCTCTTCCAACCTTGATGATTCTATGATTCACTGGTAGCATCACTATGAACTGTCTGCTGTGGTATTATGCACTCACATTTCTGAAAACTCAGCTGAGTGCCTGTGAAACCCAACCTTTGCCCATCCTCCTCCACATCCCTTGGTGTGGGAATTAATGGCAGAGCTTATGGTAGGAACCATGGCAAAACTAAGAATCCATAGAGATGTGATACCAAACTGCAGAGAACTGTGAAGCACCACTGCTCCTGCAGGATCAGTGAGGTCAGCCCAACGCCCGCCCATCTGCAGCACCTCCTCCCTTCCTGCCCCAGTGGACATGGCCTCATTTGTGAGAGCAGTGGGGAAGGAGAAGACCCAGAAAGGACCTTCTTCTCTCTTGGCTCTGTAGTACAAGCCATGTCCTCAGCAGGGCACCAGAGCAGTGCAGAGCTGCTGGGCAGGGAGGATGTAGGTTTGAAGGCCCCAAGAGGACATTGGATGATTATGCTGTGGGTGTGGTCCTGGTGCCTTTGGGCAAGGGTTGAGAGAGGGAAGTAGTACCGGTATCTCCAAAACGGTCTTGCACTGCATCTTCCATCTCAGAGGCAGGCAGGACATAACAGCAAGAAACAGGCAGGAAGTGGGGAGAGAGAGAATGGAAAAGATACCTGTCACTTTTCCACGCACGCCTCCAACCTTATTAAACCACCTGATCCAAAGGCTTTCCTCTAGCTGACGATCTTGTTGGGATAAGTGTACCTTTCTCTGTTACTCTTTTGTTTGTTTGTTTGTTTGTTGTTTGTTTGTTTTGTTGTTTTTTATCTCTTTCTTCACACATCACTATCATTAAGGATCTGGAGGCTTTCTAGCTCTTGTGGGTACAAAACCCACCACTCAGCACAACCAGTAAAGTAGCCTGAGCTGAGGGACTCCAGCTGCTACATTTTTTCACAAAGATGTCCTTCCTGGAATGAGTTTCACAAACATGGCATCTCATTGTTCTGTGAATTCCACTGTGGTGGCTTTTTAGAAGGAAAAATGAGAGGAAAAGTCTGCAGCATAATTACTGAGAGAGGTACCACTAATCTGGTAACAGGGACAAGGGGGGGATGTCAGACTCAAATTATGACCCTCATTACAATGGAGAGATGATTTTTTTCTGTTTGACCTAGTTCAATGAGTTAAAACCCTTCATCAAAGTGTTCATTGATGTGGCAACATTTTTTTTAAATAATTTTTTTTAAAATAAATAAAATTAGCAGTTCAGTGGAGAATTATTTATTAACTCTAGCATTCACTCTCCTACTGCTGCTATCACCAAGTGTAAATACAGGTGGAATAATAAATCCATAAATATATTAATGTAATAAGAATAAATATAATTAATAAAATGTAATGTTATTAATAATAATAATAAACAAGAGGAAATAGTCTCCCATTTTATGATGGGACAAGAGTCATTAAAGTTTTTCAGTCATGTTTCAATGAAGAAAAAGCTCAGACTTCTGCTTCACCAGTTATAATGCCACAAATCTGTAATTAATGTATTCCAACTACATATTTGCAAAGGTATAGCTAAGGAAGAGAAATGTATTTAACTCATAAAAAATATGGACAGAGTGTATTTATTCTTAACAGTAATTAATTAAATATAAATCAGGTCATTAAAACAACTGCCAGCCCATTCTACCCTGGCTGTGTTCTGTTTCTTTTTAAGTATTTGAAAGGTGCCATTCTCCTTAAAAGACTTTTTTTTTTATTTTTTAGAAATAAAAGCCAAACATTAATTTCTTATCTGTCTTGACATGGTGATGACAGCTCTATAAACTCATGTAATTATAGAGAACTGAGTTCTGATGTTTGATTTTGAACATATCATCGCAAAGAAATATTATGGAAAAAATTTTGAAAGCTCACTTGCCATGGTGGCTGCTGGGCTTGTATTTATATGTTGCTGCCTCACAAGCCACCAAAGACCAAATCCAAGGATATCCTAGAATTGTCACTGAAAAGGGTCGTCCAGATCACGAGATCACCCAGTCATTCAGATTGCTGAATGAGCCTTTGGGCTGCACACACACATGTGCCACTGCACGTGGAAATCCTCCCTGGCCACTCTGCATTTGCAGTCCATGCACGTCCACTGCTGTCACCAAACAGGTTGGTGCTGCAACATGTGGTAATGGCTGGAGAAGTAACGATCAGTCTGGGTACAGAACACCACTAGGTGCATCTTTGAAGACACAGGTAAGTGCATAAAATGAGAGCTGATCTCCAATTTGGGCAAACCTCTGTTTTGATTTATATATATAAAAAAAAATCATATAAATAATTTACTGCACTAGAGATTTTTAAAATCATAGCCTTTTTTCCCCTAGTGTTTAAGAAAATCTAGTTTCTTTTAACCCAAGAAATCAGGGAGTTAATTAAACCCATTCTTCACTCCAGAGTGAAAGTTGAAACAGACCTTTATGTTAAATAAATGTACTGAGAATTGCCAGTCTTTGACTCTGGACAGCAATTCTCTTGTAATTAAATTGTGTTGTAACATAATCAAGTTACTCTTTACCTCTTATTGAGATTTTAAGGACATCACACACCCCTTCAATTAACAGGGTTGCAGTGCTGGATCCATTTCACTCATAGGGGGCAAAACCATTTTCCTCCTCCTTCTCCGTGTGCCAAGAGCACTGTCAGGACAGTTCCAGCACTGCCTGCAGCACTGCTGAGGTCAGAGGTATTTCTGGGGTCCGTCCTCAGAGGCTGGAGAAAGTTCCACCCGACTCTCCTTCAAAAGCATCTTCTGAAGAGTAAGTGCACAGCATGCAGTGTTGAGGATGTGGAGGAGAGTCACTGCAGTGCCAAAATATTACAAAATGACCTGCTAAGTGGATGTGAAAGATTCCTGCCAGGAGATTTAGGTCTTCAGAGACTGCCCTAAAATGAACTTGAGAGCACTTTCTGCAGTAATTTAATACTAGCAGGATTTATACATTTCTTTTTAAAAATCCTTCTACATGAAAAATCTCAAGTGCCTTAGTGATGCCATGTCAAGAAACCAGCCTCCAGCTCCCAGGTCTTAGTCTCATCACTGAGAAAGAAGTTTTGCAGGAATCCAGAGTCAATAACCTCAGCACAAAATGAGGTTGTTTGCTTTTTTCCGTAGGAACAACAGGAGAGAAAGAGGCAGTATTTGGGAAAGAGATGAGGAATACTGGAAAGTAACGATAGGTGCCATTTTAAGCATAATTCAAAGGAATAAATAATATAAACACTAAGCAGATTACCTACGCTGGTGGAGGCAGATGCAATATGCTTGTAGGAATGCAGAAAATGGAATATGACATCAGAAGAATGCTTCTTCCTCGGTTGTTAAAAGTAGTGGCTGTAAGCACAGTCTCTTCATGGCAAGAGGAACTGTATATGTTCAGCACTTCTGACAATCCAGCAGACATACAGAATCCTGACCCAGCACAGATCTTTTCCACTTCATCTGCCCTTCCTTTCCCCACCATGGATATGTGGTGAGGTAGCGTGTAGCAGAGAAAACACCCTAAACTTCCCCCTAGCAGAGCCCAGGCTTTCTGAATGAACCTTTCCTTTGTCCCCATGCCTGGTACTGCCAGCTCCTGTGCTGCTACCACAGTTTACAAAGGGAGGGCAGGAGGGCCCAGGGGGCCACAGCCACCACAGCCATTCTATATTAAATCCTGAAAGTGCCATCAGAGCATCCCTCAAGCCCTATAATTGTGCTCCTACAGAATGCAATGGCTTCTAAATTATTCAGTGGGCTTCCAGAGCAAATTCCTTCACTCTGGTTGCAGGAGCACTGCCACACACCATGCTCAGTTTACAGCAGCATGGTGTGAGAGAAGGCTGCTCATTGACAGTGCCCTGACACACACTATTCCTCAAAAAGAAACACTGATCAAACAAGGATGTACTCACTTTTTTAGCTAAAATATACTTGAAACCTTTGTTTCACTGATTATAGCTATTCCTATTTCTCATCTATGCATCATGTCTTCATCATGAGCTTCACCACACTCAGCTTCTGTGTGTCAGGCACTGCTCAAGTTGTCCTCAGGTTAGTCATAGCCGGTCCAGGCTTGGAAGTGAATGTACCACTTCTCTACAGACACAGTTCACAAGAATCCTATTTTTAAAAAGCATAAGGCAGGGATTCCCAAGAAACTAACAAGCTCTGCTTCCCCACAGATTTCCTGGTTTAATAGAGATTGAACTTTCTTCTCTCAGAAGCCAGTGGCAGACACAACATTGAAAATATGTACCTTTGTCAAGGAGAGAAAGGTCACCAGTCCAGACCTGCACCCTGGAAGTGGTGCCAGTCACAAAGACCCACTGCCACACAACTGGGATAAGCCCTAGTGCCTCCTTCAAACCGTTTTTTACAGGAACAGGTAAAAGAAATGCAATATACTTAGGGAGGAAGGGATAGGGCACAGGAAAAGCAACTAGTTAAATAAGATTTTAAAGCAGAGAAGAAGGTGGCAGATTCTGTTATCAGTTCAAAGTTTCTCTTAAGATTATTCACCTACCTTATGTAAAAGGCATCTATAAAGAGTTCAGAAGTTTCAACAAAGATCCCTACAAATCTAATTCTTGCTTAGATGCAGAAGCAGTTTAAAGCTTCTTTCAATCTATTCATTTCCTTGAAGTAGATCCAGATTAAAAGCAATCCCTCCAAAGAAAAAGAAAATCCAAGCACCTATTAAATCTATTCCCTCCAATAAATCTCTGTATCTGTATCAGGTGTCCTCAGCTTCCATAATCCCTGTACTTCAGCCTGCCATTCAATAATTTTTTCCTAAGAGATTAAATGAAAATTTATTCTTTGACCTATATTCCTCTTTTCAGAAACCATAAGTTTCTGATGCTCTCTCGAGGCTGAACAGGGGTCAAAGCAATCGTAACTGATCCTGTGCACATTTAACTCATACAAAGACTCTTCTCTAATATTTGCTAAGTGTATGTACTGGTAACCTGTGTAAGTCATCTGAAGAAAAGCTACCCAAGGCTTTAAATCTACTGAATGGTGCAGCCTTGTCTCCCTGCACAAGATGGTTTCTAGTGATGTTCAGTGCCAGCGCTGCAGGGAGCCAGCAGCATCCCACACCTCCCCTGCCCAGGGTCAGCCCAGGCACAGCTGCCACCTTTGCTCTTGCTCAGCACCTGGCACTACTCTATCTTGCTATAAAACCTCCTCATCTCATTCTGCAGAGGCGCTTTTACCTAGTCTGCTGACTAATCTTCAAAAATTAAAGCTATTGTGGTGTTGATAATAACTTGAAACAGCTTTTTAATGGCTAATGGCACTGTAGAAATGAAATAATTTACATGCCTTTAAAAATTCATGATTATTCCATGCTAAATTCTCTTATATTTGTTATTCTTCTATCTGAATGTGATACCTGATTCTTTGAAATTGCCTGAACAAATCTAATGTCAGAATAGTTCATGTCAATGCTCTTTTCTTACAAATAGATAATATTTAGATATTTGCCCTTCACCCTGTGGATTCAGGGGGCTGTAAACAACAAATTATTTTAGAACACAGCACAGTTGCTATTATTTTGTCTCATCAGTCCTCATACCAATTAAATTTGCCTTATCCCAAGCAACAAGCTCTGAAAACTTGGGCTGCTATATACTCAAAAATATAGAGATTTTTTTAATTAGCCATGACATACCCAGCAGTGTCTGTCTGCTGGCATGGAGGAAGCTGCCTAGCAACAATGCAAATAAATCCTCCAATAACCCCAGTGGATCACAAAGAGTCTGTTAAAAATGTTAATCTCTCTCATAGACAAGTAGAGATGATTTCAATTAAGGACACCAATTCTCAACTTGTTATTTATATGCAGTGAACTAAAATAACATTCATATAGTATAAATACAATGTGAAAAGACCATGCAAAATTACTTAGAGGTTTAATTCGCAGTACTTAATTTGCTACTCACATCTGTAAGCCTTTTGTTTTGCTTAATGGCAAAAACATTCCAGTTAGGCCAGATCTATACTGGAATTTACACAAGGTAGAAATCTCAGCAAATAGGGCTGGAATTGGCTCAAGGAGTCATTTAGTTTTGCTAGTCTTAGTCCATCCCTAAGCACTAGGTCAGGATAAATTCTTTATAAATCATTCCTATCAAAAACCCTTTACCTGTTTTCCAAAACCTCCAAACCTAGTAGTAGATAACTTTCCTTGGCATTCTGCTCAGTTGCCTGACTCTCCCAACAATTAAAAAAAGGTTGGGAAATCTCTAACTTAGAATAGAATGTAACGGTTTGGCTTGGAAGGGACCTTGCAGATCATCTAATTCCAACCTCCTCCAGCCACAGGCAGGAATATCTTCCACTAGACCACGCACAGAGCCCTATCCAGCCTTCCCTTGAACACTTCCACAAATGGGGTGGCCACAACTTCTCTGGGCATCCTGCTCAGCACCTCACCACACTCACAGTAAAGAATTTCCTCTTGCAGGAAGCCTCCTTTGCTCCAATCCTGCTTGCTGTAATGGAGCAGACATAAAGAACAATATACAATCTTCCAGCAGCTTCTGGTGTACTTGGAAATGGCTATCATGCACCAGTCTTCTGTCAGATAAACAACTCCAGCATTGCTCAGGCTTTCCTTATATTGCTCATACATCTTTTACCGAACTGCTTCCTGTTTCTTTTGGATTATTTCTCCAACTCCTTATACTCCCCCTTGCTTTGCATGTTGACTAAACACACCCTCCCAATCCAAGTTAGCAGAGATAGCTCTAGCTCTGTGGCCATTATTTCTCCAGGCATTGCAGGATCCAGATGACCTTTCCCTTTCCTTTTCTGTCCTCCTCTGAGTTCACCTCCCTTTTATTGCTGATGCTGTTCATGTCACTGATCAGTCCTCACCTCTGGCCTTTCTACAGAAAACTGCATCAGAAGAGAACCAGGACCTAGCAAAGGCCGGAGTTGCCCATGAGGAGTGGACCTTTCCCTTGTGCTGAGATCCCATTTCACCCCAGCAAAGGGTAAATGTGGGGCTGGAGGCAACAAGACCCTGTCTGGGCTCTTGCCTCCAGCCCTGCAGCTCCACCTGGTCAGGCAATAGAATGTGCCCAAACCAGCAGCATTATGGCCAGATTTACATCCACCCTGGTCAGTTTATCCTCTGGATAACAGGCATTGCCTCTTTATAGAAGGATGCGTCTCTCCCACTTCAGTCCAACAAAACATGAGGTGGCCATGACAGCCCTCAGCAGTGATGGCTGCAGGCAGGAGTGCACATAAGCCCTAAAACTTGGCCTACATTGATCATAAGGGAAAATGCACCATGTCCCTTTCAAATGGATTTTGATTTCCCCAAAGGACTAGCTCATTGAAGAATCATAATTAAATGCCATTAGGGATTGCATTCTGGCGAAACAAAGTCCCTAGTGCCTCCTCAGGAACAATGAATCACTTTTCTTTTGATGAAACAATAAATGGGATCAAAGTCTTCCTGTGGATTAGCATAAACGTTTATCCTAACTTGGCAGAGCTGGAAGTAATGAGGAGAAGAGTCCAAGAAAGGAATAAATAATAGAGAATCTCAGTATCTGGGGTCAAAACACTGGGAAAAGATTCCTTGCTCAACACAAGTTCTGAGCCTCAGTCTTTTGAAATATACACTTCCAAATTCAGAAGAAATTTCAAAGAAACAACTTTAATGCTGTTAACCAGATGTTTACATTTTGTTGATATTTTTAACAGTTATCTGACAACAATTAATTCGGTGCTTTGAAGAGGAGTGTCACTACATAAAGTCCTGCTGTTGGTATAATTATGAATCTACTTCACTGTTGAGTTTGATAAATCAGAGTCCTTCTAAATCCCACACAGCATGTGCATACTTACTCTGCAGCTGCAAAGTCTGCATTAGCATGAGAAATTAACTTTCTTATATACATATATATAAACATATATGTATATATGTCTTAATTTATCAGGGGTTCTTCCAAACCATTGAAAATATATAAATATATATATATATGTATTTATATATTTTTGTTACATTAGGTAGGTCAGTTTTCATCTCAAAAAAATCCATTTTCCTTTTTGATTAGTAGTGTGCCTGATTCCTTACCTCATTAGTTTTTATTCCACTGTTCTTCTTGCTGGGAGTGGGGTTTTGATTGTGGCACACTCTAGAAGCAATGAGAAAATATGATCATTCTCACAGGTCTCAGTCAAATGCTCTGCATCTCACAGTTATCAATCAAGTCCAAACGTTTAAATTTTACTACAAAAGGCAAACCATTCCTACCCGTCACTCTCATTTCTCCTCTTCAGGAAACTATGCTTTGGTGTGCTAACTTTCAGCCTGTTCTTATTTCCTTTGCATTAACCAAAGTGGGTGTTTTAGGTTTTTAAGACAGCTTAAGCAATGGGTTGCAGATGCAGTTCTTGTATCTGCATATTTATTACAGCAAGGGAAAGCTTTATACTCGAGGGTATTCCTTTTGTTGCTGGCAACATAATAACATTTGCTTAATTGTGTTTTATTAATGTTAATATACCCAGAGGCTCAGACTCTGCCCGCACATTTTTGTAAATTGAATTAAAGAAAAAATGAATCAGAGTTAAAAGACAGTTGATTAATTTTATTCACTTGCTTAAGGGGTTTAAGCCAAATGGTCTCCACATCCATTTGTCTTTAGAGAACAGACTTTATAGCCACAGGGCTAAGAGAAACATGTCAGTAAGCCATTTTCATTACCATTTGTCAAGGAGAGCTATTTAAAGCATTGAAAGAAGTGGACATTAGGGAGAAGTGCTTACCCCATGCTCTGTACAAATGGCAAGGTTATACAGCCATGGTCTCTCCTGCCTGCTGCTGAGATCAGAGGGCTTTCATAAAGTGTTTTTTAATGAAGATTTCAGAACAGCCCCCGGAGCCTGCTGCTCGAGACAGGCAAGGACACAGGCAGAGCACAAACCCAGTAAAAAGGGAGATCTCAGCCCAGAGAAAATCTACCTTATTAGTAGGTCTGCCACAACACACACTGTAATTTAAAAGCCATCATTGCACTATTTAATGGGCTTTCAGCTAGTCACAGTAGAAGTCAGTTCTTGAGACAGATTTTGCTTTTGGAAATAACTATAATTCATTAGAGACACCTCCACTAGATGTATATTTATACAAAGCCTGGGATGAAATGTCAAGTGAATGTGGAGCTGTTCAGTGGGAACCCCACTCTATTTACCAACTGTTCAGAGAGGTCTGGTCTGAAGAAACCCTGTACAAAATTAGGTTAGGCATTTCTGGTAACCCTCCTTTGAATGATTTCTTCACAACTTCTTATTCAAAACTGTAAAGTCGTAAAAGATAGCAAAGCAAAACCTCAAAAAAAAAAAAAAAAAAGGATCTTTAAAATATATGCAAAAGTGGATGGCTCGAGCCCCTCCCTTTAAGCAGAAGCCACAGCAGAGGACCCTCATCATGACTGGGTCATCATGTCAGGAACAGGATCTGAATATTTTTCTATCTGCTTTATCAGAAAGGGAGTTGGAAAGGAAAAACTCTTAACCATAAGGAAAGAATTTCCACTCTACCAGGTCCCATCTCCATGGGTTGGGCTGGAGAATGCTCCCAGTCAGCATAAACCATCTCCACCACGTGGCCATGGCCAATGCTCTCTGTAACTACCACTCAGGTCACCTTGCACTTTCCCTCGTGGTTAATCCTGGCACCTCAATCCACCTGCTCTTCCCACAGCTAATGATATATGGGTAATGAAAATGACCCAGGAGAAGGAAATGTAGAATTTCTGAGAGTAAAGGAAGTTGTTAATAAGCTCTCCAAGCAATCTGTGATGGTGTTTGCAGGCTTTTTCACATTCTATGTTCCAGACAAACAAGCTGTGTATTCCAACAGGTCTTGCATGTTGTCTACCCTTGGCAAATACTCTGCTGCATCCCAGCCCACGAGATACCTCCGTGTGCCACCAGGCACAATGAGCAAAGCTATCCACCAAGTCAACAACCACATTGAAAAGTGGGACATTTTTGTCACATCTCTACAGCTAAAAGTGGCAAGTTCTTCCCTGTGGGAAGTTTACCAGGAGATGTTTATGTGTGGCGGAGAAAAATCTCTGAAGGAGGAGAGAGTGATTGAGAGAAACAGCTTGGAATGCAGCTGGACACTGACACCAACAAGCCTACCTCAAAAACTGCCCTTGATGTTATAAAAATGTTATGTCTATTCAAGTTATTAACAATTATGTTAAAAGGAATCTTACTTTATATGTAACTTACAGTTAGAATAGAATTAACCCCTTTTCTTATAAGTTTATTGTA
>JAWWLV010000088.1:131818790-131869093 GCA_035041135.1 Platyrinchus mystaceus
AATCCATTGCGCAGGCTTGAAAGGTCAAAAGACCTTTCCCAGATCTTCGTTCGCGAAGACTGGCCATTTACCTTTTACCTTGCAGGTACTACTTTGTCACTGCCAGCTAAGTACAGCTCCCTGCCTGGCCCTGGAGATCACAGACATGGAAACAAGCTGCCTGTGAGCACTCAGGAGTGCCAGAGAAAAGGCAAGAGCCAAGCAGTTGCAGATCCCACAGCCAGGGCACATCTCACCCCATTGCTTCATGCTACTGGGAGGCACCAGGGCAGAGATCAAACCAGTGGATGCTTCTCAGTCCATTGGTCTTTTTATAAGGAAAAGCAGGAGGGAGTGGGAGGTAGGAGAAAGATGGAAAGGAAGAGAGAGAGAGGCACTGAGGACTAAATTTCTCCCTTCTCCAGGTATGTTCTTTACGAACAGGGGTGGGGAAGCAGAAGTGTAATGGGAGCAAACATCTTACAGACCTCAGTGCTGAGTGAAGTTAATTATCAAGAAAAGGGAAAATGAGGAAATCCTGGTGGGTGGGAAGGTGTAGCTGGGAAGCCGAAGAAAAGGAGATATTTAGTGTGAAGGCAAAGGGGTTTCTTCGGTGGTGCTGAGCACTGCTTGTCCCACAGCTGCCTGGGCTCCAACTTCTGTTACACCTGGGGATGTACAAGAGCATGGTGCCACATGAGAGTTTTCAAGAGACAGAATTGGTGGTTTATTTAGCATTTACCATGGCAGGAGGTGGTCCTTTTTTTAAAGAAATGTATCCCTAAGGTTCAAGAAAACTAAGAATTTTTCAGAGCTCTGGGTCAGTAAGTGAGTAGCTGCCCTTGGCTGCAAGCTCTGCTTTTGCATTCCTGCCCAGAGCTGTTAATACTATGCTGTTTTTACATTATTCATACAATGGGATGGGTGTGCAGAGGCTGAACATGGAAATAAAAAATATTTTTTGAATTGGCTTCAAAAAGTTTTGTTTAATCAGTTTTGTACAGAAACTTTCTCATTATTGGAAAGAATGACAGAATCATACTTTAGAAAACAGTAAGTTACAGTTCAGAGACCCATGCACAGAAAATTAGATAATATGCAACATACATAGTTTTAGAATCCAGCCAGTATTGACTCCAGGAAAAAAAGCTGAATATGAAAGTCATGTGTGACTGGATACAACCACTACCTATAGGCAGCCATTGATATTTTTAGTGGTAACTAACTCAAGTCTACCCTTGATGCTGTCGTACAGAACAGTCCTCTTACCTAGCCCCAGAGGCATGAGGGCCACAGCTGTCAGGGTGCTGCCAAGGCAATTTGCTTGATGCAGAGTGAATGTTACACGCCTGCGTGCCCAAGCACACATGCACCCAGAGAGCTCGCTGGGCTTAGCTGCAATTAGGAACAGAAGCAAACCCGCTTGAAATGTATTTATTTTTATCAAAGGCTTTCACTTTTACAATATCTCCACTTCTCTTTTTATCATTTCCTCACACAAATCCTGCTACTGGTCCATCTAGTTCATTAACCTCCAGAAAGAGGTCAACATCAGACACTATCTCTCAAATGGTCAGCCAGGGATACCCTGCTGGAAGGGCCCTTCCAGTGCTGCGGGAGTTGGTACGAGGACAAGGCATCCAAGAGCTTAGAGTGAATTACATACATGTGTTCATGCATACATATGTCAAAACAGGCAAACATAGCCTTTACTATGATTTCATAACAGCTTTTCAAGAAAATAACCAAAGCTTCGTTTAGGAGGAAAACAAGAGAGCAAAGGGATACACTAGGACTTTTCTCCCAGTTCTCACTTCCCTTCTAATCTGTTGTCCATACACCGAATGCTCTATCTAAAGCTATGTAAACCAGCTGCAGACACTCTCCATTAACAATGCAATGCTACAAATCACAGCCAGCCCTGTATTTCTCATCATTTTTTGGATATATGATGCATTGTCACATTCTGTTTCATGAAGGTTGAGTGCAGTTTGCCTCTCCTTATGATCTTCCATGCACACTTACTATGTCCTTCTTAACTCACAATTGAGAAGTTCCATAGAAATTTCTCCAGCCTTTTAAATAGTTTTCACCATCTCCATTGCAAACACCTGGAAGTTTTTGGCATGTTTTTTCATCAGGACTATGAGAACTGGAAGTAGTATTGTAGATGAAGGTGTCCCATGAATTTATGGGTTGGCACCCATACAGATGGTGCAGATACAGGGAACTTGTATCTGCACCATCAAAAAGTATCAAAGTATCAAAATTAATAGATATTTCACTTTAATAACATTTTTCTTAACTGGTATTTTGATAGGACTTGCAGACAATTTTTTGTGCTGTAAAATGCCCACTAATCAGCAAGGGCCCAAACCTTCTCCAGAATAATTTGTGAGGCTGAGAGATCAGCCTCATTTGCATATGTCAGAAACTAATCTCATGTGTCTGGACATTTAGTAACGTGTGCTCTTTACACCTGCTTGTGTGGGGAGAGGGGGAATGACTAAGATATAAGCCTTGTAGAAACCCTAGAGTGCTTCACCTTCCTTGGGAGACTGTGCTTGGAAGTTCTAAGATGTCAAGGTAAAATCTGAAATTTTTCTTACATTTAAATTGGGGCAGACAGGACTTACATCACCGGTAATATTGAAATGCTGGGATTTGAGCACAAAAGCAACAAACTCCTGGGTGTTTTTGTTAGGAAATAACTGTAAGGAATTATTGCAGCTTTATGAAATTTTGGAATAGAACTGTGAATGTTTCTTATGTTATTTACTAATCTTGGTAAAGTCCTGAATGCCTTGAAATCTTATTAAAATGATGGCATTTTAGACTTCTGAGCATGACTCAGGATAACTTCATACTTTGGCCTGGAAACACAAAGCCGTTTTCATAAAAAACAGCTGGAGCAATCCCGGAGATGGTTCCTATGTTGATTATAGCAAGAATTCAGTCAAAGATTTAATGAAAAACAGTGGGAACAAGTAAAATCTCATATTCAAATCTACCATTTCTTTTTCAGAATAAATTAATCTAAAAACCTGATATCAAGTATCAGGTAGCTACAATAAGAAAAAAAATATCTGAAAACCACCTGCCTCTGCTATAACGTTAAAAAAAGAGATTCATACCTCAGTTTGGATTAGCCACACACTGCTGGGGACTGGGTTGAAATACAAATGAAGGCAACATCACCTGGCTTTGATTCAGGTGACCATTTCAAGTTTAACCCCAGTCTATAAAACGTTTTTAATAAGAGCTGTTACTACACACCAAAAATACCCACTTCCCTGTCTTCACCATTACCAGTCACCTTCACTGTAGTGCAGTGAAGAATCCCCATTTCAGCAGCAGGTCACATTCATGAGCAGATTGAAATCTTCCAGTAGATCCTGCTTCTGGATTTGCCCAGAACCCAATTAACATTTTCTATCAGCATTTTAATTTTACTGAAACTCCTGCCAAGGCTTCTCTCTATCTGGAACAGCAATCAGAAGGGAAAAGACCACAAGGTACCTGCAGAGGGTCATGTGAAACAGCATTTCATCTTTAACAATCAGGATAAGGTATGACCAAGAGCTGCAAAAGACAGAAATTAAGACAGGTAGGAAAAAGTCAAGAAAACCAGCCACAGAAGGAAAAAGCTACCCTGCACAGCAGGCACACCAATATGCAAGTGTTTTGCTTGGGGGAACTCAAGGAAAACTGCATGAGCCCCTAACCATGCTGCTGAATATTTTTGTACATGTCCAGTAGAAACTTTTTACTGCTGAACTTCCCACTCCAAATGTATCCAACACGCTGTCCAGTAAAACTCTGTCTTGCTGGCTTTTTCTATAAAAACAATCAGAGTTATGCCTTCATTTTTCTGTCTGTCTGAAGTAGGACTCCAGAGCACCCTGTTCCTGCAGGCAGGACTCCCAAAAGCCATTCTCTACCATCTACCCTTGCATCCTCCATTTGCCACCCACAGCCCCTTCACTCCCCTCCTTCTGTCTCTTGGCAATAAATCATTCATTGTGTCAACCTGTAAAACAGTTTTGTAAAGGCTGAGCAGTAGTACTGTCATGCCGTCCAAATTAGCACCATCACCTTCTGCATACAGCAGGAATGATGTTGGAAGACTTGGTGCTGCTGTGCACTGGTGGGGGACACAGGGCACTTTTCTCCCCTTTTCTGGCTTTCTGATATGTTGCTCTGAGCAGCCCCTGCAGGGGAGGAAAGTTGCCTGACCCTCCACAAACTGCCATCCTGCCCACAGACAGCCAGAGTTTTCATCGTGTCGGAGCATACGATGCTGGGCAATGGTGAGCATCTGGCCACGGTGCTGTACCTTCAGAGCTCAGTATGTGACATGCTAGAGGGCTTTCCAAAAACATGTGTCTATGGCAAGGGACAGTTTGGTCTTGCTTGGTCTTTGCAGCTTTCCATTTGGATCGGGGCACAGTGAGCCACTGTACAGTGGCAGAGACCAATAATGCTGACAGGAGTTCTGGCATCTGGAGAACAAGTCTGGACTGCTCTATGACAGATCTTTGCCTTACCAGTTATTGACCTAGGAAGGCTGCCTTATGCTGCTGACCCACACAGAGGAAGATATGTTGGAGTTGTCCTGTGTTAAAAGCTGAATTTCTGAGCTCTGGGTCTTCCAGGCAAATGAGACAGGCTTGTACATCCTGTTTGCTTATCAAGTGCATTACACAAGGGTTGCTCATCAGGGTGTGGATTTCTGATAAATTTGTTGCAAGATCCGATGGCTCCAATATGTTTATATGAAGTTCTGCTTGTGTCAGCAGTATTATATCTTTTTTCTTCTTTCCCCTATCCAGTAACTGAGATGGATGTATCTGCCTCAGAGCAGTGAGTGGGGCTGTTTATTCCCACAGCACTCTTGTTGTTACATGCACTACAGGGTTCAAAGCAAATAGACAGCTCTAGCAGACAGATCTTAAATCAAGCTCTCCTCAGTCTACAGCAGCTCAGATAATAAGCTGCTGCTGATCACTCTCATCAGCCATATCCAAGAAGAAGAGTTCAAACGGGAAGAGGTACAGGAAAAGGGCTACCAGGATTGTCAGGGGAGATTAAGAGAGATGTCCTTGCTCAGCCTATAACTAAGCAAAAGCTGAAAGGTGATAGGATAGCTTTTTATAAATATCCCTCCAGGAAGGGGAATACCAGAGAGTGAAAAGAGCTACTCAAACTGGAAGACAGCTCTGGAACAAGAACTAATGGTTAGAAATTGGCCTGAGATAGGTCTAGGATGGAAATTGAGTTTTTAACCACTGAAGTGATGAGGATCTGGGACTAGTAAAACTGTGAATTGGTGTACTGAGGTAAAGCTAATCTCACAGCCTGCGTGTTTAGGAATACCCTTTCTGTCCTTAATTCAAGAGGGAGAAGATTAAGCTCTCCCTATAGTCAGTTGAGGAAAAAGCCCAACAATCCTCAAACAATATAAATTAATCTCTGATAAATGACATGCACTGACAACTCTTCTGTCACAAGGCAGAACAGAAGGAGGTTGTGACCATCACCTCTTCATGTCCATGGGAGCACAAAAAGCCATTAGATGCAGACATTTCCCCAATGGGCACTGCTGTCCAAAAAAGCTCAGCCACATGAGAGGGCCAGGCAGCTTCCACTTGCATTCAAAGCAAAACAGAAACAGCTCTGAAAAATCTGCATGTGAAATGGGAAGCAGGCAATTCTCATTTCCTTTATTCACACTGCAAAGTCTTTTAAAGGGAAACAACTGTAAGACACCCACAGTACAACTGGCAGTGACAGCCTCTGGGTTGCCAAGTTATGTAGAGGTTAGCATGGCATGGCCAAAACAACACAATGAGCCCTTGTGTCGGCTCAGGACAGACCTGTCCCACCTGCGCTTTCAAAGAGGCACTCTGAAATGCCTCTGATATCTGGGGGAATGGCTCACCACAGGGCAAAATGATAAACTAGAACCAGGCAAACAGTTGCTGTCTGTAAACAAAAACAACAACAAAAAAATAACCAGAATTGCTGGAAGTAAAATATTGAATAAGTAAGACCAGGAAACAAATCTCCCCCAGTCCGTTCTGGATTCAGGGAGAAAGTATCCTGTTTTCTGTCCGTCAGCAGTTTCATCCACACGGTCCCCTAAGAAAGTCCCTTCCTTTCCATCATCTCAGAGGCTGAACTGCAGGTCTGCTCTTCCCCAAAGTCCCTTGATCCATCCACATACTGCGAGTTCCCTGTTTGCTGATTCTCCCCCCTCCTCTCTGCCCTGTTCTAAATTACCTACACTTTTCCCAGGTGAGCCATCTCTTCTCATCCCCAGGCATGGAAACTCAACCTGTTCAGCCAGGCTGAGGTAAATAGACACTCCTCTTTTCTGAACTGCCATGCCTTTTTTAATAAAATGTGTAGCACACGTTGTCCACAGATAGGTGTGAACATTCCTAACCTGTTTTTCAGTCACATTTACTAACACAAGGACTTCTGCCTCAGGCACATAATCTTCCTAAACCAAAGAAACTGAAAGGATAGTATTGAATAATGTGACTACAGATCCAGAACTTGTTTGGCATTTGTTGTATTTAAATTCTTTTTTTCTTCATAGTTACATTCATATTTTCAGGATTTACTATTCTTGCAAAGTCTTTTTTTCACCCCAAGAATAATAAGATTGCATGAAGATACTCATTGCTGCTTCCAATACTTCTGCCAACTGCTCTTGAATTTGTCTTCATTCTTTGTAAATATTTGAAGGGCAGCTATCTCTTTGTAAACAAAACACTAGGCTTTCCCTGTTTGCCTTGGCTAGGATACTTGTGTTAATGAATGTATCTAAACTTCTGCTTTAGGACTATAAAATACCCTCGATACCTTTCTGCTGATAAACTCATTTTTTTGTGCTGGGAAGTACATAAGAAAGACAATGACAAACCCCCAGTCTATAGTAGCATCTTTTCATAGTATTATAGAATGATTTAAGTTTGAAAAGACCTTTAAGATCATTGAGTACAACTGTTAATCTAACACTGCCAAATCTACCACTAAACCATGTCCCCAAATGCCATAGCCACAGGTTTTTTTAATAACTCCAAGGATAGTGACTCAACAACTTCCCTTTACAGCCTGTTCCATTGCTTGACAACACTTTCCATGAATAAATTTTTCCCAATATCTAATTTAAATCTTCTCTGGTTTGGGGCCATTTCCTCTTGTCCTATCACTTGTTACCTGGGAGAAGAGACTGATCCACCCCGACCATAACCTCCTTTCAGGGAGTTGTGGAGGGTGATAACGGTCCCCCTGAAACTCCTTTTCTGCAGGCTAAGCACTACCATTTCCCTCAACCATTCCTCATAACACTGGCGCTTGAGACCCTTCCCCAGCTCCACTGCCCTTCTCTGGACTTGCTCCAGCACCTCAATGTCCTTGCTGTAACAAGGAGCCCAAAACTGGACATGGCACTCAAGGTATGGACTCACCAGTGCCGAGCACAGAGGGACAATCACTGCCCTGGTCCTACTGGCCACACTATTTCTGATACAAGCCAGGATGCCACTGGTCTTCTTGGCTACCTGAGCACATTGCTGATCATTTCCCTCTGGATTATGAGGGCTTCAATCTGCTTCCTGTCCCTGTCTTCTGGTTCAGGGGGCTGGGTATCTGGAGGACAACTGGTTTTGCTACTGAAGACTGAGAAAAAGAAGACATCAGTCTTGTAGTAAAGACAAACATTAACCGCCTGATTGTATTGATTCTGGGTGTTTCTGTGGTCTTGAAAAACAAAATTCACTGTCCCATTAGTTGCAAAACATATTATTAATAGATATGAAATAACAATCGTTCAATGTTATGGGAAGAGTTGCAGAAACGGGCACATCACAATCATTTTTTAAAAATGCCTCTCAGCACATCCCTCTGTGTATCCACAGATGAGATTATAACAAGAGCACCAGTGACAGATTGATGTTTATTCGTGTGAACTCTTGCCAGCCTCCAAAGTATGATAACTAGTGGCTGACTTTTATGATGAACAGCACACCTACAGAGCATTGAACCAGTTTATCTTCAGATGCTTACTCAGTTAGATGTAGGGTATTTGTGTGTTATTTACATGTTCAACATCTGAATATTCCAGGACTCTGTGTGAATATGTGACAACCTTAGAAGATACTCAAATGTGGAATTTAGTATCCATGCTTCTCTTGGTAGGAGCTTGGTTTCTGCACGCCTCTGGGAGCAATCCTTTCCCCACAGAGTTCCTGGGCTGAAGACATCACCTCTAATTTTTTCCCCAGACAGAATACCTCTGTTTTGTTCCAGAACAGAGCTACAATTTTATGATGCTCTTTCTGATAGTGTATTGTACTGAGGCAAGAAAGGCTTCCTTAGAAACCAACATCAGATAATTAACACAGTCAGCTAGATGATTTGTTAGGTCACTTTTGTCATCTCTAACTGTGTTCTGCTGCTCAAGACTTGTATTGTCTGATCAGAGGCTACAAAATACCAGTGTTTCAAATGGACCTTCTATTTTCAGCCAGTAATGCACCTATCAGCCTTCTCTGCATTTATCTTGCCTTCCACCTTCATAAAATTCAGTAGCATCTGCAGCCAAAACCCACTGGGTTCTGCACAACTTCTTGAGAGGCATTCCACAGAAAATACTGAATGGAAAATGTCCTTGTAAATATTTTAAAAGGGGAAAAGTAGAGTTTCTGCAAACAGAGATATGGAGCGATAAAAATTTTTGTTTGTTTTTTTGTTGGGTTTTTGTGGTTTTGTTGGGGTTTTTTTCTGCTTAAACACTACAGTTACAATTATTTTGTGAGTGTGCAGAACAGTCAACATTAGGAGCTAGTTTTGTATGGGACGACCTTTAATCAACAGTTTTGGATTTACATTTTTACTAGCAACTGAATGAATATAAGCTAAGGCAAAATCCTCACACACAGGACAGCAGACATTAAATTTTATTATATTAGCTTTGCCTCATTACCATCTAGGGAAGGGGAGATGCTTAATCTAAGAACTGAAATTAATTTGTTCTTTATTAGTCTTCAAACTGGAAAACTACTTTGGAGTACTGAGATTACTATCACACTCCCAGAGCACATATAAATGTCACTTTCTGAAAGTCAAAGTTGAAACTGTAAACCACAAAAATCTAATATTGTTACCACAACATTTATTACAGCCACATATATTTATATTTCAGCTATTACTGTTATACTATTAGTTTGTTACTTCCTAAGCATCTGCTGTGTGTTCAAGATACAAAAGAAGATGATGTATCTGCCTTGGGGTGGGGAGAAGGGCTGTACATTTAGACAGATAATAAATCACACTGGGAATAGAAAGAAAGTATATTTAAGTCTTGTCATGAAGGGAAAGAATGCCCTGCTGTGTCTTAGCTGTTTGGTTATAACCCACTGGTATAAACACTATTTTGGAATAAAAGTTAACAGAGGAAGTTATTCTAAAATGCATTTGAGAAATGGCTATTCATAAAGAGGCAGCATGTCAGTTCATTTCTGCAAACAGCTTCTCAGTGTCTTTGTGTATCTGTGTTTATTTTAAAGGAGAATGAGACTTCTTTTTTATCCAGGACATCCAGAGAGAATAGGTACTGAGAATGGGAGCCAAAACCTGAACTCCAGAGGCCATTAACACCGTGCATGTTATTTCACTGAAAGCTGATACATAAATATTTTTAATTCCTGTACCAAATATCAAGGCTCATATGTGATGACAGGAGATTTAAAATAAGATTTTGGGCTTGAAGCATGGAAATGTCACAAGGGCTTTAAAAGCACTGCTCCTCATTGTGAGATAGGTAACAGTTAAATGTTTTTTTCATGTAGTGATTAAGAGCTCTCCCTGTCACCCATCTTTATGTAATCCTACCACTACACAGGGGTAGGCTGCTAGCACACAAGCACATAAATCACTGCTACAATGCTGGGAGAGTGAATCTGAAGTGTGTGGGAAGAAGTGCTGTGGGAAGTGTACCCCACGGACAAGCAGAAGAAGGCAGCATGGGGAGATAGAGGTAGGCTAATGCTACCAGTGCCCCAGAATCCCAAAGTATGCTGGTGAACTCCCATTCCAGCCTCTGCAGCATGAGAAGGGGGAGACAATAAAGCAAAGGGCACTTCTTCGTGGTTAAGATCTGGTTTTAATAACAGCTACTTTGTCAAGACAAAAGGAAAGTAAATTGCAAGCAATTTGCTTTAGACTGCAGTGAGGGGAGAACTTTCATCTACCCAGACAGAGTTACATAAGGCTTCAGGTTTTTTCAGATCACTTGCCAGGTTCAGACAACAAATATTATTTAGAAAGGTCTTACTAGCCCTCACTATTAAATTGAAGGCTTCAGATTCTGGCACCACAGTGCCACACAGCCCATGTCTCTCCTAAGGGTCATGCCCAAGCACTTATCCCCCAGATTAGTGGAAAGGGGTGAGAATGGATGACTGTTCTAGGCACTTAAGGTGACACACTCTTTAGTTGTGCCACAGCACCCACACAGGTCCCCTAGCAGTTTCACTGCTCTCAGTAGCTGGGGGTCTGGTCTACCTTGCAGTAAAGGTCCCCTCCTGTTATTTGCAGCCCCTGGAATGCAGCAAGGTGCGTCTTCATAAAACTTCAACACATCCACCATGGAGGTTTGCAGCATCACATTTGCTGTGAGGAGGAAGGAGATCCTCCTGCCCAAGCCCATGCCCATGCCCATGCCTACTTCCTTCCTCCATTCCCCCAGATCAGCTGCACAGTTGTTTCAGGCTCCAGCAGGGAAAGGCTTCACTTGTAAGGATGATGTTATCATAGCACTGAAACATTTTTGAGCTGGCAGAGCAGCTGTGTGGTAGTCTTCACTTTCCACTTTTCTAAGCATTCTCCCTCACTTTTTCTTTCCACCTTAGAGACAATCTGTGGCTTGTTTCTCAATGAGGCCTTGTGAGGAAGGAAGGCACAGCCAAGACAAGAAGGTCTGCCCCATTCCTTGAATGAGTTTTGATGAGGTGAGGATGGTCCACAGCCCATGTGTTCATCACAACACCCCCATGCATGGAGACTCTCCCTTCCCACCATGTTTTGCAATAGGAAGAGCTACCACTCAGCTCCTGCCTATAACTCATAAGAGGCTGCTTTCCAGTGGGGATAGAGAGACTGGCCAGCAGCACTGCAGAGAACTATATAGCCAAGGAACACTTTCAATCTGGAGCCAAAGCTGACTTCTAAAGGCTTCTGTTGCTGTCTGTGGTGTATTCAGCAGGTTTCAAACCACCATGGGATCTTCTGTGGCTGTTTGTCATGCCTCCTTCTCATGATGGATTTTTGGAGGCCAGATGATGTATTAGACTTAAGGAAGACAATTTTAATTTCTTTAAATGCTGTGGCATAAAATGTAAATACTATTAACATTTCCCATATTAAACTATCATTTTTGCATGAATGTCTTAACGCTGTGTGCAGTTTTGGTCACCACAGTATAAGAAAGATATTAAGATATTAGAAAGCATCCAAAGGAAGGCAACAGATACGGTGAAGGGCCTTGAGGGGAAGCTGTATGAAGAGCAGCTGAGGTCACTTGGTCTGTTCAGCCTGGAGAACAGGAGACTGAGGGGGAGAGGAGGGGCAGGCACTGATCTCTTCTCTGTGGTGACCAGTGACAAGACTCGAGGGAATGGCCTGAAGTTGTGTCAGGGGAAGTTTAGTTTGGATATTAGAAAAAGGTTCTTCCCCCAGAGGGTGTTTGGGCACTGGAACAGGCTCCCTGGGAAGTGGTCACAGCACCAAGGCTGACAGAGTTCAAGAAGCATTTGGACAATGCTCTCGGACACATGGTGTGACTCTTGGGGATGGTCCTGTGCAGGGCCAGGAGTTGGACTCAATGATCTTTGTAGGACCCTTCCAGCTAGGGATATTCTGGGTGATCCTGTTCTGTGATTTGGAGACCTAGCTCTTCGAATGTCATGAAGTTCTTACTATGGAAATTGCTTGACTGGGAAGAGCCTGTCTGTGGGTTATATGGGATGTCTCTACCAGGAACAACAGCAGGTTCTTGAGCTCAGCAACTGTTTACTGAAGGCAGATCACCTCGGGAAAATCAAGCTGGAAGAAGGGCAGGACAGAAGGAAAGCAGAAAAACTTTCAAGAGTAAAATGAGGAGATTCAAGGACAGGATGAGAGTAGGAGGTAGGAAGACTGGGGGAGAGGCTGTTAGCACAGAAAAGAGAGAGAAGAGAAAGCAAATCACAATCCGCTCATGTATTTACTCAGACACAGAGGGACTTCCAAGGGAAGAGCAATACCTGGCCCCTCCAGGTCCAATCTGACCTTCTTCACTAGCCTTAGCTTTGGCTTGTTGTGCAAATATAAAAATCTATCTTAATCCAGAGGCTTGAGACGTTTCTGAGGGTGCTTTTATCTGTAAAACCTATAGCAAGAGTTCATACATTAGTAAGACTTTATGGGAAAACTCTCTCTAAGGTCTGTTCCCTATGTGTTAATTATAACTGGAACCTACTTCCCTGCTAAGCTTCAGATTACACTTCAGTCAATAAAGGTTTGTAGGTAAGTAAAAAAAACCCATTAACAGAGACAGGAGCTACAGAATATGCTGCTTTTTTATAAATATGGAGTGGGCCATGCATGGGCAAGTTACAGAGCTGCAGCACAAGCACCCAAACTCTGCATGAAAAGGAAAAATTACAGGTTGACTGAGAAAAAGAGAGAAAAAGAGGCCTACTGTTTTGGTATGGAGCCCTGTTTTGTCCCTGCTTCTCCCATGCTGAGCATTCTCTGGGTGGAAGGATGGAGGGGTCAGTGGCATGGCACAAGAGCCCCTGTCCCCCCTGCATCCCCATCAGTCCCTGAAGGAGTCATGGGAGAAGAATGCTGGAAAGCAAATAATGAGTCTGAGAACATAGAGAACTAATAGTGCAGGAAATTTCCTGGAAAGCATGAGGAAGAAAAGCACTGAGTTGCCTCCCACTCTCAGCAACTGTATCTCACACTGTATTGTCTTTAATCAATACTCAAGAGCTCTGACATGCAGTAATTTACTTCCTCAGCTTCATTTAGGATTTGCATGACAGAGTCTTATCAAAATAGAACTACTGGGACTGCAAAACAAACACTTAATTAAAGCTGAGTGTTTCTAATTAAATTCAGTGGGATGAACACATTACAATGAATGTCATTTCCAATAGCTTCCCTAGAATGACAAAACAAAGCGGCTGTGAGGGGTACACACCACAGAGCACCACCACGCATGTTCACATGGTGGTTTTCCTGAGAAACATCTCCAGAAGCTGCTGGCAAACCATGAGCAGTGTGGCCTCCTGGAGCAGCATCCCTGAGTCGTCTCTGCAGCACGGTGGCAATGGTCACAGCTGACACTGTTTTACAAGAGAAACTGCATGAAGCATAGAAGAAGAAAGGGGGAGTAATGTGAGGGTGCCTTGCAGCTCCAGCTGAATTCAGTAAAGATATCTATATGTCAGTGGGAACCCAGTATGACTCTCGTAATCAAGGTGTTCTGGTAAAAGTGGTAGATAACAGCAGTTAAGGCTACCCAAGTGTCCTTGTATGAGTGCTTGTTTTCTGGAAGGTTGACCATTTAGACTGTACTTTAGGGCCACACCAGGTACAAAAGTTTATCTTGCATGAAAACTTAGGGCAAAGACCAGGAAATTATTTGCCCTTACAGAAATTACATAAACTTTTCTGAGATGTTTTATAACTCATTTGAATACCTGTAACATACTGATTTCATTTAGGTTGGAAAATACCTCTGAGATCATCAAGTCCAACCATTAGCCCAACTCTGCCAAGTCTACCACTAAACTATAACCCTAAGGTTTTATCTATGTGTCTTTTTAATCCTTCCAGGGAATGTCACTCAACCACTTACCTGAGCAGTCTGTTCCAATGCTTCACAATCCTTTCAGTGAAGAAATTTTTTCTAATTACCAATCTAAACCTCCCTGTCACAATTTGAGTCTATTTCCTCTTGTCCCATGTTGTTAATAATCTATTTGTCTGAAAATAAACAATAATATAACAGGATGGTCCTAAAACCTACTTTGAAGAGGTGATTCTTGTTGCCAAACCTGACCAGGACCAACTGTCCCTGACAGCTCATGCCTGGCCTTGGCAGCCCTACACGTGGGGAGTGCATGGCACTGTCCAAAACAACCACTTCCCAGGTTTAGTATGTTAAATCTCTGCAGCCTGTACTAAGGAAAAATGCAAAACCATGAGTCAAACAAACCTATTTTAGTGCACTCAGCTGGAACCATATATACCTTGCTCTCAGAGAGTAGAAGTGTGTTCATAGACTAAAAGAGATTATCGCCTTCAGAGATGGGAACAAAGGAAAGTCTTTGATGGGTTTCCTTCTGGAATTCTTCCAGAAAAATACTTGAAATTATGTTTGTCAAAAAAACAATCTGGTTTTGTTTGTGAGGCATCGATGGCTGAGCCAGCATTAGGAGGAATGAGTTAGCAGTGAGTAGCCAACAACAACAGAATGTTAATTTCAACTCCCTGACAGGATCTCAACAGAGGGCCCTTGAAGCTGCCTCCCTTCCCCAGAAAATCACATATTTTGGAGAAAACAGTCCAAGGTACCAGGTGCTCCCCTAGGACCAGTGTTGGACCACTTGTAATCATGGAGGAACTCATTCTGGGCAGTTTGAACTTCAGATGTTTTTTGTCCTCTCTCTCTGTTGATTTTTGTCTTTGTGGTGAAAATTCCCCATCCTTTTCTCCCATCACAAGGCTTCCTCTGCTAATGGCCAACAGAGAATAGGTTCCAACCTCCACGGCCAGAGCATGTGGTGCAGAGCACTGTCAGTGCTGAGAGAGGAGCTGGATGTCTTGTGCAATGACATCTGTGACATTTGTCCCTAAGACTTATGGTTTGTGATGTACCAAATACTGACAGGCATGGCCAGGGGACTGGGAAGGAAGGTTGAGGCAGTGGGGTCCTCCACCACACTTTGTGGGGAAAGGCAAGAAAGCCAAGGCTGGACAGCTTATTTGGAATATTCTTCAAACATAAATACCACAGTGACAATGAGTTAAATTATTATTATTGTTGTTGTTATTGTTGCTGTTGTTTCTGTTTGGGGGGGTTGCATTCCTGATGAGGAGAAAGTAAAGGAATTCAAAAACAGTGTGAAGGAAGGCTTGCACTAGACTGGCTAAAGTGAGACACTGGACTTTGCTGCCTGAGACAATGGTGGAATCCAGCACTGGAGCCTGGATTATCCTGCCAGGTACAGGCTTGACTATCATGTAAGGATTGACAGAAGTATGATTCATCCTGCCTTAGCCAACAGGAATGACTGGCGTGATCTCTTGAGACCCCTACCAGTCCTATTCTTCCATGCCTCACAATTGTTATTTCTTCTGTTTCTTTTGCTCAATTACAATAATGACAATCCTACTCCTCGCTGTTCACCTTAAACTGCCATATTTCTCTGTGCTGTATCTGAACTCCACTAAAATCAAGTCTCTGCTGATCACAACCTCCTGGCATACCAGTAGGGCTTGACGAGTCTGATGTATTTGTACTGCAGAAAACACTTGCAGCAAGGTATTTATAGGATGTCCATATGTAGAAGAATATTGTTACTGGAAGATTGCACTGGAAACAGATTGCATTCCAGAATAAAACAAAACACAGAGAAATAGTCGTTATTCACACAATAATATATATATATAGCATAATCACCCACAAGGCTGTCAAATGAGGCCAAATCCTGTTGCATTTTTGGCAATCAGTAGGCAGTGATGCCATGCATCCCTAGCAGGAAGACAGGATTTGACCTACAACAGCCCTAGGATTAGCATGAGATGAGCCTGATGAGAACTGGGCTACTTTCAACACTTTCCATGACTGTCTCCCCAGAATGTGTTGATCCATAACCTTTATCAGCCATGGCAAATCTGGGGGAGTAGTAATGCAGTTTGACCCCCCCACACACACATGCCCTCACAGACTCACAGAATGGTTGAGGTGGGGAGGGGTCTCTGGTGGTCACCTGTTCCAAGCCCCCCTGCTCAACCAGGACCACCCTGAGCAGGCTGCCCTACACCATGTCCAGATGAGCTCTTCTTTCTCATATCTTTATTAATTAAATATATTTTTTCTTATGTTTGAGTAGTGTGTTAAGCCAATCAAAGTGTCTGGGGAAGATGTGCAGTGATGAAAACTTAACAAGATTAAAGAGAAAATGCCATAAATACTATTTCTTATCCAGTCACATGGAAAACATCAGAAAACATCTGATAGGCAGCAAATCAAACAAAAAAGGCTCAAACACGTATGCAAATACATAAACACATAAAACGTGGGGTGTGGGAAGATGGTAGGAAAGCCTTAAATACCATCCAAACCTGACTTTCATTAAGCAGAAACTGAAAACATTATTGATGAAACACTGGGCCTCGTTTCTGCTCAGATGGGTTTGACCATTCTTCGACTTTTACCTTGCTCCAGAATACTCTCTTTCAGACTAACATGCCGTTGCTTTATTTGGAAATCAAAAGAGCATCAAGACACTTTCCTAGAGGATGCCTTGTGGACATTATTTTAGGAGTTCCTGGCAGGGCTTGGCCCAAACCAAGTGGTGTTCTCCCAGACATGTTCCCCAGCGTGGGAGTTACTGTTGTGCAACCAGGCGCTGTAGATGCAGCCACAATCTGGAATGAGATGTTAAACTGTACATCCAGGCTGTCCTGTGTCACTTGATCTCACAGAAGTTGCCATGGGCACACTTAATTTAGCGTAGGTGTGGCCTGGAAGTCTAAAAGCTGGAATGGGTGAGATTCACCTGAAGAGGATTTACACAGCAGCAGAGTGAATAATGTTCACCACAGGGATGAGAAGGTGTAATGCTGGTGCCTGAAGAACCGTCCCTGCCCCAAAGTTGAACTAAAAGATGAACTCTCCAACCTAGTATTGTATTTAGCCATATATTTGCTTTTTTACCAAGATGCTATAAAATCCTTAGTAACGCTTTAAGAATACACGTTTATGCTTGTTAGCACAGCATATTATCAATAATTAGTAAGGCCTGTATGTGTTATAAATATGCCTTTTCTTTGCAGCCAATGTCGTGACAAACAGCAGGCCTCACAAGAACCTCAGCTGGTTCATATTTGAGATATCAATGTAACCGTAAGTTCTGCATTTAGTGACTAGTCAAGGCCATAGGGCATGTGAAAGTTGATGGTCCAAATGACTCCCTTGGTCTCCCTTTGGGCCTTGGCCAGGCCTAAGGGGAATACCAACGGAGGAAGAAAGGCAGACTGTTTTGCCTCACCAATTGAATGATGTAAGCTGGTTTGCATAACCCTATATAAGCTGGAACCTCTCACACCAGAGATTGACACCTCACCTATGAATGGATACACTGTGTAGGGTTTCCCTGTTACCAGGAAGAGGTTCTTCAGACCTCTGCTGTGATCAAGGCCTTCCCAGCTGGTGTGAGGTCTGGATGATGACAATTACTTACGGTAACTGGTGATGTATCTCTCTCTGAATCACTATCAGACTTTCTCTGTAGTAATGACTAGATGCATTGTTAAGTGTATCCTTTCATAAGCCACTGCTTCTTTTGTAATTCATCACTATTTTGCACTATAGTAAATTTATATACTTATTCTTTAAAGTTGGTGTCTGTGTTCCTTATATCCATCCTTATTACCAGGGGAGAGAGGGGGCAAACCAGATTGGCAAAACAGAAAGGTGGGAATTTCTGTGTTTGTTTATCCTGAGTAGTTAATCACAGCATGTTTCTAGAAAACCAAATATGGCTTTCAAGACAAAAAAGATCATGCAGCAATCAGGTTTGGTGGGACTTCACATGAAGCAAACCCTAAAGACTTAAAAAAAGCTGTCCTTTATGCCTCAAGGATCTGGTGTGCAAATTATTTACATTGTGCTCATGCGTTTGAAGAGCTTCCCAGGTGGCCCCTGAAAGGGCTGTTATCCAGCTCCATGTGGTCCCACTATCCTAGGCTCTCAGCTAAACAGCTCCCTCTTCACACCACCACCTTCCAGCACCAGTAACCGACCCGTGCTACATCTGCACAAGCTGACGATGTAGCCAAAGCCAAAATTTTACTGACCATATAATTTCCCTTAAGAGGTACAAACCTGCTCATAATGAAAATTTAACATTCTGTGACTCACAGCTCCACTGAAGTTTATAGAAATCTTCATGGTCATGAAACTTATTAGCAAAATAACAGGTACACCCTTGGTTATTTAGAGCCAGCTAGAATTATCTTAATGAGTTCTCTTGGTTATTTAGAGACAGTTACAATTATCTTAATGAGTCCTCTTGTTAGGAGTTCTGAAACAATCTTACCTTCTCTATAGAACAAGAGCAGTTCACACTTAACAGACCAAAATAGATCCCAATCAACCCACAAATTTCAATTACAGACTTACTGAGTTTGGGCATTGCTTTGAGACTAAGCTATTGAATAATATATTAGAAAATTGCACTGATAATCCTACAATTGTGTTCAAAGTATATCCTTTTATGTATTTCTTTCCCACCATGTTATTTCCTTCAACATACAAGGTGCAATTTTTTCTCCTCTTTCCCAGTATATTATTGTAGTTCAAGACTCTTTATCTTTCCTGTCATCTATTTGCACATCAAAACATTGCTGAAAACAAAAACCTTGGGGGTTTTTTGGAAGGTGGTAATTGACAGAGAAGAGTTTTAATTTAATGCAACCACAGAATTATTAGTTTTGGGCAAGACAGCATCAACAATGGCATGTTCTTATTCAGAAGGTTGTTACAGACTCAATGGAAACTTGGCAAAACCAAGGAAGCCTAGATTTAACACTATGAAATTGTGTCTAAGGCCCTCCTTACTGAACCTCTCTAAATTTCCTGCAAGCAACTAAAGTTCAGACCAACACTAAACTGCTGAAGTATATTTCTGGACACTTTTAATATTTTTGCCATATTTTACCAATGACGTTACATTTCAATGAACATGGTTTTACTTTACCTTCTTTGAGCCTGTTAATAAGATATGATAAGATATTTCTGAAATATCACTTAGGTGAAAGGGATAATATAAATAAACATTTTTTCTCAGGTTAACTAATAGATTTTCCTTTGGGCATATGTTCTTTCACAAACAAGTCAAAATTCTATGGCTTTTTAAGAAAGATGCTGAAGGGAATTACTTCATACTTTTCTTGTCCCATGGTTTGTGCAATATGTTTTTACACTAAGCTCAAAAAGAAGGAACTCCTGGAAGATGAACCATAACAACTTTGAAATTTGTTTCACGTGAGAAGAAAATTTGTTTGAAGTTTAATGAGAAATTAAATTATGGATGTTAATGCAATTTCATCTTGTTATCCAGTACACACAGTTCTTTGAAACTTAATCAAGAACAGGTATTGCATTTTTAAAAATGGATGTAATTTGTTAACAACTAAACAGAGATTTTGCTTTAAGTTACAGTGATTTTGCTACCTTAAAATCCACCTCTTTGATGCACTTTATTTTACCTAATATATTTTCACATGGCTTAGTCTGTGTGAACGGTAACGAGGATAACCCTAAAAGCAGAACTAAACTGTCTTGTCCCAGCCTAAAGGCATTGAGAAAACAACCAGCTGAGGCAGCCAATTCCTCACTGTTAGAGAAAACTTCCACTTCCCAAAGACCCTTTTCAAATTACTGAAGTAAATACACTCCTGCAAACATCACAATAATATCAGAATCTTTGTGCCTGCCCATGGTGTCCTCCCAGTGCTTGCTTTACCCTGCAGCAATATTAGGAGCAAGGAGTGGATCTGGGAAGGAAAAGGGACATGCAGTGATAGGAAAAACATTGTTTGGAAAAAGAATATTTTAGGCGAAAAGAAGGCACACCAAGACTTAATAACAACCCTCTGAGAATTCAAATACATAACTACAAAGTTGCAGTTTTGTAATATGACCCTGTAGTAATGTATGTGGTCTGTTAAAAAAGCCTGGGATTGAATTTTGATATACAAATGGAAGTTCCACATGGAAGAAATCAATCCCTTCCAGTAACATCCCCAGCATTCATGACCTTCTCCCCCAGTTTACACTGGTATTACAAGAGATCATCAGGTCCCACCTGATGTCTCTTATATGCATTTATATTCTCCTGCTATAGCATACTAACATGTCCACCTTTCAAAGAGGTGGGAGGACTTGGAGCTTTTTTCCTTAGATGGATGTGACAATTTGAAATAGGAATATGTAAGATAGGATGTGCCAGTTCCACTCACAGCCCCAGAGGAGCAAACCAGAACACAGAAGCCACTGAAGACACTGTGCTAAAATGTAAGGAGAAAGATCAAGATTAAGAGCTGTTCCTAACGTCACAGAGTGACATGCTTCCCACAGGAAAAGGGGCAGATACACACAGTAGGCTTCTTGCTGCTGAAGTCCATGTGAGCTAAAAATAAATTCCCTGAGTACTTTTCACCATGCAGAGGCAAATCTGTCATCCCAAGCAGTGGGTCTGACAGATCAGATAAGGCAGATATGACAGAGCTAATGAATCAAGATGTGAAGCAGGTGACTGAGGAGTGAGGCCTGGCCTTCAGTGGCCCAGGTTAGAAAACCAAAAAAGCTTTCATGGTGTTTATTTTTTCTTCTTTCTTGAAAAGCAGCCTTTGTTTTGCAAGGCAGAGAGGATGAACCCACGGCCTGAACAACTGTCTACCTCCCAAGCAAAGCCATGAGATACATACAGTAGAAACAGACTTCCTCCAGGTACTCCCTGAGAGACATGAGAATGCATTCAAGACCTGGTACTCCTCTGAAGTGACCTGCAGCTGGGGATCTATCAAGTGTTTGCTCAACTGTGACAGCTTTGAAATCATCGTCATGAAGCATTTCTGTTTCTGGAGGTTCTTTCTCAGGAACCAATATATTTTTATGTTCAACATCTGCTCCAATTTCCAGGATGATTTAGGACTAAAATTACACCCAGGAGGTCTCAAATCAAATCCAGTATCTTGTGTTAAACCCAAGTTGTTTCTCAGAAAGCCACCTTCACAAGTATAAAGGCAAGATTTGGTGTTGAGCTAATGCCAGATGTATGGGTGATATGTCCCTATGTATACAGGGGATGAAACAACTTCAAGCACTGGCCTGTAGCCATTCACAGAGTTTAACCATCAGCATGGATAACGTCCCTGTTAGCCACACCAGCCCCTTTCTAGCTGGTGCTCTGGTATAGCCCAGGGACCAGCATGGACCAGAGCCTTCTCCTGGTAGAGACAGACAAATCCTACCAGCAGAGTTTGTGGGAGTGCAGGAGAGAAGACTGTAGCCACATGGGAACAACCTGTGTTGTCTCATGACCTCAGAAGAAAAGAAGGAGAATGAACATGCTAAAGAAATGATGGGAATGCAGTGGCAACAGAGCAACCACGACTGTGGTTGCCTCTTACCAACACGTGTAATTCCTACTCGACAGTGTGCTTGGGAAATCTGTCATGATTCACTTCTGGAGCTTTTAACACAAAAAGTGAATGACTGAACTTCTCCCACCTGCTGCTTTCAGGAATGGCAAAAGTTCATCCAGGGGACCCCAAGGACTCTCAAAACTCAACAGCGCCTCCTCTCTTCTGGTTTCAGCATTGGATGACGCAGGTCTGGCAGCAAACCCCAGGAGATTTATGGGGTAAAACTTGCTGTGCATCCACCATTGTTCCAGTCTCCGTCACATTTTTTGAGAACTTCTTACCTTGGGGCTACAGTCCTGTACAATGTACATTATTTGGAGCTGCAGCATCCCAGGAGAAGGATATTACATATCCCCAGGGAATATAATTTAATGAAGTGCAATCTTCTCCTGATTTCTTCACATAACAGGTTCCATGAATTTTATTAATCAACAGCCTAAACTTGTGTGGCTGACACTCTGCGGGTTTGGAAAAGCTTCATCATGCAAGGAAGGTGTAAATTAAACTAGGTCACATCAAGGTTATTCTAATTTACTTCTTCCGGTGCTTGCAGAGTTGGCTTCCACTTCAGCTTCTACCTCAAGCACCCCAATTCATAGCTTACACTAATTAGGCTCCTAAAGCAAGATTCATGCTAACGTGTAGGTAGAAATACAAATGTAATTTGTGGGCATTACTGTGTGGCTGCCCATCAGAGATGCTCTATTCTACCTCATAGCCCAGTGTCCCTGCAAAGCAAAAGGTGGTGCATAGAACACCGCATGGCAATGGTAATGGCAATGGCACCCTTCTGTGTCCTCAGGGAGCTGCCCCAGGGCAAAAAGCAAGTGCTTCAGTGGCCCCAAAACAGGAAGGGGATGGTCAGTACCCACCCAAAGGGCCATCAGAAGACGTGGTTGGTTTCCATCCAGGGCAGGAGCAGAGAGCCCTGCTCAAGGGGATGAAGGGAGGGAAGGAGATGCCAGGTTTCTTTGTGGCATTTCCCTCCCATGGGCACAACTCATCACTGGCCATGCCAGCCCCTGAGCAGGAAGAGCCACTGGCACCCTGGGGCAGCTGGCCTCCAACTCCACGTGGGAGGGTGGTGCATCATGCTGGCCAGTGGCCTTGGGAAAAATAACTCATCAGTCACTAATGGAGAGTCACAGGAGATGCTCCTACTATGTAGGAGTAGATGCCAAAGAACAGCTGAGCAGGGGGCTGGGGTTTATTTTTAATTTTGTAAAGTATATTTGCCTTCCACATGATCCTCCTATTTTTCCTCTCACAGCACATGCAAATAGAGAGACAGTAAATGGCATACTTAGGTCCCAACAGACTGAGCCACAGCACAGAGCTGCTGCAGATCTCAGTGCTTGTTGTGGCTGTCTTCACTGACGTGCCTATACTTCATGGAGACAACTTCTTCCTTTTCCTTAAACCCCAGGGCAAGGGCAGCCTGCGCTGCTTGTCTGTGCTGACAGATCCGTGCACGGTACAATCCCAGACCACCACACGCTTGGCCACTGAGAAAAACGTCTGGATGCAAAAACGCTTTGTGAGTGGAATCATGTTTCACTCCTGTAAAGTTTATATAGTTTATGAGCCTGTAAATGCTCCCTGCTGTGAAATGGCCCCAGGAGCCAAGGGATAACCTATGTGAGCTTTACCACAAGCCTTTTAACAGGAGGAGAGCTGGGATGTGGTGCAGGCTGCTCCAAAGCAGCTGTAGGGAGGGTAGCTGTAAGCACAGGAGGGCTGAGCACCTTCCTACAAACGCCACCAGCTGCCTCCAGCCCAAGACTGCCATGCTGGTACTCAGGTCAGCCAACAGATGGGCTGCCCTGTAGTTTTGGACACAACACTGGAGGTACTTCTGCCCCTGTGTCAGAATCTCTCACCCTCTCATGGTCTTCTGTTCTTGCCTTTCACTGAAAGTGAATTTTTCATTGCAGTTGTGATAAAATTAGGACAGCTGCTGCTGACAATTAATTAGCTTCAGATAAGGTCTTCAGGGTGGCCATTGGGAAATGAATGAACGCTGTTTAAGCCAGCACTGTAAATTCCCCCCTGGAAATCTCTGCCAGCCTTCACCCTGCTAGCAGGCACCAGGCTGTTAAGGAAGGGGTGCTGCTGTGTTCTGATTGTAGGGCTGGATCCCCAGAGCCCAGCTCAGCACAGCACAGCACAGCAAAGCGCTGCTCCTGGGCACGTTCTGCTGATGGACTGCAGCTTCATGGGTTTATGGTTTGGTTTGGTTTTAAATGGGTGTTTGTTCTAGTGTAGTCCGAAACACCGCTGGCCCTCAGGAAAGGTACAAACTCCATCTTCATCCTAACTTATTCTCCACCTCACCTGTGTGTAAGTATTACTTCCTGCAGAAAGAGCGGAGAATGGGACTTTATAGCTGCTTAGCACACCAAAGCCACACTTCCAGCCTCTCATCTATTAGACACTGACAGGGTTCAATGTTTCCAGTGGCTCCACATGATAATGAAAAAAGGTAGACTTGGATTTGATATTAGGAAGAAATTGTTTACTGTGAGAGTGTTGAGGCACAGAAACTGGTTGCCCAGAGAACAGTTGATGCCACATCCCTGGAAGTGTTTAAGTCCAGGCTGGATGAGGTTTTGAGCCATCTGGTCTAATGGAAAATGTCCCAGCCCAGAGCAGGGGGGTTGGAGCTAGATGATCTTTAAGCTCCCTTCCAACCCAAACAATTCTGTGATTCTATGTTTCTGGATTCGCCAGCATCCTGGGTAAGGATCTGCCTTGCCATCTTCAAGGTCTGTGGACAGTGCTTCTCACCCCAGTCACAGCCCTCACTCTGCACAAGCAGCATTCGTGTTGAACATCCCTGATGCATGCACAGTTGTGGTAACCTTCAGGCCCACAAGCAAGAGTAAATGTTTGGGGGAAAAATTTGCCTTTTCTACTCCTGGGCAAAAATTGACATTTTTATGCAGTTGATGTGAGAATAACCAGACCCTGACAATTCAGACCTACACGCAGCAGCAACAAGGAAATACATCAGCATCCATGACACAAATGAAACAGAAGTGGGAGTGATCGGTCTCTGCTTTACAGGCTTTGGGTAAGACCATTTTAGCTTAAAATACAGCCAGCATGTGCTAAAGCTGTCACTTCCATCTGATGGATGAGGGAGTGAAAGAGATTTGCTTAGGCAGGTATCATACCACAAAGTGCAGCAGCATTGAGAGTACATGTAGTACATTATAAGTGACAGAAGAGGTTTAGCACCCATCAAGAAACTCATGTTTTTAATGCATGCAAATCTAATGGGCTCAAAGTGAATGTAATCAGACAGTAAAAAAAAAGGAAAAAAAAAAAAGAAAAAATCAAGTTAAAAATACAATTATTTTCCAATTATACAGAGGAATTCTTCTCCAGTGACTTTGTGTTGCAAACAGACATTGCAGTAGGCCATGTCCTTCTGGGAGAATGCCTCTGTTTATCTCAGCAGCTGCATATAATGTTTCTCCATGAGTTTTATCTGGCCTCAGCAGCTTATCAAGAGCCATAAAAAATCATGCCTGTGCCAGGTGCAGGATATGCATCTCATGGATGTGACTGCTACCTGATAGCTCAGGAGGGCTGGAGGGTACAAGGAGGAAAGTTCAGCAGCTCGACCCTCCAGCTGCAGGGCTTGTGGCATTGGCCAGTTGCCCTGCTTTCAAAAGTGGCTCTAAATGCGGGTGACATCCTTGCTCTGCCCTCAAACCATGCTCAGTGTGGGAGAAGGTGGGAAAACATTTCTGGGCCCTAAGCCCTGCTCAGCTAACAAGGTAAGTTAAGCAGACTGGACCAGCTGCATGGAAGGGGAATTCCTGTAACAACAGGAATCTTGGAGAAACAAACCAAGAAATGCTTTTTTTCCAGTATATTAATCCAAAAACATGCACATAGGGTAGTGGCTGTAGGATGGAGTAGCTGCAGTACCCATCAGACATGGTCCTACTAGCCCACAGAGGGATGACTAAGCACCATGGGTTTTATCATTGCCTTGGGACTCTGCAGCCAAGATTGGAACAGCCTTTATTCACTAACCTGATTTAAATTCATTAATGGAAACTCCTCTCCATAGCTGCCTAGACAAAAGGAACTCACCAACTGAGATAAATTTCAAAGAAACCCCCCTGCTTTCCTGGAGCCTCATTTAATGCCAGTTCTCCCCTACAGCCCTGACAACCCAGATTTCCTCTCATCTGCAGAGCTAAGAAGACTGAGAGATAGGCAGGTGTTGGGGGAGTTTCCATGCATCAGAAGGTGGCCTAGGTGTCCCTGGACACAGCTCTGATCTGAAGGAATTGCCCCACAGCTGCCACTCTCCCAAGGGACACCCCAAGTCCTGCTCCATGCCATGAGGAACAAAGCAAGCCTGTGATGAGAAAAAGTTAAGACAGGAGCAAATAAACCAGTAAAGCCTCACAGAAATGCTTTTAAATGCTAGAGACCTAGTAATGAAATATTCAGTTTGGTAGAAAATGATATTTTTTCCAAAGCAGTAAATTATCTTACCAAAGAGATCTAAGCCTTCTGCGACCTTCATCTGCCTAGGTGTGCCCACATGCGCAGGCCCTGTTTTGGGGAACGAGGGTCTCTCCACTGAGGGGCTTTAGCTCAGAGCAGAGGGATCTCGGTGCTTTGCATTGATACTGCCAAGATCAGAGTGCCAACAACCACAGTAGGCTGAAACTCTCAGGGCTCAGGGCTCAGGCCTCCCCCAAGTCTGCTCTGGGCTCCTCATGTTGTACACTAGCAGTAAATCTTCCCAGCACTTGTGATTTTCCAGGCCCCCAAAGCTGCTTCTGCCATGACTTCCAAGGGAGCAGACAGTAGCACTGGTGTTACTATTCACTACTATTATTAGATATTTATTAGCCAATATTTGTGCTGCTCACCATCGTGTTCATTTCCCCAGAACTGGGGTGATGGGGCCCCCAGGAAAGCTTTTGCATGACATGAGTGACCACATGAGTCTGCGTGTGATGATCATTTTTGTCACGCAACTGCTGGCAATGAGGAGTGAACCAGCTGCCACTCTCACTCTCACCAGCACATCTTTTGCCTGCAATACTTTTCCTACCCAAAGCATGTCACTGCTTTCAGGATCCCCCAGCCCTTCCCTGGGTGGTCCCAGTGTCCCAGGAGATGACAGACATGCCACCTCAGTCTGCATTCAAAACTGCCTGTGAAGCAGCAATCAACCCAACGCGCTCTGGAGAACCCCCATGGCAGAGGCTCGAGATGGTGACCACCATCAGCACATAATGGGCCCTGGACAGGCTGTTTGGTAACAGACTTGCAGACACAGCACAGGTGGAGAGCCTGGACAACCTCCTGTGTGCTAAGGCCACTGACTGGGGAAAGGATTCTTGCATGCCCTCATAAAACAACGTCAGGATAATCTTTCCTGAAACACATCTATGGGCTAAGGAACAGCGATGGGGAGACAGACTTTCTCTGTAGCTCTCCAGTTCAGCTTAGACTGTGGTGCCAGAGACTTTCATCAAAACAGTAAAACTTACTTGGATGTTAAGACTTGTTCTTAACATTTCTCCTGGATCTGCCAATTGACAAGAAAAAAAATCTCAGCAACTACTTTGCTGTCTACCCAGAGTGTGATTTTGGGAGCCTCCTCACTAAAAAGGAGTAACTTACAGATGAGCTGCAACAGGACCTTGTTTGAGAGGCTTGAAGAAACCACACCAACCACATAAGCATGCAGCCTGCTCTGAGCCCAGGCTGGAGCCAGCAAACATGGTTCTTGTCAGGATCTGCCCCCAGATTGTCAGCCCAGTGCTTTGCTGCAGGCCTTTCCTCTGGCACTGGTCCTGCACTCAGGGCTCAGTGAAAGCAGAGTCCAAGGCAGGCAGGGCTTTAGCCTGAGACACAGCTGAAAGGTCACAGCATCACCACACCAGCCATCACACAGAGTGGATAGAGAAGAAACCGTGCAGAGCTGCTTATGGCATCCCAGTAGTTTCATTCCTTTAGTAGCCACAGAGTAGGAGTTGTGGCATGACATTTAAGAAAGGCTTTCAAGGACAGGCTTTGAGCAGATCACATCCAGCTGTCACTGTGCCCAGAACAGATTTTTTCTGACATTCACTGGGCACCAGAGAGACAGGAGCCAAAGCTGGTCCCCAGTGGTCATGGAAGCATCCCAAATAACTTTTCATCAATCTGTTAATCTCCTTTCAGTATCTGCTGGTGAGGACCTCCTCTTGCCTCTACACCAAGAGGCACTCACTGAAGGAACAGACACCACTAAAGCCCAGAGGTGGCCTGTCTCCATGGCAGGAGTCAACACCTCACCCTTGATACCAGGCTGGTCCACGCAGCACACTGTGGCAGTTCTCCTAATACCAGTACAAGCTTACCAGAGATGCTGCAGCAGTTACGTGAGGCCACTCCCAGAGTAACATTAACCAAACTGTGGACTACAGCAACAAAAGGGATTGAAGATGTGGATTTGTCCCCATGAACCCATCAGCAGCCACAAAAGGGACTGAAGATGTGGATTTGTCCCCATGAACCCATCAGCAGCCACGCTAGAGCCAATGCAGTGATGAATGGTGCTGGCAACGCAGCGGCAGTCCTGGAGGAAGGATTTTTCCCATGTAAGTCCTTCAAGCAAATTTGTAAAGAAGGATCTGCAGGGCAGGAGCTCCTGGTCAGCAACACTCCAGTGTGATATCGGCAGCACTGCTGCCTGTCATAGAAATCTCATGCCTGTCACTCACAAATCCTCTTATTTCAATAGAAGGATCAAAATTCAACAGGGAATTCCTGAACCTGTCCACGTGACTACACTCACCCAGCCAAATACCTAAGCTACTATCGAAAGCAAGCATGTATGCTCCACACTGGCCAAAAACAGCCATTCATTTTACCTTCATTTAAAGTTCAAAAAACTTTAGCTTGAGATTTCGGTTAGCAGAGCACAGTTCTATCCTCGGGGCTTGGGCAGCCCTGGTTCCTAGAGCCAGATTACACGTGACATGGTGCGAGAAGCCTCTGGCTGTGCTGCTGCCATCATCTGTGCCCAGGCAGTGAGGAGCAGGGCAAGGCAGGCATCTGCAGGCAAACCAGGAACAGCATCTCTTAATAGCAACATTAGAGTGCCCATCTTGCCCTTCTGCTTTAGGGAGAAGGTTTGCTGAAACCTGACGTTCAACAGCTTCTCTCCTCAACTCCGCTGCTGGGTACGTGTGGTGCGTACACACCTCCCTGCGTGCCAGACATGCACACCCGTGTGCACATACATGCTTTGTACCTGCATGTGTGTATTTCTGCTCAGTGCAGTGTGGACAGCGGTCCCCAGGCACACAGGCATCCTCCTGGCAAACACATACTCAGCTACACATAATATTTACACATCAGCATCTCAAGTGACTGACTCCCAGAAGGAGCTCTGCATAATATAGCGACAGAAACATTAATATTTGCTGGCTCAAGGGCTCCACCAGGAGGAAAAAACAGTCCGGATCATCCCCTAGGAAAGGCTTGGAAGGAAGACGCTCCTCCAGCAGGCTGGGGGGGTGACTGGCAGGGAGGCCACACTTGCCCTTTCAAAGCTTTCATCGTTCAAAGACAAGGACGAGAAACGTGGCAGAAGTGTGTTAGCACAGGGGCTGGCCACAGATCCAAGGGTGCTGCCATGCATACAGTATCCTCATGTGCTGCAAAAATCTTTACCAGTCCAGTAACACTAAGAAAGAGGTTGCTAATTGCCCTGCCTTCACCCACTTTCTTTCCTTTCCCAGCACTCCACAGTGGTTTCATGGCCACAGTGCAGGGCCGGGAGCACGCTGTCTGGTTGTGGCTACTGATAATCAAGTCATGGCTTTTGCTGGGAGGCACCTTCCTGCTTGAATGGGAACAGTGGGAGCTACAAGAGGTCATTTTGGAATTTAAAAGGTGTGACTGTACCCATGAGCCTTGGCTCCTATTGCAGCCCCCAGAGAGGTTTCTGCTTATCTGACCATTGCTGGTATGTTCTTCACCATGAGACAACCCCTCCAGAAGCACCTTCTTTGTCCCGCTGACTATAATGGAAGTCACACACCAGCCTAATACTCCAACCCAGGGCACACGGACCACATATACTGAAGGGACGAATCATAACTTCTCTCACAAACACACCATCAGGCTTTTTTGAGTGCAATTGCCACAGCATGAGCCAGACACACAGAGCCAGACCCACTTTGTCCACCGGAGCCCTCAGAGGCACATTGGGTTTCTGTCCAAGACCCAGCTCTAGTGGGAGAGGAAGGGATCTTGTGCCCTTTGTGGCAGCAGGAACAAGACTTTTGAATTGACAGCCTGGAGGGCACTGATACCAGCTGGTGTGAAGCTCTGACAGCTCAGCCCCAGCTGCCCAGCACTGGGCTGCAGGCAGGTGCCTGGCTGGCCCCAGCTCAGGGGGCTGAACCCCGCGATGCTGTGCCCAGGCAGTAAGGGTACCTGCCCCAAGGGCACGGTGCCCTTGATATATCAGGTGCCACCCACTGAAAATATATTTTAGGAATCTTTCTTCATCGAATCTTAGGGACTCCTAAGAGATTTCTCCTTGAGACAGAAAATTCCAGAAAAAAAACCCCAAAACAAAACCCAACCAAACAAAAAAATCCAACCCAAAACATTTGTTTGCTCTCTCAACTGCAAACCCCATTCCCACAAACAAGAAACAGCAAGTCAAGAGCTCCCAAAATGTAAGACAATGTATAGAGCACTCATAATTTTCTCCCACAACCCAAAAGCTGTGAATACTGACTTACTCTGTCACAGCCCAATTTTATCACTTTGGATTTCACAAAGCATGAAACTTGTCAACAAAGGCTCCGTTCTCTCCACGCTCACATTTTATTGAAACTACACACATATTTTACACAATTTGAGTGGGAGTGTTGTACCAGACTTTGGTATCTCATATACATTTACACAACCTGAGCACATTGCAGTTTCGTATTTGAACAGTTTCTATACTCTCATCTTAATTCACAACACTCAAAACAAATGCTTTTTAGTACTTTCAGTGACTTAATAAGTTCCATTACTCAACAACAGACCCATTTACAATATTTTCTCTTTCTTCCCTATCCACACAGTATTTCCAAAAGGTGCTTGATTTTCCTCTCTGAATCCACAGTTTTCTTGCAGCTGCAGGATGTTGAGGGACACTGGTTCCATCTTTTCTCTGTATTCTCCAGGTACCCCTCTGCCCTCCTCCAAGTAGCTTATGTCAAATGATACAGGCTCTTCTCTAGGAAAAAAAAATCTGTCCCATTTCCATGCTCAGTACATCCTCCTGATCTTTTACAGAGACTAAACAGAGTCAGTTTTGCTGCTTATTTTTATAGCAGGGACAATTATCCACTAAGAACTATGCTAAGGCAGAGAACCTGTTTAGGAAACTCAGGTACCCAGGGCTATGGCTGATGTGGGCTGGCAGGGAAACAACACTTAGACCACCCCATCACTAATAGCCCTGGGCTGTCACCTCCCCTCATGCCAGGCCTATCGAAAGCAGCACAAGATATTTGCAATAACAAGACTTATAAAAGCTCTCTCACAAAATGCTGAACATTATGAAAATCACTTGGGTTTAATAAAGCAGAATCCTCTATCTAGCTTGTGTACACACTCACTTCATCTTTGAAAAAAAATGAGCATATCTATTTGCAGATAAACCATCTACAACTAAATAGTAGTCCTTCCACCCTAAGTATCACTGTGGCACGTGAGCCATTCTTCAATTACTCCATTCTCTGCATATGATATCAGAAAACTACAAACAGCTTTCAGGCACACACTGGAACACACCAAAAACCGAACAACAGTTCTTTGTAGAATACTGCTAATCCATACTACTTCAAGGTTTGTTTTTGAAAGGTTTAATACCTTCTTCTTCTGTGACAACAGTTCCAATGGTTCACATTAAACCCACAACTTGGTTTACCTTTATACATTACCGGTGCTTCCTTACAGCCCAAGTAGTATGTTTGTAGCACCTCAAGGGAAAATCCCTTGGAAGGATATGTCTTCTCACCCCATGAATGCACAAGTGAAACGGAGAAGGGGAGAATATCAAATCCCCCAGCATGTCAGAGGGAAGATGGACAACACCCAGAGGTGGCTGTTCCAGTGTCAGATGCCAATTACAACTCAGCTCAACTACAAACTGCTTAATAAGGCACTTAATCAGTGAAGCAGGGAAAAACAGACTGCACAAGCCAAAGAACTACAGGATGTGGTTTTTCTCCACTGTTAATTGGTATGCCTTTTCAAGGACCATTCAAAGTCCACTGACTTGCTCAGTAACAACTGTAAGACAAAATTTGCATGTATTGAATTAAACACCTACCAAGAGCCATCACCTTTTCAACCAGGGTAAAACTTTTTTCAGACAAAACCCAGGTTAGACAGGAGATCAAACTTTATTCCTGGGTTTATAGTTCAGACCTTAATAATGTCTTCCCCCATTCAATTACTACTTTATCTGCAGCAGGATGAAAGGGAAGAGCTTTTACTCAAGACCAAATCTATAAACACGAAAATAATTTATTGCAACATTTATACAGAGTGATACCTCATCTGGTTTTCAGATTAAAATACCATAACATGAGGTAAATATGCAGTTTGCTTCCTTAAAACACTACCAAACTCTTTAAAAAGTAGTAGTATCCAGGTAATTTTTAAAGACAGCAATGACAGCAGATGAGTCAGGGGAATCTTTAAAAGGCCATCTTTTTACAAAGCCATATAAATTTTTTACAAAGGATCCCCCTTTTTTTTTTTCAAATGACACAGAGAGAAATATATTTACTCCTCTGACAAACGGCATGAAAACCCAGAAAAAAAATCCCAGTAGACTCTGATTCCAGGAGATGAAATTAAGTCAACTTCACAGTAGAAAGGGAGAGGAGGAGCCAGAAACAGTCACCATTCATTTGTCAATTTGTCAAAAATCTGCATCCAGAGTGAAGACATTGTCCATTGTTTCTGCCATAACAGCAAAACGTTGATATTCCGAAACCCGCTTCTCAAAGAAATTTGTTTTTCCTTCCAGAGAAATATTCTCCATGAAATCAAAAGGATTTTCTGCATGAAAGACCTGGGGAGGGAAAAAGCTATTACAGTGCTGATTCTGATAAGGAAATAATGCTTTAAAAATAAAAACGAAAAAACAACAAACAAAACAGTCAAACCCCTTCAAACTAGACCATCCCTGCTGCAATATGCTGTAGGATCTATGGACACCTATCTAAGCAAATTCAGTACTGCCACTCCCAGGGATTTGGCCTGTGGTGAAGTTCACCTGTACAAGTTGCCTGTTACTCTTTGAGAACTGCAGCACTTGAGCACAGCTTACACTTTCCATTACAAACCTGCCAAGCAGCTGAAGAGAAACAATGGCCTAAATTGTTCTTATTCTTTTAAACAGTGAAGCAGATATATCAATACCGTGGTTTCAGCTGTCACCCACAGAAAGTCCATGTGCTCCTAGGCATGATAAGAGAGTGCTTTGTGGTGACAGCTTTCCTGGGCTGCACTGGCAGGCCAGCATTTTGGGCAATTGCATCTCTTACCTTTGAGAACCCGAGCTCCATTAGCAACCGGTCTGCGACAAATTCAATATATTGCTTCATCAAGGTGCAGTTCATTCCAATCAAACCTACAGGTAACGCCTCTGTCAGAAACTCCTAGAAGTTAAAATACAGATGACATTTAGATAAATGAAATTTAGGAAGAAAAAGGAGAGAAGACACCTGTGCTTCACAGTAACACAATTTATGATGTTCCAGGCTCACCAGGCAGTTGTCTGAATAAATAACTTGCATCACTAAATTCAACAAGTGTCTTCAGTTTTCAGTAGTTGTTTGTATCTTCCTTTATTTTTAGCATGTTGTTCTGGAAAAGGCACAAGGATTTTTATTACTGCACCTCTCATCTGTCTTTCCCCACTCCCCCAGCTTAAGCTTCGGTATAAGCTTAAGCTCCAACTTCAATAACACCTACAGACCATACTAGTGGGAGCAGGAATAGATCCAAAAATCACCAGTTTTCCTTGGCTTCCAGACGTTATAGAATGAGAGATCAGAGCAGATAGTGATATACATGTGAGCTGAACCCAGTCATGTATATGTTTAGGCCCCTATACAACACCTGTTGGTGTTGTTGAGACAAAGCTGGGGCATTTGTCATCATCACAGTAGTTAGATGACAACAGAAAAGAAAGACCAGACTAAAATTCTGCCAAATACTCAGCAGTGCAGAAACCTGTACCTGCGGATGGGCAGCACTTCATGAGAAAGAACCGACATGAGCCTCAGAATGAGTTAGAACTCAGCACGGTACACACAGCCAGAACAGACCCTGCCTCTTCCTGGGGACAAGCAGAGATGTGTACACAGGGGAAGAAACAAAGATCTTGAAAGGCCTGAGATAAGTAAACTCTTCTCTAAGAGACATTTGCAGTTGGACTACATAATTGTTTGTAGGTCCCTTCCAACTGGAACTGTTCTATTCAATATCAAATAAGATAGCCTTTCTTCCCTACTGTCATTAGGGAAGAAACCAGCTGCCAGCTTCAGCTTCTCCCAGTTGCTTGACAAGTGAATGACAGAATCAATTTGGTTGGCAAAGACCTCTGAGATCATCAAGTCCAACCTATGACCAAACACCACCATGTCAACTAGACCATGGCACTGAGTGCCCTGTCCAGTCTTTCCTTAAACACCTCCTGGGACAGTGACTCCACCATCTCCCTGAACAGCCCATTCCAATGTCTTATCACCCTTTCTGTGACAAAATTCTTCTCTGTGTCCAACCTAAGCCTCCCCTGGTACAGCTTAAGACCATGTCCTCTTGTCCTGTTGCCAGTTACCTGGGAGAAGAGACCAACACCCACCTGGCTACAACCTCCTTTCAGGCAGTTGTAGAGAGTGATGAGGTCTCCCCCAAGCCTGCTCTGCTCCAGGCTAAACACCCTCAGCTCCCGCAGCTGCTCCTCATGGGACTTGTGCTCCAGACCCTTCACCAGCTCCATTGCCCTTCTCTGGGCCCACTCCAGCACCTCAATGTCCTCCTTGAAGTGAGGGGCCCAGAACTGGACACAGGACTCGAGGTGTGGCCTCACCAGTACCAAGTACAGGAGGACAATCACTGGTCCTGCTGGCCACAGTATTCCTGATACAAGACAGGATGTCACTGGCACTCTTGGCCACCTGGGCACACTGCTGGCTCATGTTCAGAAAGTCTCACGCACAGAAGGTCTCTGACTCTTGTTGTTACCATTAAGGAAGATGGAAAGCATAGTATGATGCATCAGGGACTCAGGCCTAAGCCAAGTATTAAATATGGAATCCCAGAAGTTGGAAGAGTAATTTATTTATTTTCACACATCAGATTGGTGCTGCACTGCCCACAATGCTGTCACAGACAGACTTACCTGCTCAATTTCAACAGCATTAACAATGATCTCACGGACTCGCTCTTCTGATGGTCTGTTCACTAAATAATGGAACATTAGACAAGCAAAATCACAGTGTAGACCCTGAAATAAGAGAACAATGAAAAAAAAAAAGTCAGTTTTACCCTCCTTCTCATAGTTTGCTCTTACCCCAAGGCAGCCTCATTCGGGTTGAAGCTTCCTAGCCTCCTGCTTCTTTGACAGTCTTATTGTTACCACATGTAGTGCACATTTTCAGTTTACAATCCAGTAACATCTCAAATCTAACATGTGCCACCTATGCCAAAATAATGCTCAGCATACATGTTTCTCAGGTAAAATTTTTTTGAGGGCTGCTCTATTGTGAGAGATCCTACACAGAGTCCTGCTGGGTCTTTGCCTCCCATAGGAGATGATTTTGCAGAAAGACTCCTACATCAAGACATGCACAACTACCTGCAAGTTAAAATCGACTGTTTACCTACTCTTCAAGATATTTGGTTTAAGTTCTTTCAGTAGCATTTCTTCCCTTGATTCTCCTAACAGTATTTTAAGAAAGGAAAATTCAGATTAGAGTCACCAAATCCAAGACCAACAAATCATCTCTGCCTCAACTAATCTCACCTTCATATTTCACCCAGTTATTCTCCACAGAGTCTTGTAAACTGTGCTTTTTTTCAGGATTTCCAGAAAAGCCTCCAGCCAAGACAAGACAACACCAGGAGATGAGCAATCCCTCACAATACCAGACAGCTACTCCAAGAGGTGCCTTAGTTTCTATTTGACTTGCATGGCTACAGCTTGAGCCTCTGGCTTCAGCCATAGCCACCGCTGCCAGACTAAAGGAGCACTGTGCTACTGTCTTTCCTCTCAACAGCAAGGTGGTCATTACAGCCAATAAGCACCATGAGAGCACATCCAGAGTGAAAACCAGTCAGAAAGATTTGGCAGACTATGGGCTACAAGACAATCAAGTACTACCATTAACAAGGGTCAAAACAAAACCAAGAAGTGAAAACTTTTCTGGAAAGGCTATAAAACCCTTGTGATTCAGGTCATGAAACAGCCCTGAAATACCATAATTTGGGAAATATTCTGCCTCTAGGGACAGCCTTAGCTGCCTGCTGCTGTCATGTCCAGGACAACATCACTAGCAGGATGCAGGACATGACTGTCTTCTCCCATGAACCAGTGTACTCTGCTGACTGGTGCTCCCACCAGCCTTGCACCTTTCAGAATCAGAGATGCACCAGCTCAAGAACAGCCTGGGAACAGAGCCTGCAGCTCAAAAAACATATTGAACGTTAATCATTTATCTGTTCAGGTGCATCAAAAAACAGTTTGTGCAGCTTTCCACTGTGGATTCTTTTTACTGCCATTGCTTTTGTAACAGCATTTCCTGGTTTTCGATGCAGGTGCTGTGTGCACCAAGCCTTGCTCTTCATAACAGCACTGCAGTTGGAATTATGCCAGCAGAGCTCAAGAAAAATTCAGCCTTTTGGTGCTCAACTCTGCAGAGAAGTACAGTTACACTTGTTCACCTGCAAGTGATCCTTCTAACAAACAAGTCCTTCCTCACTCAAATGGATCAGTTCTTAATGACTCAAGGAAGGTCAAGGCTGGAGAACTGTTTGGTTTTACTTACTGATTGTTATCACTTTCTTCAAGTGTCTTTTAAAGACATATTGTAAGATGTCTCCTTTCAAATCAGTTTATCTAACCCATGAAAATTACTTCCATTATGATAAAGCTCTTTACTCTCTTAGACCAACTCTTGTAAGTTATAACCCCTAGCATGCTTATACTGCATACAAAACCGGTCTTTCCACTTTTTCAGTGCTGACAGCAATGTAAATAGTGTGGTGCACAAGCCCCAAGCATAAGCAAAGGCTGCCAACTGGCAGGAAGGGGAAGAAAGGAAGGGGCACTTGTCAGCACACGGCCTGCCAAGTTCGGTGTGCTCACACGCAGCCCCTCGGACCTGTCACATCCTAGGCTAAGAAGCACTCCCCTCTAAGGCAGATCTGTAGCTGCTCCTTCCCAGGAGATTCTACTGCTGTGCAGCAACACAAGAACATGGAGAGGGTCGGTATCTGCTGCTTCTGCAGCGACCTGTTACAGCTGGAGGCAGGCGGTTGTCTGCATGCACTGGGACCCACAACTAGGAGCAGGTGGGGAGTGGTACAAGGAGACCACTTGAACCTGCCTGAAGGCTCAGAGTCACATACTAGCCAGGTTCTTGCCTCAGCCAGCACCCACTGCAGTTGGGAACCATGCAATTCCACCATAGTCCTTGAGTAGCCAGGCCTCTGTCGACCTTCACAGTAGAGGAAAACAAACATCCCCTTCAATCTTTTGATTGAAGTTTGATAATACTATATGTATTAGTGTGCTGGGTTTGGCTGGGGTAGAGTTGGTTTTTATTCACAGTGGCTGATATATATCTCTATGATAATATAGAGATGCTTTTGTTATTGCTGAGCAGTGCTTACAGAGCCAAGGCCTTTTCTGCTTTTTGTACTTTCACACTACTGGGGAAGTTGGAGATGCATGGGAGGTTGGAAGGAGACACAGCTGAGACAGGTGACCCAAACTGATAAAGGGATATTCCATACCATGTGACATCATAGTATATAAAGTGGGTGGAAAAAGAAAGAAGGGGGGGGCAGGGGAACATTTGGAGTGACTGCATTAGTCCTCCAATGTGTAACTATTACAAGTGATGGAGCCCTGCTCTCCTGGAGATGGCTAAACACCGGCCTGCCCATGGGAAAAATTAATTCCTTGGTTTGCTTTCCTTGTGTGCACAGCTTTTGCTTTCCCTGTTAAACTGTCTTTATCTCAACCCACAAGTTTTCCAACCTTTATTCTTCTGATTCTTTCCCCCATACTGACAGTGGGGGAAGTGAGTGAGCAGCTGTGTGGGGCTTGGTGGCTGTCTGGGGTTAAACCACAATAATTGGCGTATCACTAACATTTATGTTTACTCCCTTTAAAAACAGGTGTTTCTGCTGAGGGACCAGCAGCACATAGGCTTTAAGTTCATTAGTACTTTTTCCTGGGTAGAAAACAGGATGGATGGCCCGGCCAAACAAGTGGTGGTGAAAGGAGTCAAGCCCAGTTGGTGGCCAGTCACAGGTGGTATTCCCCAGGGCTCAGTTATGTTATATATATGTTACTGGCCCCAGTGGCCAGTCCTGTTTAACATCTTTATCAATGATCTCGTAAAGGGATCGAGTGCACCCTCAGTCAGTTTGCAGAAGACACCAAGTTTGGCGGGAGTGGTGATCTGCTGGAGGGCAGGAAGGCAGAGGGATATGGACAGGCTGAATCAATGGACTGAGAACAATTGTATGAGGATCAATAAGGCCAAGCGCCAGATCCTATACTTGGGTCACAACGAGCCCATGCAATGCTACAGACTTGGGGAAGAGTGGCTGGAAAGTGGCCTGGTGGAAAAGGACCTGGGAGTGCTGGTTCAGAGCGGCTGAACAGGAAGCAGCAGAGTGCCCAGGTGGCCAAGAAGGCCAGTGGCATCCTGGCCTGTGTCAGAAACAGTGTGGCCAGCAGGACCAGGGCAGTGATTGTCCCCCTGTACTCAGCACTGGTGAGCTGTACCTCGAATCCTGTGCTCAGTTTTAGGCCCCTCACTACAAGAAGGACATTGAGGTGCTGGAGCACGTCAAGGGAAGGGCAACAAACCTGGTGAAGGGTCTGGAGCAAAAGTCTGATGAGGAATGGCTGAGAGAGCTGAGGGTGTTCAGCCTGGAGAAAAGGAGGCTCAGGGGTGACCTTATCACTCTCTACAACTACCTGAAAGGAGGTTGTATCCAGGTGGGGGTCGGCCTCTCCTCCCAGGTAACAAGCAACAGGACAAGGGGAAATGGCCTCAGGTTGCATCAGACAGGGTGTTAGACCAGATATTTCGAAAAACTTCTTCATGGAAATTGCTGTCAGGAATTGGAACAGGCTGTCCAGGGAAGTGGTTGAGTCACCATCCTTGGAGGTATTTAAAAGACATGTAGATGTGGCACTTATGGACATGGTTTAGAGGTGAACGTGGCAGTGTTAACAGTTGGACTCAGCAATCTTAGAGGTTTTTTCCAACCTAAATGATTCTATGATTCTATAATTATAGCTAGAAGTCTGCTTCTTTCCCCTTTCTCTGTCAACACTATGCATTCTTCATGAATATAATCCTGCCCTTCCCCTGGAAACTCACTTTTCCGAAACAGTACATAGGACGTGCCACATTACCTCATCTCTGCTAATAAGTTCATTGGAGAAAGTCAGTCCAGGCATCAGGCCCCTCTTCTTCAGCCAAAATATAGCAGCAAAGGAACCCGAAAAGAAAATGCCTTCCACTGCAGCAAAGGCAACCACTCTCTCACCTGCATAACATAACACGTGTTTTGTTAGACACAAATTACTGCATTGCTCATCCGCGAGATGCACCATCAGACAGACTAATGTTGGCAAGGAACAATCCCCTTTGCAGCACCAGGTGCTGTTTTTGACCACATCCTTCAGCAGATCCCGAGGCATACAGGGTCTAAAAACCCAGCAGCACTCAACCACAGGCAACCCCAGCAGAAGTGAAGAACCAGGGCACCCACTGAAACTGCCACAGGTCAGAAGTAAAAGAACATAATTGTGGCCAAGACATTAGTACTCCATTATCTCTTTCTCCTAAAAGGCAGGAAAATGGCTGTGTAACTGACAGACAGAACTGAGAGAAGACCTCATCTCCTATAAATTAAACAAAAAACCTTACACCTTCTGCTTGTTGAGAATCTAGATAAAACCATATTCTTACAAGACTGGAAGACTACAGAACATAATTCATCAAGACACAAAAAACTATTTATGTTATCCCACCTTTCATCCAAGGAAAGCACAGCATTACTGGTCCCAGTTCTCCCTGTTCTCTACAGGTGTGTGTTTCTTCAGACGACAAGACCATCTGATTGCTTAGTAAAGACACACCATTCCATGTACACTACCTTAAACAACTTCACAAGATCCTTGGGTATATTCTAACACGAAGGGCTTTTGCACTAAGTGCTGCTGCCTTTTCCCAGTGAGAACTGCATAGAATTTTGTTTAAAAAATAAAATAACAGCAAAATAGCCAGATGTCCCACTTCCTCTATGAGATACATATGCCAACTACTAGCTCATTTGAAGAAAGTTGGGAAAAAAGCATGGAAAGCAACACAAACTTAAAAGTATCACAGAAGTTATTAAGGAAATAATTTTTCTGGCAACACTAAAAATCTCTTAGTTTACTTCTATAGAGGAGTGGAGAAAGGCTGCTCATACAATACAGTTTAATGAAGCACGAGACTGAGTATGAATGTAGATAGAACACATGAAGTTTGGGGGCAGGGAGTCAGGGGAATGTTCTGATTCCTGGCACACCCCACACTGCTGGGAGCCAAATGAAGGAGATGATGAAGGGGCTCCACACACAGCAAGCAAAGCCAGACTGGTGAGGGAGTGGGACACTTCAGGACAGGACAGTGTACAGCAACAAAAAAGAACCCCACTCAAACAACAGTGTGAACAATGGATGCTGCAAAAGAATGATATTCAGATTTGTTTTGCTTGTCAGGCTGAATCTCTCCATATTCCATACTTTCTTGAAATATAGAGGATGTTTGGTTTAAAAAATTCATCAGAGGCCACCCATTATGCATTTCAGCTACAGCACACCCTTGAGAGTCAACCTTGTAAGCTGAATGCAGAACACTGGAAAGGATGCTCTGCATTGGGCTGATGGAAGCCAGTGTCACAGCTCTGAAATGAGATAAAAACTAGAAACCTGGTTCCAACAGCAAACCAGAAACACCAGAGACAGATGGTTCTTCAATCTTTTTGTCCAGGCTCAGTCATGCCTCAGTTACAAAAAAACCCCCATGGATTTGTCTACGTGAAATAAACACAGAACACAGAAAATGCCTGGACTGCAGCTGTCCAGTTCTGAACACCAGAGTACAAAATAGGAACTAACTGCAAGAAATAATCAAAATTAAAAAATAAGGTCAACAAGGAAAAACTGAAGAAACCAGGGTTGTTTGGTATAAAGACAAAAAAAAAAGACAGAGAAATCCATAAGCATTTTTCGTAACATGATTTCAGGGGATACTGCCACTACTATATTTCATAAGCTGAAGATAAAAACACACATGCTCACCAGAAGTTCCTTCTAGTTCTTTAGTTAAACCAGATACTCAGAAACCACTACATCTGTAGAGAATTTCATTTCATGTAGCAAGGGTACAGCTTAGTCACAGAGGATTAGTTTGCAATATGCAATGGAAAAAAGTTTTTAAGAAGCTACACACCAAAAGTGGATTCTCGGTCTTCAATCCACTTCAGAGCCCAGTCTGCTTTCTTCTTGATACAGGGCATTGTTTCAATAGCATTAAATAAGAAATCCCTACAGAAGAAAACAGAGACAAAACATCAAAATAATGATTTATGTAAATCTCCCCTGGTTGTCCCTTCTGGCTCAACTAGACAGAGGATCCCACTTTGTGAGGCTCTGAACTAACTCAAGTTAAGAGACTACTCCCACCCCAAAGGAGTGATGATCTGTCCTGGGTTTGGCTGGGATAGAGTTAATTTTCTTCCTAGTTGCTGGTGCAGTGCTCTGTTTTGGATTTAGGATGAGAATAATGTTGATAACACGCTGATGTTGCTAAGTAGTGTTTTCACTAAGTCAAGGACTTTACAGCTTCCCACACCACCCCACCAGCAAGTAGGTGGGGAGCACAAGAAGCTGGGCAGGGACACAGCCAGGACAGCTGACCCCAACTGGCCAGAGGGATATTCCATACCATATGATGTCATGCTCAGAACATGAACTAAGAGGAAAGCTGGCTGGGAGCTGCTGGGTTTGGGAACTGGCTGGGTCAGCAGGTGATGAACCATTGCATTGTTTTGTAAATTATCATCACTTGTTTTGTACATTATTATTATTTTACTTTTCCGTCCTATCAAACTGCCTTTATGTCAAACCATGAATTTTAGCTTTTCCCCCAATTCTCTCCCCATCCCACTGGGTGAAGGCAGGCAGTGTGGTGATTAGCTGTGTGGTGTTCAGCTGCCTGACAGGTTAAATCATGACATGATCTCTGACAGCAAGGGCAGAGAGAGGCAGATGTGCAGAAAGCAACAAACCCAAGGGCTCAAAGGAGGTGAGATGCAGAGATAGGAACTCAAATCCAACCCAGGAGTGCTCACCCATCATACCACACTCCTCTCACACTTCATGCCAGTCACTTCAAGCCTACCCAATGAGCAAAACCTCATCTTGCCCAACTCCACAAAAGGAACTGGACAATTCCCACACACAGAGATTCTGTTCCCGTGATGAAAGGAAACCTTACAGTCCTTGCATTGCCACCACACAGGATGCCACCATGGGAAACCAAGCTCTGGCTGACCATCACCCTTTTCTGAGGGAAAGTGCTACTTTTCAAATGTATTAATGTTTGGACTAGGAAGTTCTTCAGACAATAAAGGTGATTGGGCTCTCCAAAGAACCCAATCCTTCAAAGATAAGCAGTTCAAGTTGTATGAAAAAGCACCGCCAACAAAAATGTCACAAGGATGAAATACATTGATCACTGTATATTAGAAACACCAGCTGGATCATGAGCTCTCAATTTCCTCAGGCTGATCCTTTGCTGATGCGAGAGCAAGAACCACAAGAGCACAATAACCATGAGGAGTTCATCTAACCTTTAACAACATTTCACAGAGTCTGCAATTCCTGCAAAGATTTATACAAATACTAACTAACCTTGTGACACTCTCACACAAGTCTGCTGGTCAGTAATTTTCCTCTACGTTTTGGGGGTCAGGCATGCAGGCCTTGAAAACTTTAAGGAACCTTCCCCAACTCCCCCAGTAAGTCAGTATGAAAGAGAAGACAGATGCTGCTGCCCAACAACAGTGCCACTGGCCTCAGAGACAGATTTTCCATGGGTCTGTAACACATTCAGAGATTTACCTTTTCTCGGGATCTTTGATGTAGGTGTCTATGAGCAAACTGTACATCTCTGAGTGAACATTCTCAATGAGAATCTGAAAGCCATAGAAACAACGAGCTTCTGGGATCTGCACCTCCTGACTGAAACGTGCCACCTACCGAAACCAGAAACGTGACAATGAGTACAGTAAAACAGTCCTGCATGACACTACTCTGAGCTTAAGATGAGACAAAGACAGGATGGAAGCAGGTCAGTCCTACTTTGTTCAGAAGTATGTCAAGAGGACAGGTGTAGTGCAGAGGAGAATAAAACAAGCTAGCCAGAAGTAAATACATCTGCTACATGTATTGGATAGAATGCTAAAGCATGAGAGCACACATACACAGGAGTAGAACAGAAAAATACTGCAATACTAAACATTTCATACTGAACAAAGCCTCAGACTTTTTGTTGGTCTTTAAAAAAATAAACAATATGACATAAAACATGTTCATGCAATACGTGCACGTATATTCTACACATTATAGACGTTTGAGATTTAAACTGGGTATTTGCAGACAGATACCACTGCTAACCTGTGGTGAGATTTTCTCCAGCCCAGAACAGACCTCAGCAGAAAGATTTCCCCACCTTTCTAAGAGCACCCACCCACAGCCCTAAAAGGTCCCAGGATGCCATTCAGTGAGAGCAAAATGGATTTTACCAAAATGGGCCATACAGACCATGGCACAGCCATGTCTGTATTCCCTACTTCCCATTTAACATACGTTCAGTAAGAAACATGGGGTTTCATTCAGAAATGTGCATCAACACAAGCAAGCAGGGGTTGAACTTAAAAACAGTTCCCAGAGTAATGTGATTTAGAGTCCTGATGACCCCAGTTGACCCAATTTAAATCAAACTGCTCCCAGAAGAACAAGCTGCTTGTTCCCCTTGGCAAAGGTGATACGGAAAGGAAAAAAAGTACACATTTAATAAAGCTATGCATTAATGTGAGAAAGCCAAAATGAAAAGTCAATTTGCCAATAAAATGAGTAAGCCTTCAATCCCTCTGTAAATCTTCTCACCAGGTTTTCATTTACAATTCCATCACTGGCTGCAAAAAATGCCAGAACATGAGAGATAAAGTATTTTTCATCTGCTTTGAGCTTGTTCCAGTGAGGAAGGTCCTTTGACAAATCAACCTAGTGAAAAGAAAAAACAGAAACATTATTGGCCTTCTGAGTTTGTCAGTCTGTAAGAACAGAAGCAGCCCAGTCAAATGACCGAGGCAGAGTTTTGGCATTTGCTCTCAAACCTTTACATGTAGAGAATTTAAATACGTGTGATTGTAAAAGACAACTGACACACTGAAGTACTGCTGTCTCTCTCTGCAACAGTAATATCATGTGCTTGTTTCACAGCTTGCACTTCTGTAATATGGAATAAAAATCTATGCCTATTAAATAAATAAATCAGATTTTGAAAAATATTACTATCTTTTTGTCATGAGCATGAACATGCACGAATAAGCAGAGCTCACTCCGAGACATTTACACTTTACTTGAAATAAATGCTGGTACTCCAAGCAAGCTATATCCAAGCGTACCAAAAGATGGCCTGAGGGGACTTTTGCCTTTGGCAGGTGTTCAGCCTCCATCCTGTTGAAGAATGGCATGGAGCAAATGCTGTGCAACTGCTCTTGTCTACCAGACCAAACTCTAGACATGGCAGAAAACCACAGCTTCCTTCCCATGGGCCTTTTTTGTTTGTTTGTTTGTCTGAGGGACTTCTGAACCACAGGAGCAGTTAAGTAGGGCCAGATGTGAAAAATGCAGAGGCCTAAAAACTTATATATATGTATACATGTGTGAATATAAACATGTACACCTATACATGTGTCTATAAACACATACAAACCAGTTTTACAGTTAACTTTCCTGTTCATTTGGAAATGCACTCGCAGATGGTAGGACAGTGTAAGAAGGAACCAGTAATATCATAAAAGGGAAATGCTGATGAGGCAGGAGTTCAAATGGGGTTTTTTAATGCTTTAAATCAATCTTTGCTGCAACAGGACAGCAAGCGTCCCAGGCAGGCAGTGGAATAGCATGTCTATGAACCACTGCTCCTCATCATCCCAGGACACTTTCTGGTCTATTAAGAGTCTTTCATTTCACTCCTCTGGAGCTGCAGGTCACTGCTCACAAACGAGCAAAGGCTGCATAAGTTTAGAGTTGGAACAAGCAGCTCCCTGTGCAGACAATCTCTCCAAAGCAATGCAGTGTTCAGAAGCCTCCACTGCTGCAAGCACTGCAAACCACGTACTGCTCAGGTCTGGCTAACCAGCAGCCTTGGGAAGAACTTACAGCTGGCATTGTAACACAGGGCAAGAATCTCACCAGAGCAATCAGGACTCACTTAGAAGCATTTTTAGCAAGTGTCCCTGATTAACACTATCTTTCTGGAAATTAGGTGCCTAACATTAAAAACCAGAATGCACCTGAAATTGTCCAGAACATCTTACATGGGCAAGGAGTTAGCTGGAGGTTCAGACACCACAGCAGGGTAGGAGCTATCTGACCACAGATCAGAGCTATCCAGCTTACGGTCTCTCTAAAACCAGAGGAGCAACCCAGGATACAATTCCACCTCATCTTAAACCAAACACCTAAATCAGCTCTGCTGAACTGCCCTGTGGAAGCAGCTTGCTTTCCACTGTCCATGAAGGGAGTTCTGCTCTGGTGCTGGCACCCTGTGTTCTATGCTATTAACTCCAATCCTTACAACACAGAAGCCAGCAGCAGGGCTGGGAAAGGAGTGCCAGGACACCAGTGGTCTGAGTGCCTTGTGCCAACCCACTGGCCCCAGGGCTCACCTCTTCTGCTGTCCAAAATGAGGCCTGAGCCTGCTTATACATCTTCCATATGTCTGGGTACTGGATGGGGAAGATGACAAAGCGGCGGTGATTTTTTCTGAGAAGAGGCTCCTCATCAAGGTCCAAGCCATTTTCAGCAGCACTCGGTGGGGAGCTCTGAAAATAAAGCACAGTTCTGGTTAAAGTTACCATGACCTATTCCTCCTCTTCCCCATATCCCAAAGGTATGGTTCAAAGGCCACCCATGTCACACAGACACTCACCTGCCCTGTCCCTGAGGCACCTGCCCCCTCGCCCTCCATCTGTGCTCCTGCTCCTGGGGCAGCAGCACTGCCTGTCCACCCGCTCTTTCTAGCACAGCTCATACCAATCACCCCCGCCCAGCTGTGCCCGTGCCAGGAAGTGCCTGACACCTGTGTGCCAAAGATAAAGCCTTTCTGCAACACAAGGAGGAAATCTGCCCGGGGAGACAACATCAGCTGCAGTGGTACTCACACGTGTGAGGTCACCGCTCAGTGCTGCAGCCCACAGGCAGCAGAGCTCCACCAGGATCATGGCCCAGGGTACCCCCCAGTCATCTGCTTCACACTGAGCCACTGGGGCCTGGATGGACTGGCTTAAAAATGTCATGAGATCACAGAAACTCATCCCACCTGATAGAGGACAGCCCTGTGCCACAGCGAGTCTCAGCATGGAGGTTCGTGTATGCAACAGTGTCATGTACGGAGGGCAGCCCACACACCACCGAAGGCTGCTCTGGAGGCTCTCCCTCAAGTGCCAGTATGAAGCTATGTGACTCTCCTTCCCTCAAGTGCCAGTATGAAGCTATGTGACTCTCTTTCCAACAGCTGGTAGCAGGAAAACCTCTGCCTGGAGTCACCCATCTCCACCCTGATCCTTCTGTGTGGCTCCCAGAGAATACCTGTGCAGAGCTCTTCCTCAGAGAGCTCCCAGCCTGGCCAAAGTGGGGACAGCTGACATTTAGGAGGCAGGCCAGTGAAAGGCAGTACAGAGAGGGCACTCTATCAGCAGGGCCTTCACCTCACATTATATTACATATAATACAGCAGGAAAGGGGAGCTAAAGGTTTTGAATACCAGTTTCTACACTCTTAGGAGGTGCTAAAGTCCTTTCCCTACCCGTCTGCTTGTAACAACTCACATAATAAAAAGTAATCCTTTATTTCAATTTGGAAAATACCCTCAAATAATGCTACTTACATTAAAAAAAAAAAAAAACCAAACACACATTGCAAAACTGGCATAGGCACCGCAGATTCTCAAAGAAAACATATGAGGAAGCACATTCTGGGCTACAGTTTACCACTTTACTATATTTCTAAGTATTACTCAACTACATGAGACAGATTTCCCAGCATCATCTTGCCAAGTCTCTGCTGAAGACCATGAGAGTGCAAGACCTTCTGTAATTCCCAGGACACAGAGATGGTTTCAGTTAACCCAGTGGAAGAATTTGGGCTCGCTGAGGATGGCACCTTGTCTTAGCACACACCTTCTCAGGGCCTGCCATGCAGCCAGCATCTCCATCTGCCTCTGCACCAATCATTATCCTTAAAAATGGAAATGCTGCAAAAGTCTTCCTTGTTAGCCCAGCCACTGCTGGCTCATGGACAGCTTGTTGTTCACCAGGACCCCCAGATCCTCCTCCACAGTGGCCCCAGCCTATACTGATGAAGCCTGTACCTCCCCAGGTGCAGGACCCTGCACTTGCCTTTGTTGAATTTCATACAGTTCTGCTCTGCCCACCTCTCCAGCCTGTCAAGGTCCTTCTGAAGGGCTTGCACAGCCCTCTGGGGTGTCAGCTACTCCTCACAGTTCTGTGATGTCAGTGAACTTGCTGGGGAGGCATCTGTCCCTTCATGCAAGTCCTTGATGAGTAAGTCAAACAATACTGGGACCAGTATCAATCCTTGGGAGACACCACTAGTGACAGGCCTCCAACCATGTGCCACTGATCACAACCCTTCAAGCTGTGCCATTCAGTCAGTGCTCAATCCACCTCATCATCCACTCATCCAGCCCATGCTTCCTGCGCTTGTCTATGAGGATATCATGGGAGACAATGTCAAAAGCCTCATTGAAGTCCAGGCAGAAGAAATCCACTGCTTTCCCCTTGTCTATACAACCACTTGTCTCATCATAGAAAGCATTCAGGTTGGTTAAGGTTGATTTCCATTTGGTGAATTCATGCTGACTGCTCATGATAACTGTCTTCCTCGTGCTTAGAGATGGCCTGAAGGTTCCATCAACTTTCCAGGGATTCAGATCAGGCTGACTGGCCTGTAGTTTTAAAAACTGTACAAAAAAAAAATTTAAATACATAGTTTTGGTTGTTTTGGGCTTTTAATTTTGAAAAAGGAAGGATCAGCCACAGAGACTACACCATACTGGAACCTCCCGCTCAACCTACATCTGACCTCCACTATCCCACTCTGGGGTGGAGAGGAGTTTCACAGGCAGGCTCCTGTGGAAGGAGCCTTTCACAGGCAGGCTCCAAGTTGGCAGGCAGGCAGCTGCTGGTTACAGGACAGTCCCATCTCTCTCCATTTTGGTTTCCATTCCTCTTAGCAAAAGTTTTATCAGAGTAATACTTGTTACCTAGCCTGTTTGTTAACACAGGCACATACCAACATGTCTTGGCACAATTCAGCTGAAAACTGATGGAAGATCTTATCTCAATCAATTTCAGACGCATTGCACATTCTGATCACTGCTGGGGCTTCTGAGCAGCCACCACCTCGTGCTGAAGGAGCACAGTGGATTCCCAGCCCTGCCTTCCTGGCTCCACAGGGCACTGGCAGGGGTATGAGGAGCAGGAGAAAGTAACAGTCACTGGATCAACAGTGCTTCAATCTGCACCCCAGATCTTTTATTTAATCCTATGATGGCACATAAAACAGTCAACACTCACCACAACAACAAAGTTTATTATGTGTATGTGCTTCACTCTGTTAAAACAACATGAGCCAAACACAAAAAAGCTGAAGCTGGTGGGCACAGGCCAACCCCTGCTCTAGCAGGGTCAGCCAGAGCAGACTGCTCAGGACCACATCCAGACAAGATTTCACTATCTCCCCCTTAAGAATAAACAACTCTTTTCTTACATGCAAATGGAACCTCCTGTGATTCAGTGTGTGACCAATGCCCCTAGTCCCATCATGCGACACCACTGAGAAGAGCCTGGCTCTGACTCCTTTATTCCCTCCATCAGCTAATTACACACTCACAAGATTCCCTGGAGTCTTTTCTTCTCCAGGTTGAGCAGCCCCAGCACTCTCGGCCTCTCTTCATATGACAGATGCGACAGTCTCTTAATCATGAGCCCTTTAAAGGGCACACTCCAATACATCATATCCCACTTATTGTGCAACTGCTAGAAACAAACTCTTCTGCAGATGACAACAGAGCAAATGGACAAAAAGACTGCTTAAGCAGTACCAAAATTTCTTCCATTAATTTCAGAATTACCAAACTAGCAAATAATTAATGTATTTACAAACATACAACCATCACCCCACAGCAAGAGCTGTGGGGCTACACCTGCAAGTATCACAGTTACCTGCTGTGTATCAGCTGTAGCCAGGGAAAAAGCTAAAGATGCTGGCAGAGCCGGCACTATGATGTGGCACATACCATGAACCCTCGCACATCCCAGTAAGAGGCTGCATGTGTATCCCATGAGCTCCCAAAGCATTCAGGCTAGCCCTAGGCAGTGCAGGCCACGCTAGCGGGGAGACTGGGAAAACCACCAGCATTCCTGGGAGAGGCAGCTTGCACTGCACAGCCTCTGAGGAGCACAACACCCCTTGGTTCCACACATCCAAGGGCATGCACAGGACTGACTGCCATGTGCCTCTTCACTGTGGGTACAGCATGTCGCTGTTCAGGGGGAAACATTAAGCGACTTCTTAGGCTTGTATTTAACATGGCACACCTCTTTTTGGAAACTTGAGTACTGATAAGACACAAGGGTTTCAGAAGACTACATGGTTTCCCTTGAGCCTCGCACACCTCGGCCCGGCTTAGCATGCTTATACTGGGGATACAGCAGAATGGAGCTGAGATACCTCCCAGGGACAGCCCCTCCTGGTGCACAGGGCCTGGGAAGCCAGGTCCAACACCCACACCTGCGGCCGTGGCAGCTCCGGGCAGAGGGGGCGAGCTCTGCCCTCCTGGCTCCCGGCAGCCGCAGCTCTGCAAGCCCAGACGCTCCCGGGCGGCAGGGCCGGGGCTGCCCCTTCCTTTGCCGAGAAACCCGCGGCCTCCCGGGGCAGGTCCGCATCCCCCGCAGGCGCTGCCAGCGCGGTGCCCGAGGGCTCCGACCCTGCCGAGCCCGGGCGGGACAAGGGCGCGGGGGCGGCCCCGGGCCCTTTCCAGGGCTGTCCGTGCCAGCAGATCGCCGGGGCGGGCGGGGGTGCCCGGGGTCCCGCCGAGGCGGCCCGGCCCTTCCCTGCGGGAGGCAGCGCAGCGCCCGGCGGTGCGGGAGGCCGC
>JAWWLV010000088.1:131881361-131908760 GCA_035041135.1 Platyrinchus mystaceus
GCAGGACCGGGAATCGAACCTGCGACCACGGCGATGAGAGCGCCGCATCTTAACCACTAGACCACCAGGGGTCCCCATTAAAGATTATACCTATGTTGTATAACTGATGATGTGATCAAAATTGTTTTTAAGGGAAGACCTGCAGTAATAAATCTTGGTTTAAGTTTGTTACATCAGACAGAATTTACAATGCCATTGACTAATACATGAAATGTGAGCACAGTATTAGTGTTTAATGGGGCAGGGAAACATTTTTGTCAAAAGTTTAGGTAATTATTGGTATGAATTAAATTATACCTACACCTAAGGCAAAATTTTAATTACAAATTAATGAGTTCTCTCAAATATCCAGAAAAATGCTTTTCTATAAACTAAGATACTATTGTCTAGTACTGTCTGTCTAACAGTGTCTCTCCTGATTCTTCAGTCTCAGGAGAGAAAAAGGGAGACAACAAACAGTTTCTGGAGAGAGTCAAAGGCTAACCTAGTACAAGCCATTACATCTTAGTCAAATACCTGAATTCTAGTATATCTACTCTGTTCAAAATCTAGGAAATGAAAAAATTAATACTCATCAAATTAAAGACAACTCCTCAAATTAAAGACATCAATACAGTTCCAGTATCAACTCTGCTAGTTAATACGTAAGTGGTTAAGGAAAAAACCCCAGTTTTTTAAGATGAGATTTTAAGTAACTACAGAAGATTAAAATTTGTATGTTCAACTTACCTTTCTGCTAAGTAGAAATTTGATTACGTGTCTATTTAACGTGATGGGGCATAGTTCATTCTGCAACAAGCACAATCCTAGGATTCTGAAAATAAATGTTTGGGGTTTGTTTTGGTACACCAGACATTACACTTAAGATCTTTCAGAAAACTCACATTAAAAATGTCCATATATATTCTAAGAATTAAGCTGCAGCTAGCTTTCCAGCCATATCAGTCCACAAAAGAAAATCATGGACATACATAATTAAAAATAAATACATGAAAAATTAAAATTTAACAGGAAAAGAAACCTCAAGTTCATGTATGCAAATTCCCCACTATTTAGCTCAGGGTGAGAAATACAGAGAATAAAAAAAAAGTCCTTGCCACTTGGACCATTGGTACTCTCCCTGCTCTTGTGTATGTTTGTCTTTTAAATTTTTTTCAGACTAGAAAGTTAATAGGAGCATACCTGCCAATGTTTCGGAAACAATTCAGCCTTGCGTCTGTGTTTTTACCAGGTCTCGGTGTATAAAACCCTCGTTTTCCAGGTTGGTAGAAAAGTGGTGCATTATCATCCCCATCATCTGTATCATCTAATTCCATATCTACTACACTGCGGCTGGATCCGTGTCGCTTTCTGTTTTCCTGGTTTGAAAGTCAGAATAGCAATTAGCAAGCTTACCTCTAGTTACTGACACACATCAACAAGCTATTTGCTACTAGACCCAAAGATTCAAGTTCCATTCATTAAAAAATTTATACTTTTGACTAATTACTGTTTGATCTTTTCAAAAGAAAATAAAAAAGGTAACTCCACAAGATGATTAAACAGAACTTTGTCTTGCATGATAAAGAAAGGTTCCAGTTGCTTGCATTTTTAAAATTAACTCATACAACTGAATTGTGTGTAAATTTCATTTGTTGTTACCTGCACTTTATCTGAAGAGTCTAGCAATCCAAGATCCAATATGCTGTCAGCACCATTCTCCCTTGAAAAGGAAATAAAAAGGCAGATTTAATTTCACAGAATCAGAGAATCACAGAATGGTCTAGGTTGGAAGGGACCTTAAAGATCATCTATTTCCAGCACCCCTGCTGTTGGCAGGGACACTTTCCACTAGACCAGGTTTCTCAGAGCTCCATCCAGCCTGGCCTTGAACACTTCCAGGGACTGAGCATCCACAACTTCTCTGGGCAACCTGTGCCGGTGCGTCACCACCCTCACAGCAAAGAATTTTTTCCTAATATCTAATCTAAACCTACTCTCTTACATTTTGAAGCCGTTCCCCCTTGTCCTGTCACTGCATGCCCTTGTAGGCTCCCTTCAGGTACTGGGAGGCTGCAATTAGATCACCCCTAAGCTTTCTCTTTTCCAGGCTGTACAATCCAATTCTCTCAGACTGTCCTTGCAGGAGAGGTGCTCCATCCCTCTGATCAATTTGGTCTGGACTCAGTCCAGCAGGTCAATGTCCTTGCCATGCTGAGGACCCCAGAGCTGGATGCAGCACTCCAGGTGGGGGGTCTCACCAAGAGAAGGGGCAGAATCCCCTCCCTCACCCTGCAGGTCACGCTGCTTTTGATGCAGCCCAGGATACAACTGGCTTTCTGGGCTGCAAGGGCACATTGCTGGGTCACGTCCAGCCTCCCATCCACCAGCACCCCTAAGTCCTTTTCAGCAGGAAAAGGACTTGATAAGGAATTGTCATATTCTGAAACCAGTCACAATAGATTAAACTAAAGCCAGTAAGTCACTTGTCCAAAGAAAAATATCTAGAATAGCAAGGAATAAGCTGCATTTATAGGAGTTAGATGCACAGAGTACAAGTTCTTTGGCCACAAAATCAGTTCTCACTTCTTATCTAAATTCTTAATACTTTACCTGCCATGTGCAATAATGAGTTCCATTGCTTCATCAACTCTTGCTCTAAGGGAATCTTCACTAGCTAGTAAAAGAAGAAGCTGAGCAGGAGACAATTCCAACAACATTCCTGTGATTTTACTTGCAAATGCCTGGGGATAAAGGAATGACAGGTCTTACTATTCCCCTCCAATTCTCTCATTTTCAAATACTGTTTTACGACAGTTTTGGTATTTTAAATATAGAAAGCATTAAATATAATTCTATTAAATATAGAATGCATTACAACATACCTTCAAAGCTAAACAACAAATTACAAAACCAAAATCTTAAGAAAATGACAAATAGTATAAAATCAGTCCTATGTGTTCAAATATTTTCAGGTATGTTAAATATTCATGGTAAGGAAATCAATTTTTACATTAAAAGATGACAAGAACAATCATTAAGTGTATTAGAGACGTCTTACTGGTTGCATTGCTTGCACTCGAGGGTAGAGCCGTTCTCCAAGGGCTTGTCTGTGTGCTGGAAGAGGGTCAGGGTCATCACTAGGATTTCCTTCTGATGCTGGTCTGAAAGGCCGTGTGTCAATGGACAGTTGTCTTCTGAAGTCCCTTAAGAAAATCAGAGCAGTTTGTACTCATTTCAGAGGAAATATGCGAAAATCCTCTGGAACAATATCATTTGCACACAGATTCAGATTAGCATTAGCTCTAATGCTGGAATAGTAGTGTTGCTCATAGCTGCTTGGAGAGAATGAATCAGAAACAGAGAACCAAAATGAACCAGAGATTTTAATATTACTAGTATTTTGGATACAGCAGTCAGACATGCCACCAATGCCAACACTGTTTCTAAACCACCTCACAGTTTTATTCTAGTACACAAGGTTTTGTTATTGTTTTGGCAGTAGAAATTGATGGCCTATGGTTGAGACATCATCTATCAATGCTAAAGTAAGCATAATTATTCTTTAAAGAATTAAAAGTATATACTGAATTTCAAGAAATTACCCAGCAAATTGCTCCTGAAAATGAAAAAGACTCCTTTAACTGAAGGAAGTGAAAGTATCTTTCCTGAGGATATCCAAGGCAATTATTCTATTTAACAAAGTACCTTTAACAAATTAAAATTTATCACTTACCTATCCCTATCTCTCCGAGAACCAGTTCGCAAGCCACTACTTCTCCGCATTTCTCTCTCTCGCTCCCTTTCCCGATCTCTCTCTCCCCTATTTCGCAATCTCTGCATCAGACCTGAAGGGCAAAAAACCTCATAAACTTAATCATCTTTATATTTCTCTCCCCTAACCTAAGTTTCAGTGTAAGGAAAGTTTCAGTTTTGGAAGAGCTTGACAGACATCAATGAGACAGAACCACTTCACCTGAGGTAGTGATTGGGGTTCAGCCAAACTTAATAAAGGAACCTGAAATGTTTTTAGCAACTCAAAAATGACAAAATACTTTGAGAGTTTATATATACTTTCAAAAACATTAAAACACACTTGTGAAAAGTCAGATGGAGCAGCCATATTTAAATGTGTAAGTTCTTAATAGCTAAAATCTTGACAATTATTACCTACTGAAGAAAAGGATGCTCAAAAAAAGCTGCGAGCATCTAAAACAGACTCTTGTTTCAAGAAAAGCAAGAGCTTCTTGTTTCTGAAAGCAGGAAAAAAAAAGCAATTTCCTTGTCTCAGAGAAGTGACACACAATGTTCACAGATCCTGTGCTGAGCTAACAAGAGACATCTCTGACGCAATGCCAAGTATTTCAATGTAAGAAAAGCACCCAAGGCTCGTATGAATGTTTTCTGTAGATTAACTGCTGTGCATCACTTACTTGTATGGGTACCCTTGTTGGCATTCTGAATACAATCTAGATTTGGCAGTTTCTCGTTTGACAGAAAAGCCTGTGCAATAGCAGTGTAAAAGCTTCGTGCCACACCGCTGCCTTCTCCAGGCTCGTCCTTAAAAGTAACTTTCACCCTGTGTACAGCCATGGGAGTGGTGGCACATCTGCGGCCGAAGTGATTGTTGAGCTGCCTCATGGTCTGCTGAATTAGAAGGTCTCTGTCTCGATCAACCTAGTAAGAAATAAAAAAAAAATTTCTTTTCTTTACCAGTCATCATAGAGAGAGCATTACAGCTTCATAACAGATTTCTGAACACTTCTGCATAGACTCAGAAAATACCAGTCAGACTGTGAAAAACTACAGAGTAATTGGAACACAGCTCCCAAAGTTACATTTAAGACACATGTTTGCAGACTCTGAAATACAACTTGTTCCTATCAAGTTGCTGCAATAATTCAACTCTTAATGAAAACAAATTCAGAAGATAAACTAACATTTTTTACCTCCAACGTTAAATCCCTTGATTGCTGGTTTCTAAGTTTTTCCATCTCCCTGCGGAATTTCGACTCCTTTACTTCAAAACCACCTAATTCAGTCAAGATCTTAAAATAAAAAACCAAACAAAACAAAACACAAAATCAGAATAATGAGAGTGTCATAACTTAGTTGCAAGAGGAACTATCCTTACACAGAGAAGTACATACCGATCCAGGCTCTGCTCCAACATCTTCCATGAATACTCTACCGAACAACTCTAAAGAAAGGCGCCAACGTCCCAGCAACATGTCATGAGATATAACCATGCCCATGAAGCTACACTGTGGCCTGACAGGAGGAGGGAGAAATGACAGATGTAAAATCAAGTTAAATTTCAGACTCATTTTGTATACTTCACCTTTTTCTTACCCTCTGCCTTCAACTTAGTTTGCTTTCCTGATAAACAACACCATGCACTAAGTTTGTGGACAGAAGCACATGAAACTGCTTAGTTTCAGCTGAAACACATCTTGCTTCAAAGAGAAATTACTCTAAAAGCATATAACTTTGCTCCTATATGGAATTCACGGTTATTGGTCTTCCTTCTATCAAGACTTGAATTTATTTTAAAAAGCTGTAATTCATCCTGAGTGCAGTTCAATCCCTGACTGCATAAAGTTTGCATCTGCAAATTTACTTCTTCAGCACCATCAGATACAGATGGCTGTCAATTCCAATTGTTGAACTTAGCTACATCATAGTAGGTCTGCAGCAGGAAGTCAGGGAGTAAAGGACTCGGTCTACAGTTTGTGCAAATCTCTTTGAAGACTGTTCTACTGTTCACTTTAGAAACTATCATCAACCACAAACTACAAATTCAAACTACATTAAGCTACCCATTTCAATTTAAAAATACCTCTTCAGAGTCCCAAATATCTTTTATCAGTTCAGAAATATATTTCATAGATTAATTTTTAACTTGACTACCTGAAAGATGTGAGAGGTGGCCCTTCACTTTCTGTCAATCCTATCTCTGCCAACAAGCTGCTTTTCAGTTGTGCTGCAAGATCATGAGCTGAAGGCCCTGGTTTTGAACTCTCAGATTCTTCTGTAGGCACATTTTGTTCCTCCCCGTCCTTCTTTTGCCGATTTTGCATGCTCATAACATTTTTTAAGTTGGCTGCATAAGACATTTTAGTTGGAAGAACCTAAACAAGGAGAAATAAAATTTAATTGCACTTTCAAAGCATTCTAAAGGCTTTTTTAGCACATATATACATACAGTGTATTTTAAACCACACAGAACTGAGCACAATAATTTAACTGTTAGAACAAAGTAATCTCCATAATTAAAAACAAACAAACAAACAAAAAACCACCCCCAACCAAACAAAAAAACACAACAAAAACCCCACAACATTTTCCCCACTTTATTTGCATTTAATATCCTTGCCATTTAATGCTCAGTCTGTAGGCAAGTCAAATCTACTAGGCTATAGGGAGATTTAAATCTTTTTATCACATAAAATTATATAATTGGCATTTCAAAATTAACTCAGGATTCTACCACAGCATTTAAAAAATTACCTGAAATTTACTATAAATCAATGATCATAAAAGTTCCTCTATTTAAAAAAATAAGCATACTTTGCAGAAAAAAAATCCAAGTTTTCACATGCACTGGGCTTTGAAATTTTCATTCTGAAAGCTACTTGAAATTCTCTCTGAAAACATTAAAGTGTCTTTTTAAGGAATGAAGGCACTAGTTTAAACTACCATATTGTTTAAAATAAAAAAAGCTTTATATTTACCTCAAGGCAGTTTCTATCCACTGTAACTTCCATTAAGCATTTCCCACTGTTGGCAGAAGATGAATACAGACCTTGACTGGGTCGGCCAAACAGATCTTCTTTGCGAGCATTTGGCTGAAAAGTAACAAAAGCATTCTGGGTAAATAATATACTTCAGTTAGGAATGAAAAAGCAAACTGCAGCTTTCTTCCAGAACACCATCTCTGATGTCACCTGTAGTAGGTGGGGCTGGTCTGCCAGGGGGATGGCCTCTGCCAGAGGAACCTCAAAAGGATTGGGTGGAATGCAGCCAAGGAACGTCATAGAGTCTGATCGTCTGAAAAATGGATGGTTTTGGCCAGTCTCTGCTGGGAGGGAGTCCTCATCTTTGTCATTGAGTGTAGCACCTAAATATCAGAGAAGATTTCAAATCAGGTTTTACAGTTATAAAAGCAAAAGATTTAAAATGCCAAAAATTAATATCCTTCCCTCTTAGCTATCTGACTGGAGGAGTATCTCTGCTAATTTACTTTTACAGAATGCTTCCACAAATGCTGTACCTTTATTAAGTTGCTTAGTCATCACTTTTATTCTTTTTACTATACCTAGCTTTACTGAACAGGCACCCTTACACTGTATATACTTTGTTAAGAGTACACATTCTACCATTTTCAGTAGCGGGTTCACCAGATTAAAAAAAAATCTGTTAAAATTCAAATTTTAAATATTGTCATTGTGTAGAATGATAAGTAAGGACACAAATACTGCAGTTTAGAGAGAAAGGAGACAGAAAGAGAGCTCTGAACTGAGGGGCAATAAAACAGGCAATGGCAGAAGAAATTCGGGGAAGTAACAAAGGTAAGGAAAATGTAACTTTTGGGAAAATTCAACTTTAATGTAACATCTACAAGTAGCAAAATTTATTTAAAGTTTCAGCTAGGTAAAGGGAAAAAAACACTAAGTCTGGCATTTTGGTATGCTGTACAGGTGTTTCTCTATACTAACTTTGATTGGTGTCATCATCATTTTCGTGTTCTGAATCTTCATTGTCAAGACCCAGTTCCAAAAGTTCCCGAGTTCTTGGAAAAAAAAAAGAAAATAAAAAAAAGAGTCAATCACCTTGAAGAAATTATTAGCCAAAACATTTAAATCTGAAGCACAATCAGGAAGTGTACTTAAGAGTTATAAATAATAAGAACAAACTCAGTCTAAAATCAAAGTACTGTAGAGAACTTCTCATTACATACTCACTCAGTACGTCACTAGCACAATTACCCTTAGAGCACTTGGCCACCTACCAAGTCTGATCTTAAAAGTTACAGCTTCAGGCAGTGATGGATATGCTTGTTTTTAAAGACTATATCAATATAAATATCATAGGAACTCTGCATTAGTGGAAGAAATATGCAAGTGAATACTATTCCAAAATTTAATAAATAATAATGTCATTGACCACATTTCAGCAGGTAAGTCTGCAATCTGCATATAAAAAAAAATTTGCTTCATTGTATTATAAAAAGGATCAAGAACTTTAACTAGTATTAATTTCTGACAGTTTATGCATGTAAAATGAGTTCTGAAAGTAGATGAAGATCAACAAAATTTCATTTGACCCAGACTACTAAAATGTTGTGTAACAGAAGCAACAGACTGTTTGAACCATTTAGGTTTATTAAAAAGGTCTAGGCCTTCACAGTTTTAGAAGTATTTCATGAGAATTTCACAGTTCTTTGATGATCAGTTATTTGACAGATTTCAGTATGTCAGTTTTTTGGGGAAAAGAGGTTTCCAGAAGCATCATATTGCCTGGAAAAGGCTTAAAGCTGTGGCTCTAACAACTCAAGTTGGACAGTACAAAAACTTGGTTGTTGTATTATATCATTCTTATTTGTGAGGCAGCTACTGTTGACAACAACATCCTCTGGTACACATATTGAGGTCATAATCTCACCAAGATAACACCGAAACTAAAGTAGCAGTCCAATATATATCTAAAATACACCTTGTATTTTAGTTACTACATTTGTAGAGGAAATGAAAAGTTAAGTTTGACCTGCAGTACTGAAAATTAGGAACAGGAAGGGGCAAAGATCTGCATTTATTTAACTGTTGACTAGGACTGTTCAGGTGCGTTACCTAAAAGCCTAGTAAGAGATGAGAACAGATGCAGACTACCAACATGAGGACATTTCTATGATCATTAATTGTCATTTGAAATTTAAAAGAAATTATAAAGAGAAATCTTAAAACATCTTAAAAATTAATAAATGCACCTCATAAAATGCTGTAGTTGTAATGCACAGTTTTTCAGCTCAAGGACATTTTCAGTTATTGCTTTCCCTACTGTGCTTTAAATACCAGGTAAGTCTCAAATACACACAACCAAATGGAAAACAAAATCACTAAGGCCCATTGTACCAGACACCGGTATAATGTCACCATAAAGATGACATTTTCCCCAATGTCATTTTTAACATGTTTGACAGATAGCTTAAGAAGTTGTTATCATTCAAATGTTAGGAGCAGATTGCATTTTTCAGCTGAGAAATTTTCCTGAGTAAGTCTTTTAGAGTCACTGCCATGGAGTTAAAAATCCAACTCAAGTTTCAACAGTAAGAAAACCTTTTACAGCAATCAGCATAAAAATATCCGAACAGGGTACTGCAACCGGCTTATCAAACACAGGCACATTACACACATGCATATTCTTTCTATAATATGCATGTTATTACACACACACAAAGATATATAGATTGATGTATATATTTATATGAGTTGCTGTGTAACAATGCCAATGGCTGAAACAAAAGTATATACTGCTTTTGCTTAAGTTTTTCTTTATAGGAGTCAACACTGATACCTTTTTCTTTCCAGCTGAGGAGTATCCAATGTTGTCTGTTGATTCATTGCTTTAATCCAGTAAATAAGGGCTTGAAAAACATATGCTACATGCTTTAGTGAACAGACATCTAGAACAGGAAGGACATCTGAATGCTCATCATTGTGAGAACGCATCAACGACAGCGCGTAGTTCAGGAAATCACCACGTGCCGACATCATTCCCTGGCGGGCACTGAGTAAAGTAGCACGTCTAGTGAAAGAAAAGGATTGAATACAGAGCAATTAGATTAGGCATCACAGGAAAATGAAACCTTTATGTATTAGTCTCGATATTTGAAATATGGATGTAAAACCTCAATAAACCACACACAAAAACAGTCTGATAAGAGTTACAATCCCATGGCAAGCAGTTCAGATGCAGTGTATTGTAAACAGCATTGAGAGGAGTCTAGTGCATCCCAATAAACAAAACAGTAGCAACAACACAGGAAGCCTACTTCAATCAAAACAGTAACTACACTGCTATACTAAAAAATCAGATTCCTAAAATGTCAGTGAATAAGATTTGACTATAAAAGTGGTAATTCATATTACATGCAATAATCAAACTATTTTTATACCTTCTTCCCTCAAGTGTTCTTAAGCTGGCTTCCTCACGGGCTGTCATCCTTTCCCTTCTAGCTGAGTTCTGAGAAGCGTGTAGAGGATGATTTGGATGCCCAGGATCACCAGCAGACGATAACGCAGAACCATAACGCAGCTGAGCTTCAGTAGAGTCCATGATACTAACCATCCAATTCCAGGTAGGAATAAGCTTTTCTTCTACATAATTCTATAGAAAATGAGATCAGTTTTGCAAACAATAGAACTAGAAGATGATAATGCAACCTAAAACATAAGCCTTCACCTGATTCCCTACAAAGAGGATGAAAACCATGCTCAAGAATGACCAATGATCAGGTTTTGAAAGCTCTTTTGAGACTGCTGATTTACTTTGGTGGTATATGACTCTCTTCACCTAATATTTTGATATCTGTAAAGCATTCTCACCATCCCCTCTCTCTCTTTTGGGAGTCTCTTCTACTCCTCACCTTATGACCACTCAGCATCTCCCAGGTACACACATCCTGGGGGTTTTAGCTCAATTCCTGACTTTTAGTGGCTTTAACAGCCCTCATTCTGCTATGGCATTCACCAGCCAGATCCTTCACCATTCTTCATGCCTTGCAACTTACTCAGTGAGGATGACAAAGTTAAGACCTGCACAGAGAACTATGTCTGCATACAACTTCTCCTCCCTGTCTAGTCTTCTCTTCATGTGTTCCCAGCACAGGCTGTGCAAACCTGCATTTCTTGGCATTTGCTAACTCCATTGACCTGTTTTTTGATCCAAATCAGACTGCTTTCTTCATTCCTCTACAAACTGATCTTCAAAAACAACCCCCCCACTCTTAAATGTTCTTGTGTCCACTGAACTAACAAAATGCTGTCTCAACCCTATTTCTGTATCCAGACAAAACTCCCACTGTCAAACTTTCACATGGTAATAACAAACATCTTGCTGCCTCAGCTGGACAGATCTCCACTTTTACCATTAAGAATCTCCTCAACAGAAAATTATTTTAGCTTCCTCCATAATAAAACTACACTCTCTTATCTCTTTTCCTGTGTATTTACCCCAGTGTTTGATACCAGAATATCTTTCTAACCTTCCTCTCTCAAATCAGAAGCCTTTTCCTTCCATCGCATTGCGAAAATAGAGCCATACAAATACTGTGTGACTCAATTACAAGGAAATATATTGTCATCAGGTTTTCACATCCCAGCACACAGCACTACTAACAGAAAACAGCATCATTTGATTTCTTGGCCCCCCCAAAGCAGCCATGTTATTCTGACAATTATTTTTGTACTAAATTCAGCAGAGATTATTTCACTCTATACACCGTGCTCACATACAAGTTGATACATATTTTCCTAAACACACTGGAGTTCCTCTTGGGTTGTCAGTCTTTGCAACTTATGCCTCTGCATGTCAGACACCAGTCTTCTCCTTCAAGTATTTTCTCTAGAGATGCATTTTACATATACTTTCAAAAAACAACAGTCAAGAGCACTGTACCAAAAATATGCACATAACACAGAAAGGATGTATTGAAATTATGTTCCTCTACAAAATTTGCATGCTCTTACCTGCAAGTTAACTGCATCTTGGTAAGTCAGCTTCACTGCAGCTGGGATCTGGGAGTATACTAAATGATTGTATTTGGGAATCAGACCCATCAGGTCAGATATCTGCCGTATCACAATACTGTATGCTCTTGCCAAACTGCTTGCAGACGTCAAATAGCTGCTCGCATTGCTGGCTTCAAGCGCTGCGGCTGCTGCGGCAGCACTTGTACTGATGGTACCACTCCGACGTAGGTTTGATGGGTCAATATAAATCAAGCCTGCTGAACTTGCTAAACATAAAAGATGATATGATATTAATGATTTAATTTAATATCTTCTATATGTTATGTTTCGTGTATTGACTGATATAATGAAGATTTCCAGAAATAACCATGTAAATATTACTGACATCACAGCTGTAACTAGCAAAAAATTACTAGCTACACTAAGCATACACAGATCTTCTTAAAACTGTAGCAGATCCTTCCGTTTTTTTAAAATTCAAAACTAGAACCAGAACAGTCAAGACAGGTCAGCACTAAGACAAAGAGACAAGATTTTCATCCTTGAGAGAATAAACAAGCACAGAGGAAGGAAAAAAGCCAGAGCTAACTGCCACTCATACATGCAATTTACTCAGACTTGCCTGCTGGGGTTGACGTACTAGAAGGAGCTGTGCTAGTGGTCCTCTGGTTTTGGGTATTCCGTACAGCCCATTGCATGGAACGGGGAGCCTGGGCAGCACCGTTGGCGTGTGAGCTATTTGTGGTTCGTTCCAGAGGCTCATCAAGCATGAAGGTCTCCTGCTCTATGTCATCACTCTGACTGCTGCTGCTATCAGAGTCGCTGGAATCATTTGACTGAGAGTCATCTTCAGAAAAAAATGCTGGCACACTGCTTGCTCCTATTGAGAAAATAAGCAATAAACAATAACTGACAACTGCATATCTGTGCACATATGCATTGTAAACTTTTTCCATGAGAAGAAACTACATATACTAAAAAGGTTCAAGTACCACTATTGAAAATGTTAAATAAATTATCCCTACAAGATACTGCTAATTGTCTCCAGGTTTCAAGAAAAAGAAGTATGACTCCTTATATTTCAAAACATTAATTAAGAAATAATTTGATTTAAAAATTCTTTGCTGATTTTAACCCCAGGCAGTGAATTCTAAAAATTATGCTTCCAAACTGGACAATAAAGCAGTTGTTCTCAAAAAGCTGCACAATGTTTGCTCAGGTTTTGTGTATTGTTTTAAACCATAAACCATTGTTTTAAACTTCTATGCTAAAAGTGAGAACATTTAATTTCATTTCACAAGAGTGCAAGGTGATCTCTGTCTAACAGATGCACAAGCTCCTTAAGAGCAAGAGAGATAGATCACATCTTAATGCATATTTTGTCCAAAAAGTCTGCACAGTACCTTCCTATTAGAACAAGGGAAAAAGAGGAAACATGGGGAAGGAGGACAGTACTTAATCCTAATATCTAAATTTAAAGAGCTAGATTAAACACAAGAAGAGATGGAGTACCTGCTTCTGACCCCGCAGTAGCTGCAGTGACAACACTTCTGCGCCCACTGGCATTGTCCTGGTTACTGTGGTTACTCTCACTGTCACTTTCTGTTTCAGCAGCAGCTAACAAATCCAACTCCATATCACTGCCTATAAAAACAGTATACAAAACATCCCATATTTAGAAAGAGAAAAATTACTGCAGTGACTCATGTAAGACACATTAAACAAAACCCAGAGCCTCTCACTATAGCAGAAGTTCATGGATATGCAGGGAGGTCATAAAAGCAGTGCAGAGGCAACAACACTTGGAGTGTGCTTTCTTATTTTCCAGAAATTAGTGACCCCCAGCCCTCTCACTCTGCACTGCACATGTACATTCAACACACACCGAAAATAAAGGCTTTAAGGATTCAGAATTAGTCACTCGAGCCAAAAGACTCCACAACTCTTCATACACATGTATTAGGACAATTAACCATATGCTGTTTCAAACTAGTATCTAAGGAATATCTGAAAACTTTAAAAAAATCTGATTAAATATAAAGGTTCTATTCCAGTTTAAGTTTTGAGAATGAAATGTTTGAATATTCAGCAAATTAATAAACAGGTTTACTGTACTGTAAATGGGTTGACTGGAAACACAAAGCACAATCAGAAAGAGAAGATAGTTTTTTTTAATCATAGCTTCGGGCCCTCTAATCCCAAACTAAGTAATACAAGACAAGTGGTATTAATGTCAGATATTTCTATAAAGAATTGAATAATCTTATCTACAAAATATTGAACCATAACTTAATATTCCATGACTAGTTTGAGAACTAGTTCCCATGATTCAGATCCCTTCTGAGAATACATCTACCACAACTATGATTTTATCATCAGCCATACAAGAGCTAGGCTATTTTTTTAGTTCTTCAAGTACTCTATGTCAACATTTTACAATAGCAAATACAAAAGGCAAAATACATATTGTTAACCAAGAACACAGTATCATTTGATGCCTTTGTTTTTTTTAATACTTGGGACCTTAATATTTTTTTCTCATGCAGAAAGAGAAAAATAAAAATGTTCTTGTACTTGCCTACTACAAGTTATGTATAATTTTATCGCCTTCTGTAAGATGTGTAGTCTGAAACCCCTGGAGTCTCTCTACTCATGCAAATCTCCCGAATTTTTATAACTGGTGACTTCAACGATGCCTTTACTTTTCGATTAAGATTTCTCATTCAACTCCCAGTGTGTAGGATGTACATTATACATACCATCCTCATCATGCTCATCATGCTGCCCTTCTGCTTCAGCATTTTCTTCACCACGTTCTTCCTGTTCATCGTGATGGTCTTCCTCACCAGCCACCCCCTCAACCACTTCAACCTGGAAAGAGCATTGTAATTTTATGCTAGAATATCTTCCATACCAGAGATAATTTATGTGTTTTCAGAAACACGGTGCAATATTTAATTTAGAAACTAAGCAACAAAAATCACATATTAGAAAGGTGACCTCAAAACTGAACTGATGTGAACAAAAAATGAACTGATAGCCACAGCAGTTGTACATGGCTATACAGTCTAAAGTGTTGTGGAGAAAAAAAAAATCAAGTCTACAAATAAAACGGCCTTGAACATTAGATTTTAATGCTGAAAGGATAAAACTGACTACAAAACCTAGAGTTAGTTCCTAAATATTGAAGAGGTATCATCTAGCTAAAAGACCCTCTCGCTCTCTAATAGAACCTACATAAGAGCAGCCGTGTGCTGAAAGATTTTAAAACTTTTTCAACAGGGAGTTATAACAGAAATAGAATTGAAAACAACAATTAAAAATGTCTATTAAAAATGCTTACAGCACAGTATGATTTCATGGGGTACTACTCAATATCTTGAGGTCTTGATGCATGGATTTCTGGTTCAGATGTTAAAGGTGTTAAAGATGTGCCGGATTGAGAAGAAAAACCAAATACAAAAAAGAAAACTGACCTCTTCCACATCTGCTGAAACAATATCATCTTGTTCTTCATCCCTGCCACGAACTGGTTGTGACTGGCTGATTCGTCTTTGCTGAGGATTCCTTATGATGTAAGATGACTGAGATTGACTAGAACTTAAAAAAAAAAAGACCAAATAATTAGATTTGGACCTCTGGATGTCACTTAAGGTAAAGCAAAAAAAAAACCCCAAAATAAAATCACTTTAAAAGTCATTGACAAAAATGAATAGTGAGCATTAACAAATTTTACCTGCTAGACTGGTCAGATGATGGTCTGGGTGGCAGAGGCTCCACAGAAAACAGTTCTTCACTTCCCTGCATAGCGTCTATACTAGTGCTAGCGAGAGTAAACGGTGCAGTAGGACGTGCAATTCCCATCCTGACTGGAATAATCAGAGACTCTGCTACATTGCACAACTCTTCAACAGCATAGGGCAACAATGCCTGGAATACACGTTTACATTTTCCAATTGGCTGTGGAATAAAATTGCTAGGGGAAAAAAATACAGAAAAATAAAGGTCAAATACGTCTTTTTTCCCCAAAAATCCTTCACGGCAATATTATTTGTCTTGACTTTTTGAGAAAAAAAATCTTTAACAGAGACAGACATTTGTGTGTATAATAACAATGTGCACAGCTATCCAAGGTAGTTAAAAAGATGTATCATTCCGTAATTCAAGACTAAGGCTTGGTATCTAAATCTACTACTGACAAACAATGATAGACTGCAATTTTAGCATGTCAAAAAAAACTCCTTCCAAAAATCCTAACACTGTAAACAGAAAGGTTCAGTATGAACATATAAGTTTAACAAGCATTGCATTAAAAAGCTACATGACATATCACCAGCTGTTGAGCCATCCTGAGGTTTGCATCTTTCCACGTCTGTCTACAGACCACAAATTGATTCAGATGTTTCTGCCTATTGTTGATTTGTATCAACTCATTTAATAAGAGAATAAATATTTAAATAAAGAAAAAAAAGGCAACCCCCCCTCCCCCCCAATCAATACACACATCTCCACCCCTTACTTTTTCTTTTTGGAGGAAGCCATTTCCACACTAAGAATGACAAACACTCTTGCCACAGAACGCAGAAATCTCATTGTAACAGCAATAGCTTCTTCTCTGCGTCCCGGTGTATACTTGTTTTGTAACTCCTTTACCAGAGTACCCAGCAAAGTATCTAAGAGCTGAAGAAACAGGTCATTACAACGCAGTTTAGACACATAAAACAAGAAAGATTAAGACTCAAAGGGAGATCACAGTCATTGCAGTATAAATTCACAAAACCAAGACTGACTTGAAGTTAGTTTCAAATTAACCCCCAAGCATATGATCCAAAATACACTATAGTATCATATTATTCAGAAAATCTATGTAAAACATGACTAAGAGTGCTTACCAAAATGTCTGCTGTACACTTGACAATAAGGCAGTGTGTAAAACAGTCCAAGCGAATAGTTCCACTTTGCTGATTAAGGTAAACTTGCTCTTCAGGCAGAAGATGACCTATCCTACTGCTTGCACTAAGACTTGGAAAAAACAAAAAGAAAGGAAATAAATTTATGTAAGTCAGCAGGTATCAAATATCAGATTAAACTTTACAATGACAACTATGTGTAAATACACACGGGTCTTTATTTTCCTGGGAGCCAAACATGATCATGGACTTCAGTGCATTCCAGTCCTGCAAAACACGTTCCAAAGCAAGCTGGGCAAAACGAGGAGGTTCTAAATCATGATCAGGCATATCAGAATCTAAAAAAACCCAAAAAAACAAAAACAAAACGAAAAAGGCAATATAAGAAAGAGGTACTGAAATATGGAATTTGCCATTTATTTCACTGAAATGGCTCTTACCTTCAGGATTTGCAGTTTTACGATTACGATCTTCCCTAATTCTAGGTGGTCTGTACTGACAGTGTTCTACAGTTTGTCTGGCAACTGTCTGTACTAAAAACAACAGCAGATGTTCTCCCCTGCAATGAAAAAATTATTAGTGGAAGTATGATATACCACATATTTTAAAAGAATAAATATTTTTCTGGCCTAGTCATTGCAGATATGAACTTACCTGCTATTTGGCATGGTGACAAGATTTGTGGTGGTAAGCAGGCGGTAAAGGAGATCAAGGCGAGCAGACTTTTGTCCAGCAATCAGTGTTTTACACTTGCACTTCTCCCAGCAATCACAGTAGGCTGTTGGAGATGTTCGTTTGAGCCTACAAGAAATAGAAAAGGTGAGGTGCAAAGCTGTTCAGTAACACACCAATCTTCTCTGAACAAGCTGAGAGGGGTTAAGTGTACACCTTAAGATTTCTGCTGGAGTTTGTTTCTTACAGTAGCAAGATGACAAAACCTAGCTTAAAGAAGAAATAGAGTTTATATGTGGCAGCATTTGACATTTGCTATTCATGTTTCTTACACTCATTTAAGAGGGCAGTTTCACTACAGAGCTTTCCCTAGTTCCTTAGTAAAGCTCATCCAAGACAATTTATTCTTCCCTAAAATAGCCTCCACCCAAGAAAGTTAAGTTGGAAATACTCATGACATGCAGTAAAATCTCAGTAACCATTACAGTGCTGAGAATATCTTTATAATTGTATCTGTTAGCTTATTATAGCTACAATATTAATGCTGTAAGATTCACAGCCTGTAACAGCAGTACAAAACATATGCAGTTTCAAAGCTTTAGGCGAGGTTGATCTGACATTTCTTGATTGCTTGCTCATTTTTCCCTTTATTACAGTTATCTTAAGAGATTAATATGCTGCACTTCTTAAGGAAAATTCACAAAAATGATCTGTCATCAGGATTAACTGGCTTCAGAAAACTTCTGGGGGCACCCAAAATGAAAACAGTATTATTTAGATACAATATTCTTAGAACATTAGGTACTTTGTGGGTGTCAGAATTACTCATTTACTGTAAATTCTACAAAGTGAAAAGTACAAGACTGCTTCAGGTTACTGTTTTAATTCTGACCCACAAAATAAATCTCACAGAGCAGAATAAAAGAAGGCATTTGAAGTATTAATCTTCTTTGTCTAAGACTGGAACACTTTAGACAAAGAAAAAACTTATTAACTATCAGTAAACAAAGGAAACAACAAAATATTGATTTAATTATAAGAAACAGAACACAACACTTACTTGCAGTCATGCCCTTTGTGACAGACCCTTGCACATTCTGTGCAACAACAAAGTGATTCCAACAGGCCACACGTTCGGCATTCAAATATATCCTAAAAAAAAGTTACCAAAAATATTGTGCCTAGTTCTCTTCCTACTGCACTTGCAATCTCACAGTATTTCAGGGTACATAACATTGCACTTGTTCAAACTGATGCCTTCACTTAGAAGGAGGTCAGTTCTAGAGAGTGAACTTTTGTTGCGAGTTGGAGTGTTCAGTGTTCTCAAAGACCTCTGTCCACCCAACTTCTTGCCAAAGTTAAGCGGAGGGGGAAAAGCCACACCCGTTTATAGCCATGTTCTGAGGAACACAATCAGCTTTGAGAGTACAAAGCAATTCAGGGAGGCAGTAACTGCACCAGACATAAAAGTCACAGTAATTTAAACAATGCAATTAATAATTTAAGAGTCGGATTAGTAGACTAACACAATACATGGTCGAAACATATTTCTATTTACTTTAAAAGAAAAAACCACCTGAACTTACTTGGTTAATATGTTCTGCGCCAGTCCAGGTAAAACTGCATGTATCATTACAACACAACACATACAAAGGAGAATCATCTGGATTTGTACCAGAAGGACAAACCATTCCCATGAACACATCATCTTCTTTTTCACTGGAAGCCGCTTCAGCTAAAACGATCAATACAACACCAGTGTTAAAAACAACGACCCCAAAATAACCAAAACCTAACAACAGAATCCATACCCATTACAAAATCTCATAAAGAATTAGAAGCTTGAATAAAATCTATTTGAGCTTTTCGAGAAAACTTTCTGCTTGTCAAATTATTTCTGATAGAAGCTGCTGAAAATCCCTGACTGAAAAACACAACCATCAACTCTTCCCTTGTTTTAAATTCACTGATACTTTAATCAATTCAATCAATTCAGTGAACCACCATTTTGAAGGACTGTAGGCAATATTCTTAAAAGGAATGTCTTGTACCACACACAGTCCTACAGAACTGTGCTATGACAATGTCAAATCCACTTAAGTTTTTTCCTAAGTTCAATTCCACATATTTCTCTTAAATAACTAAATATCACCATTGAAAAATAGTCACAAAACATTTGTTTGTATGTAAGTCTTTCAGGAACAGGATCTATCTTGGCATACTGCTTTATCATATCAGGTTTTTTTCAATTCAAAGAAAGAAATTCCAGGTGATACCTTTGTGCTACCAAAAAATAGTACCTAAATCCACTGCTTTGAAAAGCAATGAATTGCTGAAAAGACTATAAAGAACACAAAACCAATAATAATCTTAGAAATCTATTGTAATATACAAACTACAGAGAAAGATACTCCGTAACAGCAAAATGTCCAAACCATGCAGCAATATACAGTTTTAGTAACGACTCTGCACACATATTAAGCATGCACACCCTTCAGAAAACTTTAGGAAACCACATGCTAATAATTACTGAGATTGTTGTACCTTTAGCAATCTTTTGTGCAGTTTCTAGAATTGTAATTGCAGCAGGATATGCCCGGCCACTAACTGCTGACATAAATGGGGTCATGCCTCTTGCATCCCTAGGGAAAAAAACAACAGACAAGTTAAAACATTGAATTTTTTTGTTATAACATGCAGTGTAGGACACAAATATATGAAAATTCTGCACTGCTAATCTTGTGCAAACAGAAAAGCCACAGAGTGAATAAGCACTCTTATTTGTTTTACTTCTGTGAAACAGACCTACTTTTAGAGGATGGCAGGACACAAAAACAGTTGATATTCTAACTCCCTTCATTTTAACTAACAGGCTTTTAAATAACCTTTTTAAAAGGGCTTCTACGTAATATATTTCAGGTGATATAACATTACAAAGGAGAGCAAGAATTCATATGAAAATCCTTACTTAGCTGACAGCAATTCTCGCAGATAAGGTTGCAGAACAACACTATCACACAGTAATTTCAGTATGAAATGAGCATTTGCCTTCCGATCCTTTGATTCCACTACAGACGGTTCGGTGGAAGGACCTGTAATGAGAAAAAAAAAATTGAAGAGAAACAGTTTTTCCTTAAAAAAAATATTACCTGTTAAAAGTAAATAATTCAATGATTCACTGGGGTGATTAATTAGTAGCTTGACTATTCAGTGCTTTCAGCAATACTTCACTGAAGTATTGTAAATTTCAGTTCCAAATTACATTCTGAAATACACAGAGCAATCCCAATTTCATACTGATTACCACAGCTTTGCATATTTGACATTCCCCAGGTAAAAACAAATTTTTACATCAAACATAACATAGTGCTTCATTTACTTTCTGCACACTTGTGAAATTCTGCTTCAATCCAATCTTCATCTGATAAGAGGCATTTTCATATGCAGAAAGTCTGTGCAAGCAAAGACAGCTTTTGAGATAATTTTCCTTCTAAAGCATAATCAAATAAGCAGTATGTCCTCACCTGGTATTGTGGAGGTGCTAGGTCCTTGGCCGGTGCCAGTCGCTGCTGTGGTAAGAGATCCCACAGCGGGGGCCAGGATAAAATCAATGTCACCATCTTTCAGTAAACAGAACAGCAGGATGTATATCAATACATAAAAACATCCCTAACAACATGCTCTTGCTGCAGTGTCTAACACACTGCAGGTTTTCTGTATTTAACTGGTACTCTGTCCTACAAAAGGCCACTTTCCTAGATCAGTAACTCAGCATTACAAAGAGCACTTCCCAGAAGTTTGACACCAGCGTTAGAAAGACACAAACTGGATTTGAAAACAGCTGTTAAGTCTTCGGTAAACTCTTAATGACCTCAATGACTTCTTGCTACCTCAATGGCATTAGACAGACCTCAGAGTGAGACTAAAATAAGTTGTTCACCTTAAAAGCTATCGGTTCCTTTATCAACTCTCTCCTTCTACAGTATAATGTGATACACGAGCAGACTTACCTGGATCCATTGCAGGAGGATCTGGAACCCAGCTGGGAGGAGCAATTGGTGGAGAAACCGGGTCCTGGTGATCACTGGATGAAGCACCAGCTTCATGTCTGCCCAGTCCAGCAGCTCTCAAGGATCTCCTCATCATTTCCCTTAATCTCAAACTGAATACAAAACCAAGGCAAAAATACTCTCGTTTTTGTTTATAATTAGAACATTTTAAAACAGAATTTCACACTGGGAAAGGGGACCATTTTATTTCAGCATAAAGAACTACCCTAGAGGTATTTTTCTTTACCATATTCCATTTTGTTGCAACAGAATACAACGGCCTTGAAAGAAGAGTCAGCCAGCAATGCATCAAGACAGATTTGAGCCCAGAATGCACCCCTAGTCACCACAGCACTGCCTGTTGCAGGCAGCAGCTGACAGGCATTATCACCACTACCTGACATTCCTTTTACCCCAAGCTCACTGCCAGGGTGTTAAGCCTGTGCAAGGATTTGCTCTTGTTGCTACTGCTTTTTAAAATCTAACTACAAGCTGTTAATGAAAGAGTGGAAAAATGGGTCTTGAAAAAACTTATTTTCAGAGGAGTTATTTGTTTAAAGTTATTTAACATGAAAGTACTACTTCACTGAGGACAGTCAGTAAACAATTTCAAGAAATTCAGTATCATCTTACTAAAGGAAAAGGTGTAGGAATAGGTGGTGGTGTTGGGTTTTTTTAAATGCACTTCCTCTTAAGATTAATGTCTCCTAAGACGTCAGAAGGAAGCTTCAACCCTTACCCTTATCTTCCATATCAAAAAAGATTATGGTGATAAGGACTGTAGCTTGGGAAGGATAAAGGCATCACTTCATGTCAATTGCTCTGACGAGATATCTAAGTAAAAGAATTGTACTGTGCCCTCAGACAGAGTGCTCTGAACTGACTAGAACTCAGTACAGATACCATCAAATTCCTTCCAAGTAAGCACCACTCAGTTCCATCACAAAAAGAGGAAGAACATAAATGTCATCAGAAATTACAATTCTGTCAGAAATATCCTTTAGAGCCCCCTCAATACAAAGGACTCTCACTTGTACAATGATTGCTTAGGAAAAAAAGAATCAACTCAAGTTCTTCCCCACTGGTGTTGGTCTAAGTATTTATCTGCATAAGTGACCACTTCTCTCAGAAATTCTCTTAAAACGAGCCTGGGCACCCGGACAATACTTCCGTGATATTTAATACTCCTTGGTAAAGAACACTAGAGCTTTTCCTCAAATTCCCTCTCCCCACAAGGAGGAGCATTTTCACTTCACAACTGAGGAGACAAAACACCAATCCCAGAAAATAGAATTAATTTAGAAAAATCCCACCATTATTTTTCACACCAGAAAAAGCTTAAATAAAACCCACTGGAGCTGTAGTTTGGTGCTTGAAGAAGTGAAATCTGACTTTAGGCTAGTAATAGAGCCCATTCTCATACTAAACTAAAGGAAAGAACTAATAAAGGATTGGTAATTAATATGGCAATTAGCATACAGAAAACAAGAAGAAAGCATTACTATGTTTACCTTCTGCTGCTTGATGATCCTGCCCTATTTCCTGGACCATTGCTGGACACAACAGAGATTGCATTTGCAATAGCTTCGACAGCTGAGAGCCTTTCAGCAAATGTATTCCTTTCAGAGCGCTCTGCTTCTGAAAAATTAAGAAAAGTGTCAGTGCTAAGATTTCAATTGGGAAAATTATAAGAAAGTAGTATAAAATATGAAATGTCACTAGTCAGAAAATGCTTTCTGCCTTTTTTTTTTTTTTTTTTTTTTTTTTTTTTTTTTTTTTTTTAACATTTAGAGGGACAGAACTTAATGATTCTGACTGGGTTTGGTTTCTAAAAGGCCATCAAGGAAGTAAATTCAAAGTACCCAAGCTCCAGTAAAAGCTTTCAGTTTTCAATATCATCAAGAGACAAGGACCTAACATGTAGCTGGTTCAGATACTTGTTGAGTCAAGGCTTCAAAAGAATGACAACAACAACAAAATGCTGAAACCAAACCAATCAAGCAACCAAAAAAAAAATACACATACAAACCACACTTTACAATGAGCATCCATGAATAAAGCAGCACAAACAGTTTGCATTAGAAAGAATGAGCATTTCTTCTAACATCTACAACCCTAAGCACCATAACACCTAAAGGTTCTATTCATAACGAGGACTGAATTGTGTCAAGTGCAATACAAAAAAAAAAAAAAAACACAAAAGCTTCATTGTAAAGTTACAATACAACTTGAAGCAACGACCTGAAGCAAAGACCTAATGTAGGTTTATTTATCTGCAAGATAAATACACACATAAAGCAGTAAAGTCAGCTGTACAAGGTTTGCACAGAGTAACAATCATTGTTTCTTTAGGAACTACTGACAATTAAAGGTCGCATAACCACTACACATCAAACTGATATGAATCACGAGCATCATGGAGCCAGAAAGAACTGACAGAGAAGTCACTTCTCAGCACAGCACAGCCCAGGAGAGGGACAATTTTCCTTTCAGTGAAGTGAAAGACAATTTTTGGTACAAACTAGAAGGAAAAGCCATATTTCTGAACACAGAAAAATAGTTCCTTAAAGTGACTCTGATACTTCTTTCAGGACAAGCATCAAATTTGCTAGGGCTAGTGCTCACCTTCCACCTTCCAAAGACTTTTTGAGCTGACAGTCATATTATACACTTATTTCATATTGACAGCACTAAGATCTAGATAATTCCTTTTTTTTTTTTTTTTAACAGGAAACTGCTATTAATACCTGTCATTTGAAGAAGGAAAGAGGTAAGCCAATGGTGTTTGTCAGCTTTTATAGTGTGTTTATTCTTTATATCTTTCTACTCGTCACTACCTGAAAGAGCAAAGATCTTAGGTTTTGCTTGTTCAAAAGCATGTGCAGGCTTCTTAGACAAAAATCACCTACTACCCACAGCAGATGACTACTAAGCACTTGCAGAGTACCACTCTTGTGCCCCTGGCTCTACACAAGTTCACCTGTAGCAGAAAATGAATTGCCATTGTATTTGTGCTGTACTCCTTTCTCAGATCCACTAGTTCTCTTAACTCATGACCCATCACTTAGTACCTCTGGACCCCTCACACAGCAGGTCACAGCTCTGAGAGTGATCTCTCCAGCAATACAACCATTCTCTGCAACACTTGTTCTGGTGAAAGTAAACTGTAACTGAATTTTTGCTGTTCCACTTACAGAGTTAACATTCATTTTTGGAGACCCATCAATCATAAATGTTTTGGCTCTAATGGTAATTTGCTGTTCTGATGGCTAATGAAATCTGTCCCAATTCCCTAGAGAAAACCCCTCAGTTTTCATGTGTTCAGTGATGTTGGCTGAAATTCACATCATAACTCTTTAATGATTTCACATGCTTTGGACACTTCTTTTGGACATGTTTCTTCCAAGACCCTTTCTATTGGCAAGAGTGAGGAGATACCAAAAACACAGAAACAGAGCTGCCTTCCCCCAGCTTTGTATATGTGGGGCCACTTTTCCTGCAATTCATTTACCCAACATTGCAGGAGCTATGGCAAAATAAAGGCACAGGATCTGAGAGAAAAGGCGAAAAAACTTATCCCTGCCCTCAATTATTTCTTTCTGTCACAGGGAGCAATCTATATAAAGAAGAGCAAAGAATCTCAGGCAGGTACTAGCAGGGAAGGGGTACTATGTTCTGAAATTGTTAAGAAACATCATATCTGTAGTCTGGAATTGAAGCCTTTACTCACAAATCAAAATTCTTTTACAGTTTAAGAGATGGCCTTAAAAGTCCCAGACAGTAACATTAGTCACCACTTCCCTCCAGATGATACACCAAAAATAAGCTTGCCCTAATACCCATCACTAACAGTTACAGTGGAAGCTAAATGTGACCTGAATCTAAAGATATGAATCCCCTTTAAGAACAAGTTTTATGAGGGGAAAGAGAGAGGCAGAGGAGTGTTACAAGTCTATCAGGTTCACGTTTTTCATTTTTCAGAAAGTTAAATTACATCCAAATGAAGTTACTGGGAAAAAACTGTCAAGGTTGCAAAGACAAGCACTCAAATTAGGAAAAGTCAGATTAAGTTTGCCTATGCATCCTTATTTCAGATTTGTTGTGTGCTTACAGTAAACCAATCTTCAGTAAAGACTTCGGTAAACCAGTTACACAGTTGGGGTTTGTTTGTTTATTTTGGGTTGGTTTTTTGTTTTGAATTTTTTTGTCACTCCACCCACCCTGCCCCCAGCAACAAGACCCCTGCCTCAATCAGTGCACAGGATGGACGACACACTAAAGATGAAGGATTGTACAATGAGCAAGCTGTTTATGCCTTGTTTGCTGCAACATTTGGAAGGGGTGAGTAAGGCAGCAACAACTTCACAAAGAGAGGGAGAAACATTGTCTTGTGTTTAATGCCACTGAACATCACTCTGGAGAACTGGAACCTATTTCTGCCACATCTAACAGCACACAGAACTTTGTGAAACAGGTTTTTACAGATGATCATGATACATTTTACTAATTTCTCGACACCTAAAAGGTGCCTGACTCACAGAAATAATTAGCATTCACAGATCAACTAAAACTACTATTTACAGCTCTAGAATAAAGTGTTTTGAAATTACACCTATTCAAAAAAATGAGATCAGGCCCTAGGCTTCTCAAACAGAACCCTCAAAATTAATTAATACTTTGAATACTGAAAAACTTCAAGCAAGAGATGAGAAAACTGCAGCATTACCCCCATTCTATAAATAGGGATATGAGGAACAATTAAGTTCTATAAATGACTAAAATTCAATGACAGCACCATACAAAAATCCCACAAGGAAGTTCATTCATTATTCAGTGCAGGGTTTGTATGGTGTGCAATAGTTAAGGAATGGGGCCACACACTGAATGATGAGGATAAAAAGAAATATTGAATAGCTACCCATTCGGTGAGCACCGTCCATCTTGTGCACTGAATGAGGTAGTCCTGTGGAAAAAATAGTATGACGGTGTAATTAAAGACCATTTCACAATGCATACCCATGTATAGCACATGGATAAATTTAATTCTGGCATTTCCTAATTTTTGAGTGCTTGACTTAGCAACCTTGTTCTGTTAACATGCTTTTTACATCTCAGTATTTAATAGATTTTTTAAATGGTGTCATGAACTGGCATTAATAGGTCATTCTTTCGCATTTCTTGCTACATGTCAATGGCAAGTAGCATTTCTTATTGGAGGCATTAACATATACTATAACACTTGGAAAATATTAAATGCTGTTTCTCCTAAAAGTTTATTAGTGATATAATGGGGATACTAGTGATATAAAGGTAGAAAAATACTTTCTTCATCTAAAATTAACATGTGAATGTCAAAAGTTCGTCTTTTATAATCAACTTTTGAATTCTTATAAAACCTTATGAGAGTAATAAAAATGTCTCAGCACCTTTGAAAGGCTAGGACACATTTTAGGTGCTAAATTATAATATACCCAAATATGAAGAGAGCAACCTTTATTTCAGATTTCTTGAAAATGCATACAAAGTTTATCTTCAAAGTATTTTCACGATATTGTTGAGCTCACCCTCTTCCTCTTTTGTTTCTTTGTTGCTGGTTGGAAAGCATACAGATACACAGGCATGCAGAATATTACGGTTTCCGTCACATCTGTGGCCAAGGAACGTCTGCAGCATTTGTGGATTCTGATCCAAGACAACTGCTTGTTCAAGATTCATCAGGTATTGTCTGCAAGCTTCATAGTCACACCGAAGAATGTGCTGCATTAATGTTTGTTTCTGTACTCAAAAGAACAAAATATTTTAGAAATTAAAAGTACAAATGGCAGGCATATAACCAACCTTCCTACATACTTCTAATTTTCCATTTTTGAAGTTAATAGAAAGGCCTTTATCTAGGATAATGGCTGGAAGTCAGTGCAGTTGGAAATATGCATGATCTCTAGTAATGTGGCCAGTCTTCGCAAACGAAGATCTGGGAAAGGTGTTTTTACCTTTCAAGCCTGCGCAACGGATTTTTTAGGTGAGACACAGCCTGCGCTG
>JAWWLV010000088.1:131908860-131987057 GCA_035041135.1 Platyrinchus mystaceus
CCTGAAGCAGGACCGGGAATTGAACCTGCGACCTTGGCGCTGAGAGCGCAGCATCTTAACCGCTAGGCCACCAGGGGACCCCCATGATCTCTAGTATAGCACTGCTAAAAACAACTGTGTGCACTCAGGTACAGACAAGCAAAAGGAACAGAGAGGCTTAAGCAGCAGAAGCTGTGAGGCTCACTAAAGCATTCCTTTGGCTTCACAGCTGGTCTCCTAAGGTAGCTTACTTCTATTTCATGGCTACATGTAACATGGGGAAAAGTGGTACAATGGAAGAAACCTAAGGGGGCTACATGAACTAGCTCTTATGTATTTCTTTTTAAAGGAGTGATAAATGCACTGAGAAGTGAACAATTAGAGGCTGTTGAAGGTCTGGGAGGTTCTCCCATATATAACAAGCTCTTCCACAATGATGGAGTACTACTACACTGTGCAATCCATCTCAGTCTAACACAGTACCTGGGGGTGGCAGCAGAGCACACAGCAGATCTAACCACACTGCCCCAAATCACTGAGGAGTTTTTACAAGTATGACATAAGACAGACACTCTACAGGCGATTCAAGTGAAAACACCTTGGCTTGACTCTCACTGTTTCCCAGTGTATGGTCCAAATATATGATTTAAAAAACCCCAAACTTGAAGTACTGCATTCTCCAGAAAACACATTGCTGGATCCCTCAGAAAAACTGTGCACCCATGAGACAAATAAGACTGTACAGTGTTAGTAGACATTTTAAAATGGTAATCATTTTAAAATAATGCCTGAAAGAATCTTACTAATTAAAAGCCTGATACAGAAATCATGCACCCCAAAATGGATCTTTCATTTTACTTGTCAAATGTGTTTGTTTTCATGTTTCTAAGAGAATCTTCTGCTCAAAGTAGCTTGAGATAATGAAAATACAAATCAATATCTAAACACAAAGCTGTTTTAAGCATAACTTTATAACACCAAAGGGAAAAAAGCATGTAATTGGGTAGTAAAGAAAATATTTACCTCAACAGCCATAATGATAATAGCAGCTTTCTTTTTGATGGTCGAGTTAGCAGGAAGATTTGTTAAGGAATGAACACCCATTCCAAGACTACTAATAGGTGGAAGATCAAGCCAGTCGGGGTCTCGTATCCCACCCATACAATCTTTTGCCATTGGATAGATTGTGCCATTTCCATCTCTAAGAATAATTGGTGATTCCTACATTTGGGAAAAAAAGGTTTTATCATTAAGTCTCCATAGTTTATAAATATTATCCTTCCAAAAAGGTCCAGTACTGTTGACTGCCAACAATGACAAGTTTACCTAAGATTCTCATTTATGTCATTGTCTCGTATCATTACAAGTGGTGCAGCATAAGATAAGAGATTCCCCTTTGCAAATGCCCAAAATGTGCTTAACATAGTAAATACTATTAAAAATATCTTCCTTATCATATATGAAATGTATGTATATGTGAAACATATAGTACCTATACTTTCAGCTTACTTAAATGCTCCAAATAAATTTTAACATATTGAAATTCAAGTTCAGTTATTCTGACAAAAACGTTTCCTTCAATTATCCTAAGCAAACTATATTGTGTTTGTGGAACAGTTGCACAAAACCTTGAGATATATATATATATATATATATATTTTAGTGTCAAATACAGGGTTTTTTTCTGTTACCACTTCAATGTATTATCAAGAGTGGATCTTTATCTGACCCAGTTCTAAATCATAGCTAGATAACAAGTTTACACTAACCCAGGAACCATGCTGTCAAGTTTTTTCCCCCTTTTTTTACATTCAAGGTGGAATTTGAGTAAGATGTGCTTAGGTGAATTGATTGCTATTCCCCTTGTGCCTTCAGAATATTAATGGCAGCATCAAGTCTTTCATAACCTGTTTGAAACACTATCTCTCTGCCAGACTTTGGAAAAGAAGGCTGTACCATCTCATTCAAAGATGATGGAAGTGAATTGCAGTGAGGTTAAATGACTGAGACAGAAAACCACAAACCTGTCCAGCTGTAAAAATAGCAACACTTCTCTCATTCTGACCCAGGAATGCAATGCTGCTGGTAGGGAAATTATTTTCCTGTTCAGCCTTTCCTGTGGCGAGGTCAAATATGCAGTATCGAACCCAGTTCCCAGTTTTCAGCACAGCATGCACTCCTTCAAAGATACATGAAGAAAAAAGTGTTTTACTGATGGCATCCAGTAAAAGAACTTCTAACTAAAGCACTTTCAAGGAATTACTAATATCAATGGAAACAACTGTGTATGTTGTTTTGACAGTGGGTGTTTTCCACTAGGAAAAGAGATGGGTAATAATAAACAGAGCTGGACTTACGGGGTAAGTCCTACTTACCTTTTGAATCTACATTTACTGCTAGGATCTCTGTCTTTTCAGGAATACACAGCTTTTTAGGTGTCCTTTGGAAACAGTCAGGAACTTTTGGAGTTCCACCAGTTTTTACAACCTGAAAACATATGTAAAATTTCACACTGCAATTAAGCACACACAGTGCTGACATTTCAAGATACTGATTGCTTCCTTAGTGTTTCACAAACACATACCTGCAGTTCATCTATTCTGAGCAGCCTACAGTCTTGGAGAAGAGAAGAAGGATCAGGATCTGAATTAGAACTGCTCTGACAGTTCGCATTACTGGAGGTGCCTGGAAATTTCACAGCAACATATGCACCATCCACTTTTAGCACCTGCAGGCAGAACACATTACAGTTCTATCAGAAGCTTTGAACAGAATCTGATCTGCTTCAAAACAAACCAGATCTTTATCAGAAAAAGAAAAACATTTACAATAATCAGTGTTAAATTCTACAGCTCTTGGTCAGTAGCCTTGTCGTTTTGCTAGAATTACTGATATCTTAAAAACTTGGATTTCTTATTGACTTCATAAGCCCTCTGAATCAGGTCAAAAGTCCCATCATTTCAACATTCTATGTCCAACAGGAACCAACATCAACTGACTAGAAAAGCTCTTACTGATACTCCCAGCTTCCACCTCCTGAAAACAACAAGACAAGTTCACGTTTAATAGCCTACACAGACCCTTCTCTTACTAATTTGTCTAATCACTTTTGGAAATAAACACCATTCTTGTGGCAATGAAGTCCAAACATTAGTTTACAAAAAAAAAAAAATCTACACTGAGCATCTCAGCTCTTATACTATAAGGCAAAGGAAATACCTTGGTTTTGGTTGGATTTTTGTTGGCTCCCTGAGACTTTTTTTAAAGCCTCTGTCACCGAGTCTTAGCACTCCTTCCTCAAGAGGAATGTGTATAGTGGAAAAAAGAACTGTTGGTTTACGGTCTATTACCTGTTCTGTGCACTTGATGATAAAGTTCTCTGCTCAGTCCTTAGGACTGAAGGATACGGACAAGTCTAACCAGACATCCTTCATGGATCTGTGTCTTTCTCTGGCCCCCAAGGAAATGGAAGTTATTCTACCCCACATTCACACAGTCATTTCTAGGACTGTAAGCCTCTCTAAAGAGTTGCTACCATGTGTATCTAATCAGAACTGTCAAAACAGGCTTCCTTGATATAGAAACTTCTCATGCTATCACCAAACAGCAAAGTCCTTTGAGTTTCCAGTTGAGACCATAATTTTTTAAAAAGGAAAACAAAGCTAAGAAAGAAGGGAATGGGGGAAAGATTGACAGTGTTTTAATTCTGAGTAGAAATAAGAACTCTGTGTGCTCTCTGTCTTGATCAAAACTAGATATAAGCAACCATCAATCTTGATTAGGCCCTAATTTCAATAGTGTCTACAGAGAAAGTGCTTACCAAGCAATATTAAAGATCTAGATGTAATCAACTTTATCTGAAAAGGCCCCAACAATAGAAAACATCTCTCAAATTTTCAAGATACTGTAATAAAAATTCAGGCATTTCCATGTTCTCTCCCAGTTTTTTTACCTAAGTGCACCCTCTCAAGTGCACTAGAGAAAATGATATATTGACAAACATTAAAGCATTAGCAATTTTTTTGTTACAAAAATTGCTGTGGATAGCCACAGGTCTTGTTCCTCACATGCTGAAACTTCTCTCTAGAAGACTTACTCAGTAGTAGAGCATCACTAATGGCTATAAGAATACTACCCAAAAATTTCAAAAATCAGACCATTCAACACATTCACGTGCATTAACTGTCATCTGGACTATAAAAAGACAGATTGAGACTGGAACACTGTAGACAAAAGCTGTGATTTAGTCAGAAAATTTATTCAATGAAAATATACATGTCTTTAAGATAATCAGACTAATTTACAAGCCTGAAATTGCACGCCAGTGGTTCAACCACAGCTTCTAGCCAACATGTAGAATCTTCTTTTTTTTTAATGACTAATGTTGCTACAAACACTTCGTAAATCTGGGCTGCTTTCTGAAAGAAACACACCTTAAGAAAAGGCAGGATTCCCAAATATTTAACATATCCCATCTCCATAACTGAAAGTTTTTTCCAACATGCTTTTCTGGCAGCTCTTAGTGTTATCAACTACATCACTTCTCACATCACTTTCAATGTATTTAATGAAATGCTGGCAGCTTTTAAAGTGCTGGAACTCTATGGAGACTTTCAGAGTCCACATGGCAAATATTTTTTTCTTTCCCATTCAAGAAGAAAATCATATATCTTTAAAAACTGATTTGGCTGAGAAGATATTAACAGTGTTTGAAGATTCTTCAAAAGATAACTAAAATCAGTTCTTTAGTTGAAGTTACTACTACTACTAGGCTACTCCTGTTGGCTGTTTCACAGAAAGAAAATAAAACTACCATTGATGCAGCGAGCAAGGAGCTTGAGTGAAGCACTTGACAGCAATTGTACACTGAAAGCACCAAAGCAGAGATGTGGTATAATGAGCTGGCAGCAAACAAGATAAATATGCAACAAACATTCCTCTTTAATTGAAATTATATAAGTCTGAGATAATTGAAAAACTCATTAACAAAAATAAAATGCAAAAGCTTAAAGGATTTAGATGCTTTAGCTTCCAAAACTAATGCACTTACACTGTTGATATTGCTAATGCAGAAGTTTCACTAATTAGAAACAAGCATTTTACAGAACTACATATACAATGTTTGCCGTATTAGGCCTTAATTAAAAGGACGGAATTGAATGAAAAAAGCAAGCAACAACATGGAAGTTTAAAGATTCTTTTTCTAAAAGCAGAATACCTTGTTAGTGCATTTTCAACTACAGGATAATGAGATCCAAGCTTTCTTTTTAATGGAAGAAGAAAAATTATTTGACAAACTGAAAAATGAACATAGTTGTTATCTCCTTTATCCTTACTATCAACCCACTGCCACACTCCCTGACACCACAATGCCACAGGTAATAGTAGAAACTTTCCCTCTCCAGAACCACCACATTTCCTCTCAAGACACAGCAGCAGACCAGGGAAAATACACTTTTTATTTCTTATCCAATCTCCTTGTTTGAATGGAAGAAATTTTAACATCACAGAAAAGGCTTCTACCTCTACTCACAAAGTACAATGAGCACCTTCAAAGAAATACTGACACAATTTGTAAAATATTCAACTTTGAAGGATTAAAACCAGACTCCTAACAGGGACTGTGTAACTCTCATGGGACAATAACCAGTCGAACCTTTTTCAATTTACCATTCTCATTGGAAGACTTCAATCTCAGACAGTAATTAAAAAAAAAAAAAAAGTTCAAGTCACTGACTGAAATAATGCAATACAAAGTATAGGTTAAAGAACAAACTACTTGATCCAAATTAATGTTTCACAAAATACCCAGGACCTGATAAGCTTTCTAGGCATAGGAACTGCAAAACTGGTAATACACAGGAGTCCCACCTGCTTGAGGATAACTTTGATGACCGGCAGCAGTTTGGCCAATGGAAAGCCTCAGACCAAAACGAACCGCAGCTGCCAAAGAAAAAAGCAGCTCCAACTCAGGTTCCCTATCCCTCTGTTCTAACAGTGGTTCCAGACACCATTTAAGCCATTTCAGAAAAGAGATCCAGAAGCTAATGTGGTTAAGTAGAATATCCCAAAGTGCCTGGGATCGACAAAAAAACCTTCTATTCCTCTGATACCAGTGAGCTGTAAAAAAGGCTTATTTCAGCCCATATCTTTCCTGAATGACACTAAAAGACTCCATCAGACCTCTCACTAACACAGACAAGAGACAAGTGCCAGGCTTTTTCATTCCATCAGTCTTCCACTAAGCGGACAATCTTGTAATGATTACCTCCTCCACCTAATGACAGACTTGGAGGAATAAAGGCTTAGTTTTGTTCCAAGCCGTGAAGGATTTAAATTGAAACAAGATCAGAAGGTAATAAATTTCAAGGAACAAGATGACTAAACACAAGTTATATCTAGCAGACATGCTTTCTTAATTTCATTCAAGACTACCCCAATGTAAGAACTTCTGTACTCTCTGGTCATTTGCTGCTTTGGCATCATATGTAATACACACTTACAAAGTGTGTGTAAAATGCTGGTTTTAAGATCTGCTGGTATCAAAATAATCACAAGCACTCAGGGGAGAGCTGTTACATAATCAGGTGAGTGCCCAGAGAGAAACAGGCACATTAGAAGTTGACACCCTCTACCTGCCCACAGTTGTACAAACAAAACACAGCAGGGGGCTTGGAAGGTTTTCAATCCGTTTTTAGCGACATCATGAATTGCTGTGTACATCTGAAAGCACAGGGATGGAAATTTTGTAAAGACAAAACTATTTCAGGAACACAGGCTGAGCATCAGTAAATTTGAACCCTTTTCCTATCTCTAAATTCCACCTCCTGAAGACTAAGTGAAAATTCTTTTTTTTACGTATAACAAAGAATTATACAGAATTTTAAAAGATGGCAAACATTTTTACAGAAGCTCATAGCTATCACACCCAATTCACTTTTTTTTAAGAATATAATTGTTCAAAATTTCAGATGCTCTTGCAGGTAAAAGGACAATAATAATTGTTTTATTCCTTTTATGACTTCAAATCTGAATTATTACATAAAGTAAGACTTTTGGCTTCAGAAATCAATTAGTTTACTGCAAGTTGTGCTCAATGAACATCTGCCAAATTACCAGTATTTCTCAAAGATGCCCTAACATTCACATACTCCACACTCACGTATTTTACTGGCTGACAGCACTGAGAGAAGCTAAGTGTTGCTCCACTGACATCATACGTTGTAACATCAAGTTCTTAAAACTCAAAAAAGTGGTTCAAAGCCTTTCCAATTCTCTGAAACACCAAAGGCAACAAACTCCAAGGTTATACTGGAATAGTACATTCTCATGCAGGATGCTCAGGCCACTGAGGCCATGCATACCAGTACTTTAAAGATGTGACTTTTCAGATTGTTATTCAGTAAACAAAAGACCAGATTAACTTGAATTCTGAGTGAACTCAAAGGACAGAACTTCTTACCTCATGAAGTCCTAAGACTGCAAACTCACATGATTATATTTTTAGTCTGAACCTCTGTTTACTTATGCACAGATTGTTCAGAATTTGAGTCCTCTTTGTGCTTAATTCAGCTCACAAGCTAAATTACGAACATTACTGTTCCACAATGAACAACATCAGCTACTCTGGAACCTGTAGCAGAGAACTGCCAAGTGTAACTCTTCTGAAGACTAAGGTGCCTCCAGGTTTTTTTTATACCATCACAAACTGATCCAAATTGCAAACAGAATATATAACAAACAAGTCAAAAAGTTGTTTATACCCTTGTCATAAACTGTATTTCTGTCTTTAACCTGGACACCAGTAGGCAAAATGTGTTATGATTTTATCTGCTGGATTCAATCTAAACTCTAAAGATAAAGTGTTACAAAACTGTGAAAGGAAAAACATGAATGACACTATACATCACTGGAAAAGAACAGCTATATGAATTAAAAAAACATCTTTGCCATAAACGATTGATAGATAATAGACTCAGCAATAGTAAGAGAAGACAGACCACTTACTCGTTTTAGCAATTTAATGAAAATATTAACATAAAAATTCAAGGTCATCTATATTTATGAGGGTAGTTCTTGATGCAATGCACAGATACCTTTGCAACTGTTCACAGAAACAGCAGAACAGTCTCTGCCCTGAAAATCTTGGGGTCTAAAACAGGAAGGACAGATAAGGACAAGAGGAACTTCCCCAAAGCTGATATCAGAGGCAAACAATGGTTTCAGTGACTTCAACTAGATCTCAAAACTTCATTGTTTTTGAAGTTTCAATGAGTTAAGTTGCCCCATGCTCCCTTCTATAGAAATGACCTAAACATGACAATGAAAATTCATTTTGGGCCTCCTCCTTTCCAAGATACTGCTCAAGGCAAATCTTGCACTGCTGCACAAGTAAACCCATTAGGGATGCAAGTAAAAATGACTCTTACTAACCCTAACTGCCTTGGTTGGACAGTTAGTTCTCTTCTGGTAATTTTTTTTTTTGTTTTGTTTTCTATTAATCAAATAGAAAGCAACCCAATCATCTCTTCTTGTGGAAAACCTTTATTGGCTTTCTTGTTGCTCTTATTTTTGAAAAGCACACCAGAGAACTGTCTAGAGACCCTAATCCCCCCTAACATCACACAACAATGCAAAAGGAGAAAGGAAATATTTTCCTCTGTAGGACTCTGAGTCACAGCAAAGGTTTACTAGCGAGAAAATGGAAAAAACTACAAGGGCGAAACAAACAGATTTTCTGGAGTAATAAATCAAATAACTTTATAGTCATATTAATGAAGTATATAATTTCTAATCAAAATATTTCTGTTCCTTGGTCGCCAGAACATGAGATTCACCCAAACATTCCACCATGTGTATGTAAAAGTCAGTCACAACAGGTGAACCTCTTCGCAGTCTCACTGGACATACGGGAGCTATTCAATACACCAAAAATAATACTTTGGATAAAACCACATCTGTTTTTCTTAATATTGTGGTTCAACTTAAAGTACCAGGATGTTATTTTTTAAGATTCAGCATGTTTTGTTCACAGCACATTCACTCTACTATTATCATTGTTTTATGGACAAATTAAAATGCAACAAAAGTCACACTCATCAGAAATAAGCATCCCCAAAAGCATGATTCTTTTAACAGTTTATCTGAAAGAAAAAAACTTTTTTTCTCCTCCCCAAATACAGTGGGACAGTGCATTTTAGACAAACCTTGCCAACAGGAACGTTCTTAACGTCTTCCACAAACACAACTTCCCTCAGGGACCACTGTTCTTCATTCACTTTCTCCTCCTCTTTTGGGGCAGGAGTAGATCGTCGTCGCTCTGAGACAAGAAAGGTATTACCAAAAAGAAAGGCTTGAATTATTTAATCAAGGTATAAAAATGCAAAGTTCAGCAAATACCAAACCTTTCCCCCAAAAATATTATCAAACCTAGGGATCAACAAGAGGTTAATGAGAATGTAACTTTAAGAGTCAAATGATACCTAACAGTGTACTGTGTCATTTTCATGTTTTTCTATGCATTTAGAAATTAATAAAGCCTATTTGATAAACAAGCAAATGTTAAGGACATTTAAGCAAAGTAATTGGAGTAAAATAATTTTTAAATTTTTAAATTTTAAGCAATACAATAATAAAAATACAATAAAATTAGAATACAAGAAACAAGCCCTGTTTTGGAAGGGCTCAGATACTGTAAGTAAAACGTCTGACACTATAAGACCCTTAATTCAGCCCTGCTGCAGTGCTTTTTATCAACCTTACAAAAAGTCTGCTAGCCTGCCACATATGGATTATTTGGTAAACTTCTAGAAGAATAGCAAATGAGGCAGAAAATAGCCATTTGGGCTAACAGCAATTGCAATACAATTAGATTCACTGCAAAGACATTATCTGAACTGTAACTGCAGTACACTCAATCAAATTTAAGTACATAACATGGCTTAATTAGCACTGACAAGAATCTTTAATCTTCTGCATTGAGTATAGTGTAATTAATATTAGAAACACATTTGAAATAAGAAGCAGAGAACTTCCAAGCTAATTGCAGTTAACTTCAAACACTAGTTCAAAATCCCAAGCAAAGTTGTAGTCAGTGAAAAATTACAGTTGAATGAACTGTAAAAGAGATCAGTAGTAAAAGACTAATAGTAAAATTAATTAGTACTGAAGATCTGAGCATACAAGATTCTCAGTCACTGCACAAGGCCATTTACGTCTTGAAGTGAACATTTATTAAAACTGCAGTATGTGAACTATTAGAAGAAAAAGAGGCAGAGAGAAGATTTCTTCAAATGATGGTAATTAACACTTTATAAATCTGTGTGTTTAAATGAAGAGAACAAAAATGCTTAAGGAGTCCAGTTACATGAATTCTGATGTAGCCTTTCAGGTTTTTAAACACAACTTGTACTATGAAACTTCTCTGCTTTTGTATATTAGTAAAGAATGTCTAATTTTAGACATTTTTTGTAATAGAGACAAACTACTGCTTTATGCATTGAAATTCAACTGCAAGGCAAGCTGTGCAACAACAGCTTTATCTTAAAAGGAGTTTTCCAAAACAGCTTCAAATTCTGGGTTGTAAAGAAACTCATTATCACATAGCAATTAAAGATAAACAGCTTTATCTTAAGACTTCTTCTCACCTCCTCAAAGATACTTTTGATTCTGAGAACCGTTATGCTTCCACAGATACACCTTACCCCAAGTAGTCACTGCTTACACTAATATATTCAAATTTAACACTGACAATTCACTGATTATCCAAAGTCTATTACAAAAGCCTTCCTCTATATTGCAGACTGAAAGACTGAAGGATTCTGAAATTAGCACAGAATCATTGCAGAACTGCCTTTTATGGAAACTTCTTATCAACACAAATATTTCATTTTACTCTGAGCTACACATCACTTACTATATGGCATTGATGCACTGCTCGCTATTGAAGATGCATCACTACAAGTGGAAGCTGGGGATGGTGGAGGACCCATCTCAGTTTTCACTGGTTCCTGTTTGCTTTCAGGTCTAGAATAAAAGGTAGTACTTTTAGAAGAAATAAAAAAAGTGAAAGCTTTTTCTTGACAACAGACAAAGTGTCAGTGTGTCCCAGCCACATTCCTTTAATAATACCTTAATGAAACAACTCCACACTTGCAAACAATCATCCTAACTGACAAGGCTATACATCTCAATGTTGGTAAGAGTGCAATGCTGCTTAATCAGAGATTAGCTTTTTAGCATTAACTGGGCATAGATAAAATATTACAGAAAATAAACATGATGAGCTTCATTTGAAGACAGGAAGAATTATCAGCTTTATACAGTAACCTGAAACTCCAGAACTGCTAAACGTTTTCATAGCGATTCTCAACCCATTTCTTTTTTTTTTTTCAAACTGTGGAGTGGCTGAAAGAGGTTTGCTAATCTCATGAAGGACTGGAAAACAGTTGGTTCCAGTTTCAGCTACTAAAATATAAAGTCTTGAAAACTTTATGAAATACTGTAGGCAAGTATCCATTTATTCCTTCTGCATTTCACATGTCCATAGTGGTTTCACACAGCTGAGACACTTTCCCTGCAGTGAGCATTTCTGCACATTTAGCAGTGCTTACAAAAAACCCAATCTCTTAAAGGGAAGGCAAAAATTTCAAAATTAAGAAACCTGACCTTCCTTCTTTTCAATTTTGAATCACTCACCCATTCATGAGAACATCAAATAAATGTTCTCTGTGTGTGCATGTGTGTGTTCTCCACACTTACTTTGCCTCAGTAGTTTTGCTGGCTTTCTCCATGTTTTTCAAGCTCTCAGGGGACCGAAGCTGAAATCGACAGCTGTCATTCATGTTCCAAACAGATTCCATTAACACACCCACTTTGGGAATTCCAGCACTGATTGAAAAAGCAACTGCTCCAGCATGATAGAGGGGGTTATTTCTTAAACACACCTACAGACAGAAGCATTTATTTCTATGAGAACAATGGATTATACTGAGGGAAATCATATGTACATGCATTTTCTTGGTGGTATATGTAGTAGTCAAAACACTTAATTCCATAAATTTTCTGAAGAGGAAAGTCAGCATGATGTACAGAAAAAGAGGCTGTCATCCAATTCACAGCTGAAAGCAGTGCAACTGTTTAATATATGTTGAGTTGTTCCACCACAAAAGGAACAATTAATGCAGTAACACAGACTCATCCCAATGTTCTTTAGAATAGATTTGGAATCTAAAGAAATGTGCTCCCTGGGAAGGAGCTGCTTTGTCTTGTTCTAGTTCTAGTACTAATCACAAGAAGAATTTTACACCTCTGTATCAGCTATTAGCCTTTCTGTTAAAGGCTTTAAACTAAAGGTCTATCCCACTGCATAAATAAATCCAACCAAAACATTAATACTGCAGGCACTTAAATGCCAAATCATTTACAAAGCTATGTGTTCTATCAAAAACTGTATTTCTACAGTTACTTTCACTCAAAATACAGAACCAGGAGGTAAGTTAAACCAGAAGTACTTTGGATGAGTACAGCTTGTTCTTCCATGTGTGCAGCAATAATCATACTTGTAAAACAATAAAAACACTAACAGGACACATCCATGTACAGCCATATAATTAAAACATACTATTTTAATTCCATATTATTGATACCACTTTTTTGCATAACAAGAATAGAACCTAATTAATTTTGTTGTGGGTTTTTTTAAGAGCAGGTTGTAAGTTCGTCATACAGCAGATTAAAAATGCCACTGGTGACAGCTGCACTTGCCTGGGTTCCAACGGTTATGTTTGGCATAGAGGAGATACCAGCACTAGACTTGGGCTTCTTATTTTTTGCTCTGGCCTTTTCTAGCATTTTCTTCCTTTGGCTGAAAGGAACTACACCCCTGTGGAAAAATGCATATTATTTAAAGAAAGGCTATGAAAGAAAAGCTTTGTTCAGAACTTAAAACGGTTTATTCCTTCTGCTTAATGTAATCATGATAAAACATGCCAAGTGTCTGTGCCACCTTCTTCAAAATCTCAAAGCACTGTAGAAATGTCATCTTTTTCTATATTGACCCCCACTTTCCAAATTCATCTCAACTGGCCAATTTATTAGGAGAAGAGGCAGAGCACACCAGTTATTTCAAATGGCTTTGCTTCCAGTCTGAAGTGCTGCAAGACCTCTGTCACAAAGTGGTAAGCTCCAGTCACCACTTTCAAGCTGTGGGTTGTCTCTCTGAACTTCAAGATATCTTTCCCACAACTAGTGATAATTCCCAGAATTTCCAGTCACTGGGGAACAAGATAAGCTTTTTTGTTTCTAAATTCTAAAAGTCTCACTTTCTCTCTGGGGATATGGATATGGCTGAAGGAGTCTAAGACTTTTACAACAGACTTCTACTGCAAGAGGGGAAAAAAAAGGACCCTTCTTTTGTAATTGGATCCACTCAGTTTAGCTGAAAGTAATGCCTACCTACACAGTTAAGCATGTTTATTATTTTGATGCTTCATGTTTTAGTAAGTGGGTTATAGAGTTAGATGCTTTGATTTGAAAAGCTCCTTCAGGTTAAGTAAAATATGAAAAACCTAAGTCCTGTGGAACATGGAAATTGAAATCCTGTCTAGTGTAGTACAGACCACTGTAACTAAGGGTATAAATAGTAACAGAAGCTTCTGTCTACATCCATCTGGTAACATAAAATCACCACAGCTGACATCTAACCCCTTCCAGAAAGTACATGTTAGTTAACAAATTGCTTCCAAAGACTACATATAAATGCTAGTAAGTCTTTTTATATATTGAACTGATTATTCTAAAAGCAGTAAAGACAGCAGGTTCTAATAGCCAGGTATCTCCAATGTTACAGTTTAGTAGGTTCTATATTAAGAGTAATTAAGTGTGGTATGTAAGCTGTGACATAGTGAAAGGGCCGAGAACCAGAGAGGTGTAATTTTGAGATCTAGGAGTAGAAGTTAAAATAAAATACATCTGTGTTTAAGTTTACAAGTTTAGCTACAATTCTACTCAAATACTTTCAAAAGAGTTAATAGAATTTAATGAGAAAGCTGTTTCATATAATTAATTTTCAATGCTCTGATTTCCAGCTCATCATCAAGTATGTAACTCATCCATGCCTCAAAGGTACTTGAACTTTGGGCATGATACAGAATGCAATGACTGCTGACACACTGAAAAATAATGCATGCCGATGATGCATTAGTATTATTCAGTGAATTCGCTCAAATTAGAAATTTCAGAGCCTTTGGGGAGTATTATTTTTGAGGATTTTTTTTTTGCTTGGTTTTGTTTGTTTGTTTTTAACATAGGCTTCTTAATTATGGAATTATTTGTTAAAATATTTTAACCAGCATTTCATGTTTTGTTTAAAAGTGTTGTATTTAACAACAAAATCCAGAGGAAGCATCTGATGTTATTGCTCTGTTCTTTAAGATCTGGACTACAAACTCACATGAGATTTTCTAACAGAGCCAGACAGAAGAACATCAACCTCATATGTGGGTAAGTTTATTCCATATTTATAATCTGAAAAGGCCTGAAAGGCATAGAGAAGGTTATTCTCTGACCCCCAGAAGTACTGATATGCTAAACCATTTACACACATCTCCTAAAAGTATGACCTTATTCTGTTAAAGATGTTATAACTGGATCCAAAAGCTTTAGGCATTAAAAAAAGAGAATAAATATACTTTAAAAAGGGAACCTAAGCTCAAGTGCAGAGTTACAGAACTCAGAGCAATGATGGTTCAGCAGTTTTTCAATGCTTCTCAGAACCAAAGACATGAAGACATCCAGAGTATCTCCACTGTTGTACACAAGCACAGTATGTACTTACCACCAATACAAGTTGTTCTCTAGTTGAGCACAGGTATAGAGAGCACAACAGTGCAAAGAAACAATTCGTTCTCCCTGAAGCTCCGAGTACGTCTGTGCGGTGTGTTCTAACTTAGAAGCTACAGAGCTTAAAGTTTCATCTACCCATGTAGCAACCTAAGGGAGAAGGGAAGAAAGGAACAGAGAAAGTGGAGGGAAAAAAAGACAAGTTGCACCTTTAATTTAATTATTTACTGGTTTTGAAGGGGGGGGGGAAATCACAAAGCAAAAAAATTTTCTTTCCTTTGGAAATTTTTTCCCTACCATCTTTTCTTTCCCCAAAAAAGAGCTTTTCAGGATTTTTCCCCCCTCTATTTCCAGTCCTCAACATTAATAAAAAGGTCAAAAAAAAAGGAGAAAGCTGCCATAAAGGATACGGATGTGTTGGTGTCTTTACCAAATACATTTCAAGTTCACTCTTAACTGGGCAGAAAAGCATATTTAGATAACTTACTTTACCTCACTGAAAGCTTCAATGCCTTAGTTTTTCTAGTAAACCTATACAGAACAAGCTTCTCTATTCTCAAACCAGTGTCCATTTCTACTGTAACAGCAAAAAGTCAAATGTTTTAGATAATTAAGTAAATCAAGTATCTTTTCACTGTTTCAGCTGTAAATCTTACAGTTTGGATTTTTTTGGGTTTAACTTTTTGCATTTCTACAAAACATCAGTTGGGGAGGAAATGAATGAACAAATGAATTAAATACTTTCTACTACAGATGGAGCTGAAAAATCAACTTCTCTATAATATAATGGAAGTAATTGAAAAAAAAGAGCTTTGTCAAATTCAGCAACTTCTCATACCTTGCTGTTTTCCGTGGCAACAGTTGCTCTAATACTATTTGCAGAAAGGAGCACTATCTTCTCGTTGGTTAGCCCCAAGAACATGGCTCGTGGATGATGTAGCGAAGGATTCTTTGGAAACAAAGAATTATTTTAGATATTCAAAGCATATAAATCATTCTGAAGGTAAGCATTTAAAGCTGTACGGTACCTGTGCATTTCTGTAAGGCTCTGACTCGCTCCACTTCCATTGATAGAGTTCTCCTTTACTGCTAACAGCCACAAGCTCAGAATACAGAGCTCCAATACAAATAAACTTTGTTCCATCCTACAAACACAGAAATGCAAAACCTAAGACAGCAATAGTATAAATACATATAGAAAAACATATAAATGCCAAAAAATAAACCTGGAAACTGTTGATTTTTTTTTTAGAGCACCCATGAATGTTGAACCTGAAAATAAAGATATATCCATCTTGTCAAGCTGAGCATGTCCTCATACACACAAAAGCACTGTTGCTTCTGATGGAGTAAGAAAGAGATATTATTTCCATGAAGTTTAACAATAGCATATACCTGGCAATTAACTTGGACTGTTTACTAAAAGCTTCCACAGTATTTTAAGAATAAAATACTGCTCATAAAATTAAAGATGAGAAGATGTCTCATCACAAGAAGCCTTGTGACATTAAAAAAAGGCGTTTCTGCTTAAAATTCTGGCTTTTTGAAATTAACAAAAAAGCAACATAATTCCATTATTCCATTGCTAAATATACTCAGGAAGGTATCTTTCAGTTACCCAAGAAATCAGTTATCAAATTCACTGTCTCATCAATTAAACAACGCTTATCTTTCACTTCTGAAGGTAAGTAACTACAAAGAAGATCAAGTTTTTAAAAAAAAAATTAGTATGCTACCTGTCACATTAATGCATCATTATAGCCTGATATGCTGAAAAAGCTTCTAATCATTGGTTAATCTCCCTCTCACCCTGTTCTCCTTTTTAACATTTTATCAAAACTCACATGGATTGCATCTTTCTACTACTTAGCACCACTTTGTTCACATGTTTTATCCTCTACCTCACTTGGATCTCACAGACCAGTTTTCCTCCCTGTTATATTGGGTTTATATCAATGTCGCAGCAACTGCACAATGTTACAATCTCACTTCTGCCAAATTCCTGTTCCCCCTTGCACTGAAATGGATCTTAAACTACAGAGAATTCAAGTGATTTCACAAAACATCTAATTCTGCTTACTGAGAAACACGTGTAATGTTTTGTTGTTCCTCAGCAAGTGCAGCTACAGAACAAACATACTCTCTCTGACTTCTTTACCAGTAAAAACTAAAATTTTCCTTCCACTTATGGGAGAATACAGCTTTACCAAAAAACAACAAACCAAAAAATTACCCAAAAACCCCTCCAAAACAAACAAAAAATATTAAATGCTGTGTTCTACAGCTACAAATCTGAAAGACAGGTACATGATAACCACAACAGAAAGGACTATTTATCTCCTAGATCAGTATCTTTAACTGCCTCTCTCAGATTACAATATACCACACATTTAAATACTTCAGCCATCTGTGGAAGCTGAACTCTGTCAGCCATTAAGAAAGTCCCACCATCCAGCACATTTATCTGTCCCCTAAATTAGGAGAGTTTTCTTTCCACTACAGAATTTTAATGGGATTGACACTTTTTTTATTGTTGTCATACTCAGAAGTGCACATTTCAAAAGGTGTGAGTGTGTCCTTGAATAACAGAGGATTCAGTACAGCTCTTTACCAATATTTGTGGAAAAAGAGAAAGGCAGCAGCAGGAAAGGACAGAAACAATCACAGGCAATTCTCTTTTACACCCTGACAACAGGCCCCACAATTAGTTAAATCATTAGAGAACTATTTTGCTCTAGAGGGCATCTACCAACACAGCACAGAAGTAACATGAATGTTAATCCATGTCATGATTAATAGATGCTACGGCATAAACATTGCATATTCTGAGAAAGAACTGCCATCAGAACCTACTCTAGTCTAATGAGATACATCTCTACTTCAGCAGCACAGAAGAACCTTCTGAAGTTATTTGGCCTAATGCCTGCATTAAGTATATGGAAAGCAATTAATATTTGCTCCATGACACTCTCATTATGACTTTAATCTTGCTAACATCTTTTAAAATTTTTTATAAACAAACAGTTTTGTACCAGAAGCTGAACAGTAGAGAGACCTGCCACTCAAAATTCTTCTCTCTCTTGCATCAAAATGTTCCGAGACCAATGCTACATTCACCTCCATGAGGCCATTCAATAGACTAACTGCCCAGAGACACCCAAACAACATGACAGTTCCACTTCTGTAACCTGAGACTCATGTGTTCAACCATAAATTCTGATTTCAGACCAGAGAAATTACATACCTGAAGATGATGCAGATTGCTGACAACATCTTAATATCTCAACAGGTAAACAGAACATACCTACTCAAACCAAAGGCTTGGCTTGCACCTAACTACAGTCTAGCACGGAAAAAACAGCCATACTTGCCATACTACAGTGGCTCTGACACACAGTGATCATACATGGCAGTGTAGACTAATAGTACAACAGTCTAACAGGATCTGAGGTATCAGAAGAATGTAGTCACTGACTTGGGTTCATGAGCAGCTGACGCCTGGTAGGAGAAAACTCAGTACCTGTGCAACACGCCTATACACCAATCTCAGATTGTGGGTGAAAGTGATACATTTGGGAACACTATCTGCTTTCCAAAAGTTTCATCCATTCCTTTCAGGGTGGTACTTCACCTCCCACAAACAACTACAGTTCTGTCTCAAAACAAAGGTCAAAATAATGAAAAATGAAGGAAAAATATTTGCAAACAAGACTGGCTCTTTTGTAGCAATTTCTCATGTGCTTTGATTTTCCCCTAGCTTACTGTCTTTTCCATTAACATTTCAAGACCCCATTCCATTTTTTAAAATGGAAGAAATGTTTGAACTGGCCTCTCCGCTAAACCATCTCCCTCAGGATTTTCACCTTGAAGAATTTCTGATGGAAAATACCACCAATAAAACTTCATAGTGGGGCTACAGCAAGAAAGATGCAGAACCATCTTATGAATGTTCAGCTGAAAGACAGGATGAAAAGTTTAACTACTTTTGGACAAAGATGGAAGGCCTTTGCAGTAAGACATCTTCACTTAACTGGAGGCTAGGGTTTATACGAGTGCGTATGCAAACAGGTATCTGAGAAGCAGTTCTGTGAGTGAATGTTACAAGTCTAAAACTACATTTCTTCTTTGATGTTTAAACCCCTGAAATGTCTCTCTACTCAAGCTAGATTCTCTCATTCTAAGCAAGGGGGACTAAAGTTACACCAAAATTTTCACTGACACATAAGTTCAATGTTACTGGATGAAACAAACAAACAAGCAGAAACAAACCAACAACAACCTCAACAAACAAACAAAAAACACTTTAGACATAAAACATCAGGTAGAGAGAGCAACTATTAGACAAATATTCTTTTTAAGCCTCTTCATGTTTCAGTTTGAATGCCCAAATGAAGACGACAGCAGCTAAAGGCATGCTGCTGTAAGCAGAAATAAGTCTCTATATGCACCTCCCTTTTCAAGCTCTCTATTTAGATTTACTCTGAAATGAACAGAGACACAAAAAAAGAAGCATTACAGATCAAAACAGCAACCTCACAGATATTTCAGACAGACAGAAATTTGGTCTAATTAACACGGATTATCACTTCCATTCTTAGAAAGCTTTTTAGTTTGTTTGGTTGCTTTGGGTTTGGATTTTTTTTTGCTTGGGTTTTTTTAAAAGTCATTTCCCCAAGCATCCAGGTAATACATAAAGACAATGACTACAGATACCCAATTATCAACATAGAGCTGGTGTTCCTATTACTTTTACCTCACGTGAGAATTACTTCTTGCCTTGAAAATCGAATTAAGGTTACAAAGAAAACCAGCTAATCAAAGCAAAAGTGATTTTGAAGGAGCAACCAACACAAATTATTGATCAACTCAAAACACAATTGCAAACAAATGTCAACTTTCACCGTTGTCATTTAAAAGCCCAATTCGCACAAACTGTAAGTATCTCTAGGAATAATAATAATAATAAAGGTTTCCTTGATGAAGGATAGTTTAAATTGTTCCATGAGTTTCCTACTTATTAAATGCTTTGAGTCTTTGGTAAATAAAAGAAGAAAAAAGAAAAAACCCAAACCTTATGATCACCAACAGCATCTTGAAAACATGGAGGAGAAAGTTAAAAGAGCAATAACAGAAATGTAGCTTCTAAGGGTGTAATTATGTATAATTTAAGTAAGTGCACAATAAAGAATATGCTTTATTACATTATCTCACATAAACTGAGATGTGACAGTCAAAAAGGAAACACACAGTATTTATTTGGAAAAAATAAACATATCTACTGCAGAGCATGCAAATGAAAGATTTCAAAAAATCCATACCTTATCTGGCCACCACTGCAAGTCTTCTCCTAAAGAAACAGGACTTTGAACAGGTGTATTCTTCTTGTCCAGGTTTGGTTCCCCTTCCTTACTTGTAGAGCCTCTTTCATTATCAAATGAGGCTCCATCAAGCCACCTTCGTTCACGCAAACGTAAAACGGACTCACGTTCACGCAACAGCTCAGAGTCTCTCTCTAAGGGAAGAAGGAGAACTGGTATGCAATTGGGTCACACCAGTGGGATAAAAGTAAGCCACTCTCTAGTAAAGACCCTTCAGGATGCAACTAACAGCAGTTAAATCTACTCACACAGATTAAAAATATAGTCCTGACATGCAACATTCAATATATTAAATCTTTCAAGCACACGTACTTTAGAATTACTAAACATAAAATAAGCTCAATAAAGTCTTACAGTTTTGTGCACTATGAAAAAATGCTACAGCATTTTCAATTACATCATAAGAGGCCAAATGCACTTAACATTGCAATTTAAAGTTTTCTAGTACAATATGAAGTTTTGTAGTACTGTTTTATCAATGTATCTAGTAACAACAACAAAAAAAAATCCTTAAGTCTATATAGACTGTCAGATATCCTTAGGCAAACCAAAAAAGAGTATTTATTAGAGAGTTTCCCAGAAAAACAGTAATTTGAAAAGGTTAAAGAAAGCAAGCATTAAAAAAAGCTCTCATATACATGTTTGATAATCCAACCACTTTTGTTTAAAGCAATATTCCATAGGACTGGATTTAATAAATTAAAGTGTATCTGCTTTGAGTAAATCAAATGAAAACTTTTCAAGATTCAGACAAGTTTTTAAAAAGATCCTCATAGGAAAATGTTCCTTACCAAAATGCTTCCCCTCCAATTGGCCTACAAACTGTCTAAAGCCAGTACTCTGCAGTTCGCTCATGCAGAAAAATTTTTTAAATCAGGTAATCAAACTAACTTTCCAAGAGTCAACTATGCATGGAAAATAAGGATTATAAAATTCGTGGTAACGTCTTATATAGAATAACCTTAGGAAAGGAAAAAAAAGGAGTAATTTAGAAGGAGTTACGTCAGATGCTGAATATTCGCACATGCACATAAATGCATTTAACCTATGAAGTACCTCACTTATGCTCACAAAAATCAACTGGAACTACGTATATGAGATGACTGCATTATTATATCAGTTTCAATGAATTACTCCAAGTCTTGGGTCTTTTGCTGTATTAGACAAATGGGAAAGTTTTTACAGAGCCAAACACTTATCTTACAGATGTATTCCATAAAGTACTGTACTTATTTTCTAGCAAACATCACACTGATCCCTAATAATTTTGTAACAGGAGCTTACATGTTCAGCAATTAATATACTAAAACATGTTCATGAAAGGCAACAAAGCTGTACTAAACAAACAATCACAGCAGAGGTTGGATTAACAGTTTGGAAATACTCTAGGCATTTGTGCAACAGCTTCAAAAAAGATAGGAAATTGCTGCGTGGTCTGTTATAAATGTTTTAAGTGTAATACACTTAAAAAAATGCCCTAACACTGCTCAAGGAATTTTTTTTTAGCAGCTGCCAATAGTTCTCCTTATCCAACTATAAACATGCTTCCAAACAGTAAAATTTAGATTTCTTCTCCCTCCTTAGTATCTAAAATTCCTCATTCCATAAAGGTAACTTCTGTCATGGAAGAACTAAGGAAATGTGAAGAACAGTGTACAAAGAGCAATCCAAAAGAAAAAAAAGAAGGAAAAAAAAAATGAAAATATTAAGAATGCTGCATGTCATCACTTGTTACTCATTTTTGAGCCAAATTAAATATTTTTAATGCAACCTATGTATTAGTAGGTACATACACTACTGTTTAAAATAAACTTAACATGCAAAATTTTGTAACACCTTGCAACACTGATGATCAACAATTAGATTTAAAATATATGACTATCAAGGTTCTTGCAGAACTTACCTGCTAATAGTCAGAATTCAATAATAATTTTGATGAGTAACAGTCTATTTGTCTACTCTATATTTGACAACATATCACAGTCTACTTTGGCATTAAATCAGAATCTAAACCACCAGTGTGTACTATCACTAGCTTTTTCCACAGCAAACTACTTATTACAAAGAAAAAAGGTGCAAAATTACCTCTGGATGAGCCTAGCCTGGAAAGTGATGAGCGCCGAAAGGATGGATAACCAAAGTAACTAATATCTTCTGAAAACATAGCATCAGCATCAATAATGACACTTGGGTGAGCAGAATGTATGTCAGCATCCAGAAGAGACATAAGATCCTCTATAAGAGGAGACAAGGATCTTAAGTGAATAATCAGCTACTTAAAACATCAGCTAGAGAGACCATCAACTAAACAAATATCAAAAGAAAAAAAATATCCTATCTATTAATTGAATTTCTGCTCTTCAGATTCACCAGTGCAAACTCATGTGCCTCCTATGCAACTGCATCTGCAATCAAGCTTGGCAAACTAGTGAAGAACAAAACCAGTTTCCCTACAAGAACTGCTCTGTCACTTATCTAACCACATTTCCCAAACAAGACTTGCCCAAAACATATTTTTCCGTATCTCAGAAATTCAGACTTTTGCCTATCACTTGAAAGAACAAAGGCCTAGGATAAGATAGATACATATACATACATGTGCACACACACTCATGCACGTAAGGCAGAACTCCAGAGATGACCTAGGAATGAAGGGAGGACAGAGCCGACGGGGAGAGCTGGCCTTCACAGCCAGGTCTTTGATGCCAAAGACTGTACGTTTCTCCGTGGAATGTTTCCTTCAGAGAATGATGTACTTGTTTAATTCACAAGCTAGTAGCTTGCAGTTCTCAGTACAAAGCTTTAAATGGTAGCTACATGAAGAACAAGTTATCTGGAAAAAGCACAATGTTTTAATACCATGCAGTTTAAAAAATAAAAACAACCAGAAGTACCACCAAAAGTGCCCTAGTTTCTATGTTAGAAAACTTGAGTTCCCCTGAAGTATTAATAATCGTTAAAGTTTAAAACAATCTCCTTCCACTTACTAAAGGTACTATCCAGACACAAAAGAGGCTCCTGGAAATTCATGTGACTTATTGAAGTCCTGCAATATGGACTGACAAGACAACTGAACCTGACTACCATCTTGCTGCTACAGAAAGGACAGTCCTACTTCCCTCCTTCACCCCTGTGGTAGGCACCTCCTCGGGGCAAGGTGGGATTTCTAAATCTACAACCAGCACATTCACCTGGCTTGAAACGGAAGTTAACAGAGTAGAGAAGTCAGGTGGGAAGGGATCTTCAGACTGACTTAACTGGGTAGTCAGAACCCCAAAGGTGGTGCCTCACCGTATGCAGCAAAGCTGACCAGACCCTACTGCTGCCAAAGGAGACAGTTCTGTCCCTTCCCAAACATCCAGGCAACTCTGACCTACAAAAATCAGGCTCCCCAAATTAGGTTTTACTGGTCCATACAGGCCCACAAACCTCAACACCATGTGAGGGAATGGCAGGATAGCACCTTCTGGCAGCAGGACCATCTGCCTAAACCACCGTGAAGCTAACGAGAGCCTGCACACACACACTCCCTTCAGGAAACGTGGAAGGAGCACACAGAATTTCAGCACATCCAGTTCTCAGCCTCTTTCTCATCCCAAGCATAAAACAAAATAGTGGCTAGAAAACAAGGTCTGAAGTCAAGTAACAGCACCCATAACAGTAGGAACTGACACTGTTTTGCTCAGTGTCTGGAATAAAAGGAGGGGAGAAAACACACAAAGTAGAAGATATCGAAAAACTGAAAAGGAGCCAAAAGTCCGCACTTAGAGCTAGTATTAATTCACCTAAGACTTTCACATCTCTGCATATCAGACCATTTATCCTGATATACCTAAACTCTCATCTCCAGGAAACGTAACACGTACCAAGTACAACCAGCTGTCCCCAGAAAAACAGCGCTGTAAGTAGTGAGCGCTGAGGATTTCAAAGCAAGACCCGCATGAATGCTTCTTGCACTAATTAAGTAATCCACTCAAGTGTAGACTGTGCTTCTAAAAGCACACCACTTGGGACTCCGTGGTTCATACAGTACATTTTAGGAAGTCATCCTTGACAGACTGCTTGAAAATCCTAGGCAAAAAATTCACATTTGGCAAACAGGCTCTGTCTTACTAAAACAATTTAGATCACTCAGAGTACCCTTGCCCTGCCCAATACTTTTCACTGACTTTCCACAAGGTTAAAGCTGCAGTACACATCACCTTCAGAATGTCAACCTGTAAGTAACAGACTTCGAGAGCTGGAAACACAGCTGAGATTCTGTTGTATCTCCCAAGATCAACATGCTGCTTCCTCTTCCCTCATCCCACATCACCACCATCTCTTCCTAGGTATGTTCCAACCTCTCTATAGTCCAGTAATTCATTCTGATTTTTTTGGCTACTATGCAGGAAAAAACTGCAAAGAACTTCGATTTCTTTGTAGGAACAGAATTGGTCAGTACAGAAAAGGACTCTGCACCCTTGTTCAATATGGACAATATTGGGTTTTTTAAGGTAAGCTGAGCAGGAAATCCTCTCGACAGAAAAAACACACATTAACTTGAGACGCACACACATACACACACCCTCCACCATGTCAGGCATCTTGAGTTGAGCTGTGTTTCCAAACAGGAAAATAAAAGTTTAAGCCATCAGACTTAAGAGCCAAAACTATGTGTTTTTTTGCAAAGTATGCATTAAGATGAGTAAGGAAATTAAGCCTTTTCTTACCCTCTTATTTCAGCTTCAAATCAGATTTTAATTTTCTTCCAGTATTTCTGTAAGAGATCCCCCTTCTTCCATTTTCTATACCAGCAAAGAAAGGTGCTAAAACCAGTAGGGATAGGAGCCAAATCCACTCCCCTTCAAACATCACTGGAATTTTTTTAGCGCTGTGAAAACACAGATACTGCAAGGCTACATCCAGTTTAAGAATCATAGGGGGATAAAAAAGAAAAAAGACATTCTCTATGACTTTATTTTCCTGCTCTGCAGATAAATCCCATGGGATTATATCATTCATCTCGTATGCTGCATTAGACCAAAATTAGACTGCACCCTTCACATTTAGATGTGATAATTCTGACCAACCCATTTAGGTAAGGAAATACCCAGGACTCACCAGTAAATACTACAGAAAATTGGAAGAAAAAGAATATCCAGTTCAGAGGAAAGAAACAAAACAAGAAAAATACCAAAGCCCCCACCAATTAAAAAACCCTAAGTTTCAGTATACACATAAGCAGCAATTTGAGTACTAAGAAAATTTTTGTTTTCAACAGCTGCACACGTAGCATTATCACTGGATTTATTAACTGAAGGCGTTGCATAGATCAACTCTCATCTCAAGCTGAGCTCACTTTAAGGATTTTCCCTTAAGGGGGCAATCATAAGTTCTCTCCCCCCTTCTCAGCTGCATATTTTTATGAAATATTCAACAATTCAATGTGTTCAGTACCTCCTCCTCTTTCAAGTTTCGATTAAATTGGCAAAACTGTGACAGTGAAGGGAGAGAAACATGTATTTTAGTTTCCTAGGAAACCAGACTAAAACAGAACTCCAGAATTCATTTCTTGATAATAGTTATTCAAAATATTACCCAACCTGAAGTCCATAAAAAACAAAAAAGCAACAACAAAGAAAACCAAGCCACGACAGCAAAACCACAAAAAACCCAATCCCATTATGTGATCATTTTCTCCCAAGGAAAGCCACTGCACCGATCCTACGCTGTGCTGCAGTTCCCGAGGCCCTCACTGCAGGCCAGCACAGTCAGTCCTGCTGTCATACCAGCCCATGTCTCTTCCCTCCAGAGCAGCCTGGATGTTCTCAAACCCACGTCTCACAAGTCCCACTGTACCATGCAAAAGGTACTGAGCAAACACGCACACATCGAACTACACAAACAACTAAACATTTTAACTTCTACAGAATCTCTATTCAGAAAATTAACAGAACAGAAAGCCCAGAAGGCTCTAATACAACTTGCTATGAGCTGGAAAATTAATCTAGAGGCCCTCAAGTCTTTTCTATGCTATATGATCATGTTCTATGTAGTTTTTACCTTGATTATTTTCCTTATGTATTTGTCATGAATCAAATGAACCCATGTTCCTCTCTGCTAACTATCATAAAACAAAAGAAACAGGACTAGATTAGAGAAGCCAAAAATCAAAGTACACTAGGGTCCAAAAATAAATATTTAAGGGACACTCATTGATGGCAATACGTGGAGAAAAGTTAAAGTTCTACTCTTCACTTAAGAAATTTTGAAGAATCAGGAAGAATTGAGACATGGTTTTTATTACCTCAAAAAAATTCAGATGCATAACCTTGACAAATTCTAACTGAAATTATCACAACCGATACGTTATGAAATTATGATGTACTAAACAAGAATTTATTAATTTCACATACTTGGAAAGTATCTTAGCTTTTTTATTATTTTATTATCTTTTTTTTAAATCAAATGTAAATTACTCTTATTGCTTTAAAAAAACTTTTTCTGTCTTGGAAGGCTTAGAGAGTAACCCCTGAATTTAAGAGTCACAAAACATCAGACATGCAGAAGGGAGAAAGAAAAAAATTAGCATATGCTTTTAATCAAAATGCAAGAGCCTCAAAAATCCAGAGGCAAAAACCCTCTTGTCACTTGCTACTTGCTTTTTTTGTGCTTGGAATGAATGAAATCAAAAAGCTTTAAAGCACAATTTGACAATTAAAAAAAAATAAAAAGGTTCTCTATCTTTAGGAATCCTAAAAAAGTCCAACAATTGAACACATATAGCATTTATCAGTTACCTACAGGTTTCCTTTATGAAGTTTGATGTTATAGTTCCAAAAGGGCATCCAGAGGTGAGATGAGACGTAAAAGCAAGAAGAGTGCAAAGTTTCTAGAGCAAAATACTTTCAAAAAAGCTATATGCAAGTGTCCCTGGCCATCAGGTTTTCCTGAAAACTAGCGTGCATGATCATGTGACAAAAGCAAGGACTGGTAATTTTTACTATGCAATGTACCAACAGCAGAGTCATAACAGCACTGACTAGTGTTCAGCAAGACTCCTTCTCATCAGATTCAAATTCATTTCTGTGCAACAGATTGATTTTGTCCCGTACCACATTTTAGAAATCATGAATTACATCTATGAAGACTAGAGTTAAAACACATCAAGTTTAATTTCAGTTGTCATTTCCAGAGCTTTTCCCACAAAAACTGGGAAAGAACTGGCCCAACTTCTCTGTGGAGTAAAAGAAAATAGGAGAAAAAAACCCTAATATCAGGAAGGTTGGAATCCCTTATAGGAAATTTTAGTCTAAACAAGGAAAAAGCTTTAAAAATTAAGCCAAGGACAAAATTGTTTTCTGGACATCTAGTGAGGATAGTGAAATTCTGCATATTACTTGAACCTCTCTCAAGTACACAAGACTCACAGACTGTAATGGAGGCATCTTCAAATAAAAGTTACCAGTCACAGGTTGGCAGACGGTCCCTATTAACTGATCCTTATGATCACAAGAGGAACTAAGAGAACAGTTAATGCTGTAGAAAGCTGGTTAGTATGGTTAAAAGTGATAATTTACAGCAGAAGTTCCTAACTCCAATTTATCTTCTGAAGGCCAGTTCCAGAGAAATGCATTCGGGTATGCGTAAGACTGAGAACTCCTGCACTGAATACTTAGAAAGACTTAAGAGAATTTACTTCCTCCAGTGCATCTGTCTAATGCTATTAGGCATTTAATAAACAAGACTCAGGTTAAAGGTTTATCACCCCTTCCATCAGAATATTCTTGATTCTACAGCAAAATAAAGATGCTTGACAGATGCAACTAAAACTAGAAGAGGCAAAATGAAACACAAAGCCTTTGTTGCAGAAATAAAAAAACCTTTTGTCTAATCACATGATTGACAAGATAAAGATGAAGGAAGCCCATGAACCTTCCTGGTGAACCAGATGAGCAGAAAAAAAAACCCAACAAAAACATTTATTAGAAAAATATCAGAAGGTCATTTTGACACACAGAAAGAAAAGCTACTATGTAGTCAGAGTTTAGATGTGTTCTTTTCATGCCGTGCACCTAAGACGAACATTAGATTTGGCTGCTATGTTTTCAAATCTGTTTACTGAGCAAGCAAAGATTGCCTAAATTAGTTAGCCAATGCAAAAGAAGACTCAAAGTCTTTTATAAAAAAGCTATTGTGTGGGACAGATAGTATTTCAAAAATAGCTGCACTTCAATTACAGCATTTTGCTGGTATAGCCAGAATACTACAGTTTTTATAAGGGGAACTTGAGATGAAGAATAAATTCTCAGTCTAACTGTAACCACTGTACACGGTTTTGCCCTCAATTGAGGCATTTTCATTTTTAAAAAGCTGTATAATTTTTGCTCTAAAAACTTGAAAAATATTAAGAATATATGTTAATAGGACAAAAACATGCAAGTCACTAGAAGGTTTTAGAATTAGCTTTTATGAGCAAGCCACACAGCAGTCTTAGCATGTCATTGAGCAGCAAAACAGACTTAAGTAATGCTGATGTTACAAAGCCTGAGATCCTAAAACAAAAAATGACTTTCACGTCACCCACAAATATTATCAACAGTTATTCTTCAATGGCTAACCTAACCCCTCCAGGCATCCCAACGCATCTTTTGTTTTGTGCATCTTTAGACTTTGCTTCTATAAGCAAGAATTGTCTTCGCTGCATCCCTTGCACAACACAGAGCATGCTGTCAGTACTTAAATACAGAAAAATAAGAACATATCAGCCTTTTTTTATCAAAAGTTGCAGGATACAAACCTCCAGGAAGATATGATTCACTTGCTGTGTCATCCCCATCATCCCCATCTTCATCATCACGACTCAATAAATTATTTACAGCAAGGTTTACATCAAGATTTGTTCGCTGGAGTTCCCGAATAATAATACTTCTGGACTTTCCTTGTAAAACAACTTGTGCCTGTAAGAGCAGAGTATAACTGGTTACTGGTCATTCTCAGTTCATCAACCACCATTCATGAGAAAAGAATGCTTAGTTCTAAAAGAAGTCCAGTAAAACCCAAAAGTCAATCACAGTATGAACGGACAAAGCCTCATATAAATTTTTCACAGTATTTTGTACTAGATATGCAGAGTTCTCTCAGTTTCAGTTAGGCTACTGAATTCCAACTTTGGTTCTGAATTTAATGGAATCTTAGAATCTATTTCTTAATGCTGTAGTTAAAGGATAAACGAAATCTACAGAAACATACAGAACACTCTGAAACCCAGGAGCGTTTAAACTTAGTATGTCAATCAACAGAGCTTGCAATTAACCGTTGTTCCAAAACTACACCTCAATCCCTGTCTTTTACATTTTTACTTACCGCCTCTATTTTTCTCATCATTCTGCTTCAGCAGTTTCTGCAACATTTAAGATTTTACTAACAAAGTGCAAATGCAGATAAAACCTCCCAAATGTTAAACAGATGCAATGAATTTACAAAAAAACCCCGAGAATTCTGGTCCAATCCATAACATCTAGGACTCAGGGCACTTTGTTTTTCCAGATTACCCTCTACTGAATGTCAAAGAAGATGAGAGTTCTGCAAGATCACAAACCGTGTGAAGAACACACGGAAGGAGTACTGAGTATTTTCGTAACACAGTAAAAATTAGGTACCAAGTAAAATTGGCAGTTGACAAGCAAAAAAAAGAAAGGGACATTCTAACAGCACACAAAGGTAAACTGTTTGTCATAACGTTCCATGCCAGAAGTTTACAGATATTTGAGACCCTGTAAAATGTATGTTATATAGACCATCTGTGAAGATCTTTCCCATTGATCTGCTTTAGAATTAAATCAAAAATGTTTTAAACATCTCCTGTTTTAAAGGTAGACAAAGTACACCATAAAAAAAAAAAAAAGCAAGCAAAGCACCACAGCAAGGGAAGCAAAGCTGATTATCTTTGGCCTAGCAATTAACAACTGTATTTCAAACGTAGACCAGAAACTAGTTTTAAACTAATAGTTAAAATACATCAACTAGTCACATATTTTGAATATATTATTTTCTTCAAATATGGAGAAAAATGTTTAAACAGACTCCATTTAACCACACAATGCAAAGTCCATCAGCTTCTTCAGGCTTTAGTGCATTAAGGGGCAAAAATGGAGAAATTTATACCTAACATTCATCAGTTACATTTATAAAAAATTAAGTAGAGGTGTCCAGGAAGAAAAATTATTAATATTTTAAAGAGATTAAATATGTTTAATGTCTTCTATTTAAATCTAAAATGGATCACTTCTATCCGACAAGAAAAAAGAAGTCAACCTGCCCCCCTTCGTTACACTCCTTCAAGGAACTTAATGCTTTTACTTTCTCACTAAATCTCCCATCTGCAACTCAACACGGCATTCCTCATCTAGATTAAATATATACCTTACCTGGGGGAAGTCTGGGAAACCAAAATTCTAGAATCCAAAAGTCTATCACTCCCACTACATATTTAAAACCAATTCATCTACAGAAGGTCAATCTCTTCAATTATATCCCATCACTCCTTGGAGAAAGTGCACTACTACAACACATTCCTGTACAGCTGTGAGAAGCTCTCCAGGCTTTTGGCAACAAGCAGTTTCTAGTTCATGTACCTGTGAAATGAGTTCCTCTGGAATGACTGATGCTGGAATCACTGGTTGTGGTTGACTCCCCAGCAGTCCAGATCCTCTATCACGTCCTGTGCGTATAACTCTGGTCTGCCTTCGGGAATCTCGAGCTCCAGCAGATGATCTACCAGAAGATCCTCCTCCACTTCCACCAACCCCTGAACTCCAGCGACTTCTAGAAGATTTAGATTATTTATCTTTTTAATACAGCGGCATACTTTGGGGACTACTTCAAGAAGTCTTTAGTTTTATTACTAATAACTTGTAAACAGCCTCTGAAAATCACTGCAGCTTGACTTCATAGACAAAAAGTATCTCTCAAAACCAGTAAGAACAAGAACACCAGGCAATTGATAAACTTCTGAAATACACAGAAGAAATAAAAAAACAGGACTGCAACAGGAAGTTGCACTCTTTCCTACCCATATAGTTGTGTGGATGTATACATACATAAATACATACATGAATCAGTTCCCAGATTTTTTAAAAGCAAAAGTAGCAGCAGTGTAACATTTAGTACTCAGTTGTCAACTTCCTGCTATAAAAGCACACATGCAGCAGCTTCACAGTCAGTGGCTCTGACAGAAGATCACTCTACTCAGATGGGTTTTCTAAAGATTCTGATACTTGATTTACATTAAGAAATCGATTAAGATTTCACTGGAAAAATCAAGTCATCTTCTTTACTGCAAAAGAAATCTTACACTAGATAGTTCTCTGATCCTCATGGATGGTTTTCAAGAGAAAACAAGGGAGCAAAAAGGCCCTGATTCATAGAAATAGACTATTCACCATCATTACAATTATCCACTAATTTTAATTATCACCACAGAACTGTGTAACTGAATCGGGTTTGGACTTAAGACAAGACACTCTGTTGCAACGAAATGCAAGAGTCTCTAGTTTGTTCTTTAAGATTAACTTTATCTTACAATCTACTTTAAAGGATATTGGAGATGGTGTTATTGCTATTTAACAATCAGTATCAGCAGAACCTTCCTGCTACCAATCACTTTAAATCTGAATCTCCTTTCAAGAAAAACATTTAAAATTAGATGTGAGAAAAAAGGTATGTTCTCTGACACAGTACCTAATAAATTTATGTTAAGAGTCCATCACATCTAGCTATTAAAAGCTAATTAGGTAAGAATACTTGTCTTACATTTTATGGCTTAAGTTGATTACTAACACCCTTCTCTTGTTTTGCTGGGTTTTCTTTTTCCTCCTGACAAGACCGTGCAACCACAGAGTAACTCAAGTGTCTGCCTAAGACAAGGCCCTGTCAGACACATCCACATTTTCAGGATTCTAGCCAGTGACCACACAGACAATGACAAGACAAAAAGCAATTCAATGATGGCTTTAGGAAGTCTTGTCTCATGAGTTAGAAAGAGAATTCTAAAAAAAGATACTACTAAAAATTAAAAAAAAACCCCACACCTCAAAACCAAGAAGAATGTGACATTTTAAATAAAATGAGACAGTTAATCTGTGCTAAAGGTGAGAAGGCAGCTGATGGGAAAAGAATAGGGCTGAGGGGAAATCAGATTCTACCTACAAAGCAATTCTCAATTCAACTCTCAGCAGGGAGGTGTGGGTTTAAAGGAAAGGTTCCATATTAGATATTAATACTTACTACAAATGCATTTTCTACTTGAAGCTATAAACTAATAATGACATAGTTTAGACATCTACAGTTAAAACCATCTCTATTCATATAATAATGAAAATATTCCCAGTGTGTCCTAACTTGGTCCTGTTCAAATAAAGCTGTCTAAACCTAAAATAAATATTAATATAGAATGAAAATCTTTCAGCTCATTTCTGTTTGCCTGCTAGTTTACCACATCTCTCTACTGTACAGCAGCATACCAGAAATTTTCCAAATCCAGTTATCTAATCTAAGGGCTCTACAATTTGAATGTTTTCAGACTCAATTTATTAAGCTAATTTTCCCTTCATTTAAGAGACTAGTTATAGTGCCTACTGCTTTTCCACTAGTTCAGTGACTTTCAACTGAAGCATGCAAGGGGAGACACCAAGAACTCTTCAGGGTTGGTCTCCTAAGCACATGGCTTCAAACAATTTTAACCGGTTGTGCTCAGCTAGAATAACAAGGAAAAAAATGTCTCACACTTCCCACAATAAGTTTTTAAACATGGCAATACCAGTTTGCCTTTAATGTTTAACATATGGATTTTTTGGTTCAAATGCACAATGTTTGCACAAAAACTTTGGGGAGGCAATGGGGGTGAGTTATTTTTCATGCAACTAAGGCCCAAATGAAATTAGCTTACTTGGTAATATAAACAACAAATTTGCTGTCATGGAAAAGCTATAGTTCCTCCCTCTTAAATCATTCATATGCAGAAACCACAGCTTGTAAACACAGTTCTCCTTGCTACAGTTAGTAACCTTAGGAAGCAGCACAGTTCCACACATCTTACAAAAACAAAGCAATCACTGTGATTATGTAACAAAGATTAATTTACATTTCTATAAAAAGGGACACCATCAATTTTAAAGCTAATGGTAAGAAAACTGAATCTGTACAGTACATTTAGCATATAGTACAACTTTAAAGGTTCTGAGCAACAACCTTCTTCAAATGTTCCCTTCCTATCAACTATGTACAGGACCCCAGCTATCAAAACACGGGTCATGACTTGGGGAAGGAGGGCACAATGCAGGGGAGCACAGAGAGATAATGAAGGTCCTTCCTGCATAAATGCACTCATTTGCTTTATGCTTCTAGCCTACCACGGTTTAAATTGATAGTGTCCCTCTAAAAACCTGCTTTTTAAAAATCAGGGAACAAAAAAAACATTCAAAAAAAGACAACACAGCCAAAACCAAGTTATTCTTCACACATATATGAAAACTCTCCGTGTCCTAGACGCTGAAGGGTCACTTAAATGTCTGTTATTTTAAACAAGATGATAAAGTTTTTTTTATTATACCCTACCTACACAACTGCTGTAATTATACGTTCCCTTATACATACTGCATACAATTTATATATGTGTATACACATATACTCAAATATGGAACAAACAGATTGCAGCCTCAATCCTATCAAAACTTACCCAAGGGTGTTGCCTGCCAGTCTGCCCAGAGTTTCAGAACCAGACAGAAACCATGGGGAGTCACTAGATCTGCCTGGCCTGGATGTCCTTCCTGCCCCTGAGCCACTGCTCAACTTTGAACTGAAAGTAAAAGATGGTAAATCAGTCACAAAACAATCCCAAATGGGTTAAGAACAAAACCTGGAATCCCAGGTTGAAATTCTCAGGGACTTAATCTGGTAACATACCAGCTTAAGCAACACCCTTGGGGAATATTCCAAACTAATCTAACTGTATATTAAGAGGTACACTGGAAAAAGAAAGTGGAAAGCATGCCTAACACACCTTATGTACATGGGCAATCCATAACAGCACATTTGCAAATATATATTAAGCTAATTAGTGATCTGAGGTAGCCACTGTGCTAAGTCTTCTGTATCTGCATAAACTGTAATCAGGTGTTCTATCCATAAACCTGACCCTGAGTACCCTACTTTGATATTAAGTGGTTTACTTTCAAATATGAATTATTAAATACTCCTATTAAGGGGGACTTACCTGGACTGAAGACCACAGGTCTAGAAAGTGAGCCTCGCCAGAGGGGACCACTTTCAGAGTGGATTCTACACAAAGCTTAATAATTTAACAAAGTTTCTTTCGTAAGGATTATTTTTGGAGGAGTTTGTTTCTTGAAGTTAAAGAGACCCTGTCTCATTTCTTTTAGAATCACATCTACTATTTCTTCCTATGCCAGTTTGTCAAGCTAGGCTGTTTGGCTGCATCACCAATAACCACTGCATCTCTACTCAAAGTATCCATTCCAAAAGCAATGTACTTTGAAAACAAACAAATAATAACAAAACCAAAAAAGCAGCCAAGCTGCTTATCAAGTTCAAAAGAATGTTTTAGAAGAAAAGCATTTCTTACCCATCACTATTCTCAGGTTTACCCAATTCCAATCTGTCTGGTTGGACTGAAAAACCAATCCTGCAGACTCTACCATCCTGTATTTAGAACAAGAAAAGCAAGCATTCAAAATTGAAATGTAGGACAAGTTACAATAAAAATACAAACACAAGTCTTCAGTTACTGAAGAATAATGATCAATTTAATGTTAAAAGAACTAATTTTAACTGTATGGTTTCAAGTTTGTTTATCTGAGATTTCAGTAAGTTACCTCAAGAAGAAATGCGGCGTGATTTGGTCCCACCACACACTGTTTAATAGTGGCCTGTTCCAATACATTCAAAGGAGGGTGGCTGAAAATAAAAAGTGAGAATGTGTAACATTTTAGAACATTTGAAATCTAAAAAAAAAAATAAAAACCTAGTTGTATATAAAAGGAAAGATGTGCAGTGATGGTTACCAATATGAAAAACATTCAAGAATGACTAAACATGTGCATTAGTTGAAGCAACTATAATGTATTTCTTAACATTAACCACACAAAATGCAGGGGGAAAAAACCTTAAAAGGTGACGTTTTCATTTAATGTGATCAGCAATAAAAAACTGGGTTTATACTTTAAAGTAAGGAGTCATTTCATAAGGAAGATATTTAATAATATCTCAGTTTCAGTTATTTCATAACTGAAAACCTTCCATTTTCTTACTGTGTTATCTGAAGCATTTCTGGACTCCAGTATTAGTAGGACTTTAATATTAGTAGTATTGAGGATTTCTAAGGCTACATCTACAGTACAGTCACCTGTTTCGTGTTGCTGTTAGAGAAACTGTACTCTCCTAAATGATTTAGAGCAGCACATGACATGCCTTACCTGTTTAAATTATATTTGTTCAGCTTCTCTGAAACTTCCCTCAATCTGAAACAAAAAAAAAATGAAGTTGTTATTTGACAATATACTCCACAGGACACGACAACCACTTATACAGCATATTTATGACATTATGGGGACAATTTACCACACTCAATAAAGCTTGATATAAATACTACTTGGTGCTGGGATTCTGTGTAAGAACTGGATAGTGTTCGGCTTCAAATCAGGTTTTTGTTCTGGAGGTTTTTTGCTTTGGAGTTTTACCCTTGCTAAAGAACCAACATTTGCTTACATTTCTGTGTGTTTTGCAAGTCACTGTCAGAAAACCCTACTCCTGCCTTGTTACAACCATTTACCACTTCACACACAAAATCAGCAGATGAAGCAATGAGCATTAACTGTAAATATACTTGTATTTCCTTGTATAAGCTTGAATACAGTATCCCAGAGCAGACAGGATTATCATCTTCTAGGAAATCCAAGTATGTGGCACAGAAAAGACAGGAAAACAGATGCACAAAAGCCAACATCAACAAATGATAAACAGCAAATTCTGACTAGTAGAAGAAACAATCCAGAGAAGCAGCACGATTTATAGGGTTATGTAAAACATTACCTTTACTAAAAGGTAAAGAGTGTTTCCAAAAGTACTTCCATCTCACTTTCATGGCACCTCACCAAATGGAAGAGCAAAAAAAAGGGCCAAACCACAGACCACTCCTGATTAGAGGATAGTGTCCAAAAGTGGCAAGCAACACAGCAATTTCTAAGGTAATTTCTAATCTACTTAGAAAGGATCCTCTACAGGCAGCAAAGATTATCTTGTAATATCAGGTAGACATTTCAGTTAGAGCTTGGGCTCCTTTGTTCCCAAAGGACACAAACAATCTGAAAAAGATCCCGAAGAGCTTCTAATTGTATTCAGAGTATTCACATTATATCAGGATACAAAATCTAGATGAACCCTGTAAAAATTATGCAAGGTCTTCAGAATTAAGAAAAAACATCTCAGCTTTGGTATCATATTCATCCTAGCATAAATCAGCAACACCTTTCTAAAGCTAACAAAAAGACACACACACCAGCACTGCTTTCCTCTGTCTGAATCCATGTCTTTAAATCCTTTAATTTCACTCGCTTCGCTTCAGTTTCTACACACAGACTATTATGGACAACAGACTTCAGCTACTTGCAACCCCTGAGCATGAGAAAGAATATAGATTAGAGGTACAAACAGTCAAATCTTAACATTATCAAGTGTTTAAAGCATTTGTTCTGAGAGAAAAATAGGAGAAAACAAATGTATGTTTGAGAAACAAGGTAATTTATACTGATGGAAATAACTTCCATGCCCAGGAAGAAAGGACCACAGTGAAAAGACAGCAGGAAGGAAGTGAACGTGCTTAGAATTGCCTTTTGCTATCCAAGCGAAGCTGCTGGTTTGTAAGCAGGCAATTTCACACTCTCAATTTCCAGCGACAACTACTTCATAAGGCCAAGAGTACATAGACAGATAAGGTTCGTGAAGAAAGCCCACAAAAGGAAAAGAGAAAAAACACACTTCATAGGCAATCTGCATGAAAAGTACCCCACAAGAGTGAACTACTGTGGGAGACTATGGAATGAACCCTGAAGATGAATGGTGCACACTCCACAGCTTATCATATGGTTTTACAAAGCAAGCGGGGATCTGTTGCATCATATATGACAAGTTAAACATCCCTGAAGCGTCATGTCTTAAGTGTATCACCTAACAGCTTCCCACAGGAATCCTGAGCAGTTTCCAACTAACATTTCTCCCATGAGTTATAATTCCAGAATAGGAAAACCTGCCTTTAAATTCACCGCACTGATGATAAGAAAAGCTGACATCAAAAAAGTAGTGCTATATTGGAGATGGTTACTAAAATAATCTATGAGCAACATTTAAAGCTTCCTTATCTGAGCCTTGTGTCACAAAATCTGAGCACTACCAAAGAAATAGACATCTTTAAATTTGAAAAACATCATCATAAACCTTTTATACCTGTAGAAAAAATAATGACATAATAGGGAAGAAATATGCACCGAAAGCTGAGACTTGAATACTCACTGAATCCATGAGTAACATCAGCCTCAAGAGAGTAGGTCTATCTGCAACAAGCACAGGTCAAAAGGATCTAACACTGTCGAAAAAAGGCTGCTGTCAACCTTTAAGGGGAGGGAGCAGAGCAGGATGTAAATGGCAATGCTGAAAGTACTAAACTCCTCTAGGGAAAGGGGAAAAAAAAGTAAAAACGATCTCACAGCCCAAACATCTCATATGCAGCTGCTGTAACAGCAAAATTACTGAGCACAGCCAATAAACTTAAGAGATCCATGAGGACTTGAACGTGATGCAGAACACCACTGAGTGAAAAAGGAGTTGTTCTTTAGCTCCATGTCCCTGCTGGGCTCCTGGGTCTCCTCCCCTTCCTTGTGCTGGCACCAGCACGCACATGAACACCAGTCACAAAACTAAACAAGCAGGAAAACAAGAACAAAGCAGAAAGATGTGTTTGTATACTCTGTATGGAGAATGTGTCTGTGCAAATAAAAACTCTAAATAATTTCACAAAAACATTCCCTGCAACAATCTAAACCTTTCTGCCTGCACAATTGCAGGGTACTGTAGCACTGACCCTCTGAAGGAAAAAGCTTATTTAAGATTGGGTTAATTTTAACAATACAGTGCAATCATTTCAACTGATGCTGCACTGGAGGAAGAGGTACAGGCAGAGATGATTTAATCAATTCTCACATTAAGGAAGGTCAACATTTCCACTAAGACCTTTCTGTGGTAAAACAATCTCCAATACAAATGCCTCAACAGGCTATGCTTTGAAAAATTCTCATTAAAGGCAGTAAACTATTTCAAAGGAGCAAGTTAGAAGTAACACATATTTTGATCACAAAGAGATCTTTGGGGAAATGCACTTTCTTTGCAACACTTTTAGACAAAAAGGTTAGTGATGACAGCTCCTGTATCAAGACACACATTCTTTAAATATTCTTATTGAAATTAATCCAAAAACAGTTGCAAGGAAAACAAAGTCAGTTTGTCCAAGCCAAGTATGGTTTTTATTTTTAAGTTTTGCAGCTACAATTTCTAACCTCTACAAACTAATCAGAATAGAAGGGAACTATGCCCACACTAAGCAACTGAAGAAGCTCTAGGTCAGGACTACAGCAGCTCAGATTTCCCACATGACACTTTTATTCATCACAAGATATTACTTCTTTCAAAGTACATTTCTATTTCCAGACAAGTTTATCTCAGGACCCATTCTTTCGTCAGATCTTGCTGTATAAAACCAAGTTAGGCTCAAAAATGCAAGAGTTTCAGAGAAACTCCATTTTAAAATACTAAGTATGTGATAGAAAAACTGTACTTCAGTATATTTATAATAACTTCACCCTATTTAAACAATTGCTTGAATCCACATAAGCAAAATACTGGTTTATAATTTGTGCTTTTACTCAATTTCTAAGAATAAAAATCTTCTTTTTAAAGCAGGCAGGCTGTCCCAAGAATTATTTTTCTTAAGACACTATAGACTTCAATAGTACATGTTCACTATACTCAGTCCCCTGCACCAGCAACAGCCCTACCTTGCCAGTCGTCCTGCAGGAATATTCAGCTTTCTCAAGTTAATTCCATCATGTCAGCAACAGTTCACAGACCAAGAGACAGGACATAAGACATAACCAGAACCTTCTCAGTTCTTTCAGGTTTTAGAATAGTTCAGTTAATATATGCTCATCTTTCTCCCTGCATGTTAGGAAACTAACAGTTACAAGAATAGAAAAATAAAATTAAAAACCACCACACCTACATCATCTGCATTTGCAAGATCGTCTCAGATAGGCAATTTAACATGAAAAGAATAGTGCACTGTATATAGAAATCTTATATAGGAAGATGTAAATAATTTTCCCCTCAAAAACTTACTTGCTGTTGAACAGAAACAGTATTTACAGATGCTAATATCTAATCTGACATTTTGCAGCTTTGATCAAATAACAGTACCTCTAGCACATTTGTTTTTAAGTATTAAAACAATTTCTGCCATCTCTGAGATTGATTTCTATCATAATATAAGGAAAGCTATTTTTCATTTTTCGCTGCAACTTTAGACTACATTTTTAAATGTCAGCTCGTTCCTTAAAGAGCACACAGTAAAAATCAGTGCAGCTAAGCAATCCACACAAAGGATTTAACCACAGAGATGTAAAATACAATGTTCACATACTGCCTGTCTCCAGAAGAATGCAAGTCTTTCTGTACTCAGCAAGTAACACTCAGAATCCCACACACAATATTCAGAACATTTTCTTGGATTTTTCCTGAAGCTGCACCTTTATAAACTTAAAAAGTTCTTGGTACACTTTAAAGTTAAAATATCAGGCAGGGCCCCACCACAAGAGCTTTCACCACTTCAGCACCACATGGTGATGGTAAGAGTTGCAGAGGAAGAAAATAAAAGGTACTTAAAAAAAAAATAAAACAAACAAATAACGCTGTTTGGTATGATGAACAACTTTGAGGAGGGAAATAAAAACAGAACTACTTCAGTCCTCATAGATTTTTCTATGTCATCAGGCCTCTTTAAGACAATATATTGTCAGTGAAGTCTGTAAGCCAACAAACTTGTGAGACTTTCACACCAGAGCAGAGAGAAGTACACAATACTGCTACAATGCTTTTCCAAGGGGAAGCTAATAATAATCAGATATCCCAGGGGACACACATATGACACAATCAATTCAAGCACTGGAAAACAGTACTGAGTAACATACCTATCACCACCTAAAAAGTAAATACAACCTTCACCTCCATCCCTCAGCTGAGACCCTGAAGTGCTCTGAGCACAGTGAGCCAGACCCAAGGAGGCACCTTCGTGGCCAGTTTGCAGGTTTTGGCCCAACAGAGCTGCACAGCCTCCAGATCAAAGCCCTCTCACACCTGCCTGTCTTGAATCACATGAAAATGACCTCCTGTGCCTGTCTCTCAGTGTCATGAAGACAGTCTCAGAAATGCAGAAAATGGACACCAATCAAAGCTTAGGCAAATATGTTGCCTTTGTTTCCCAATTCCAGCATGTCCTGTACACTAGACACTGACACTGATGTAAAGTCACATCCAGCTACCTTCCAGTGCTCAATACAGCATAAAAAAGGATCCTGTCCCCGATTGCCATGTCAAACATCAGAGAAAGAGGCAGCCTTCCACAGTTACACCTTTCTCCTACTGGAATTAATGAAGATTTAGAGTGTGCTTTAAGTCATTCATGGTACTAAGGGGGGAGCCCATAAAAACCCAAATGCTGAAGTACCACACAAAAGCAGGCAATAAGATTACCTGTACAAAACAAAGTAATGCACATAAGGAAAAAAAAGTACAAAATGACAGGCTCCAAGGTAACCAGTACTACACAGCAGGGGAGTAGACTACATGCACAGATCACTGAAACAAACTAGATGACAAAGAAACTCAGTGTTCCACTCAGTAATCAGGGGTACCAGGGCTTACCCTGTGTCCTCTCCACCTTTCAAGAAATATAAATTAGGACCATTTGGTTATTAAACACTAAACCAACACCTACTGCTCAGGAAAGCCCTGAGCTGCAAATCCGTAGAATCCAGAAAAGCATCACTGTATGTCTGCCCTCTTCTAACACTTTTCCTGTCACCAAGCACTGTGGTCTCTGCCACAAAGAGGAGAAAATCAAGATGGACTTGACTTGAACAGCTTGAACATCACGTATTTCATGGTATCAACCAACACAGGTTAACAGAATATGGCTCCCAAGCTTTATTTCCTATTTTGCAGGACTATTAGTTTGGTTGATAAATGTATTTCTGATCATTTAATAGTCCTCTCTGGAACAATGGTAACACACTGTGCTGAATCAGTAAGCTGCAGCAGAAAGCTAATGTGGCAAACATCAAACAAATTAATCTCTTAAAAACAGCTTTCTGCAATATCACTGAAAAGTCTTCAGGTAATACAACGATTGCAGAATGAAAATTCCCTTAGAGCAGGCCATCAGTATTTAATGATATAACAACACTGACGTATAAAATGACATAAATTAGGTATAAACTAGCCCACAAGAAGGTTAAAGCAGGACAAAAAAAATTAGCAAACATAGGACAGAGACAAAGACATTAGAAGGTTAACAATAGATACCCACCCATATCTAATATTCCGAGTTAAATACATGATACAGAGGCAGGTAAAATGACTTACCAATCTTCTTCACCTAAAGAGAGTGTAAGCATGTATTTTAGTTCTAGTTTTAAGAAAACAAGGCAGATTTCACATCACTGTACAGAAGAAAAAGGGGAGAGCAGTGTACATGGTCTACCTAGAGCCTTTAGCAAGGCTTTTGACACTGTCTCCCATAAGGTCCCCAGAGAGGAGCTGTTGATGTTCAGGCTGAATGAGCAAACAATGGGATGAACCAAAACCTGTCTGAACAGCTGGGCCCAGAGGGTGGTGATCAGTGGCACAAGGTCTGGTTGGAGGCCAGTGACTAGCAGTGTACCCCAGGGGTCAGTGCTGGGTCCAGTCCTGCTCAAGATCCTCATTAATGATGTGGATGGTGGGGCAGTGTGTACCCTGTGTACCCTGGGCAAGTCTGCTGATGACACCAGACTGTAAGGAGTTCCACTGCCATCCAGAGCACAGCAACCTCGTGACCTCCCGCAAGGAGAGGTGCAAAGCTCTGCCCCTGGGGAGGAATAACCCCACACACCAGTACATGCTGGGCACGGCCCGGCTGGAAAGCAGCTTGGCAGAAAAGGACTTGGGAGTCCTGGTGGACACCAGGTTGAACATGAGCCAACATGCCTTGCAGCAAAGAAGGCAAATGGCATTCTGCCTGCCATAGACAAAGTATTGTTAGCATGCTGAGGCGGGAGAGCCTTCTCTTTATTCAGCAGTCCTGAGGTCACATCTGGAGTTCCAGACTCCCTAGTACAAGAGAAATATGAACATACTAAGGCACTAAAGCACCTCTTAGATGAAGAAAGGCTAAGAGAGCCTAGGGAAGAGAAGGCTCTGGGGGATCTTATCAACACACATGAACACCTAAAACGAGGGTAGTAAAGGGGACAGAGCCAGGCTTTTTGCAGTAGCACCCAGTGAAAGGACCAGAGGCAGTGAACATACACTGAAACACGGGAAGTCCTGTTCGAATATCAGGAAACACTTCTTTTGCTGTGAGGGTGACCCAGCATTGGCACAGGTTGCCCAAGGAGGTTGTGGATTCTCCATCCTAGAGAGTTATTCAAAAGCCATCTAAATATAGTCCTGAGCTACAGATGGCCCTGCCTGAGAACAGAAGTTGGATCAGACAACATCAAGAGGTCCCTTCCAACCTCAGCCATCCTGTGATTGATACTGAGGACTTACTGCTTTCAGAATGTGATCTCCACACATTTGACTTGAAGGCACAGCATCAAAAGGAGAGGTTTTGCCATCAAAATGCTAGGAGCTCATGTTTTTCTCCAGAATCCCTGGAAGATCAGTGGCACAGGAAAAAAGTTATGCCAAGGAAAGTGTCTGAGACATTCACTAAAAGCATTTGTAATTGTCGTAATCGTGCCCAGTCTTCGCGAACGAAGATTTGGGAAAGGTCTTTTTACCTTTCAAGCCTGCGCAAAGCATTCGTGGGTACTCAAATACCCAGATGGAAGAACTCTGTTTCTCTAGCAGCAACAGCAAGAGCAGGGACAGCCACCAGTAGGACTTGTGAAATGCAGCACTAGATGCCTCTGATTAGCAATGAATTTTTAAGATGGCTGACTGATTTCTTTAGGTCAAAATCTACTTACACCTCTTCTTCAGATTTAAGTGGCACTGAAAAGATCCCCTTCTGAATAGAAAAAAACCCCAAACTGTAACCCCACACCACAGTACAAAGCACAGCCATAGCCCAGCTCAAGAGGAATACAAAGTCAATCACGTTTTCTAAGTAAGCAAACACCATAAGCTGTGAAAGAAAGCCATAATGAAAAGTATGAATATGAACAGAAAGAAACTACAAGTGGTATGATCCTGACAGGACTGCCACAGAGCAGTTACAGCACACCTACATGTTCTTTAGCACATTATCTAGAGCATTTGGTAATAAAGCACAGCTACAGGTTGCCTAAATGCTTAGTGGTGTTTCTGTGGAAAAAAGAAAAATACACTACAGGGGAATGAGTCACCCTCAATCTGATGCCCTTCTATGACAGCAGACTTCCAAAAGTATGGGTCACAAATTCAGGCAGTACAAGACAAAAATCTGTTCCCTGATGCAGAATGCATCCAGTCATCATTCTGTGTTCACAGATTCCGTTCAACTGCACAGATTCCTTGCAGCTGCAAAAAAATGTTTTGTTTAACATTTAGCAGAAGGCTATTTCTTCAGCCAGAACACCACAACAGCTAAACAACTGCATCAACCAACTCAGTTGGGTGAGAGTTCTGAATCTGAAAACAACTGAAGTTGTAAACTATTTAACTATCCATCATTTCAGAAAGTATATCCTCTTGCGACAATGAAAAGTGTATAATGGGAATTTAGAACCCCATGGTTCTAGGATTCCAAGGATACTTGAAGAACACACACATGATCATCACATGAGCCAGTATTCCTACAACATATGTATGTTAGCCACCAAATGTAGCTACTAAGCTGTACACTTGTTTAACTAAAATGAGTAAAACTTAAAGACCACATTTAGGCAAAGAAGGAAAAACACTTTATTTTTTACTGTTAAAACATTGCTGTAGTGATTCCACTAAAAAAAAATTGCTATCAAAATAAAAATCCAGTCACTGAAAATCTTAAAACCTTTTTGTGTCCCATTGTGATAAGATTGTTAATTCAGGAGTTAATTATGAGCCACCAGGGAGGCTGTGACTTTACCAGCATAACAGCTTAAAACCTGGAGAGACAGGTTCTGGTCCCAGCTGAGGCTACTGCAAGAACCCACATCATAATCTCTCCACCATTTTACTTTGCTCTAAGCTTTTGGAAGCCATGACCACTTTGTGCAAAGTTGGAAAATGGCCTTTGATTTGAGCATTCAAATGCTATAAAAATATTTTTAAAAGTAAGAACTGTCACATTATTAAATACTTTGTGTCTTGGCTAGAGAAGAGCGACTGTATGTTTTGTACAAGTGATTTTATTAAAAACAAAGCACAAACAAGAACTGAATTCTAATTGCTTTGCAATGAAGTCCAATGAGCTTATTCTCATGCTGAATTAGTTTTAGCAACAGGGAAAGATCATTTAGCATGTCCAGTCCTTTACTTGCCAACTCCTCCAATTCCAAGCCTTGAAGTATTCAACAAAAACTCTGACATCACAGTGTCATCTGCACGTTCACTTTTTCAAACTTATTAAAAACTGCCTTTTAAATACCACAGACTTCCCTCCTCACACTGTCTTCCACTAAACACACATCTTCAAAACCTTCCTCTCAAGACACTACGTCTTTGATTTAGATAGGAATGGAATGAGGCCTGGCAGAAGGAGTAGAGAGCAAGCACCACGCCAGAAAAACAAGCAGCCAAATCGCTTTGTCAGATGCACAGTGCAGGCAAAATAACTCAATAAAAAGCCCAGTTTCTGAGGTGCACAGCTCACCAAACACTTTTTTGCACTGCTGAAAAAAGATTCCCTTTCCCATCTGTCCGTACCCCAGCCACAAAACTCCAGGTGTTTCCCCTCAGTGTAACCAGTGTTTTGGTTCCTCTACAAGACCTCATGAAGCAGCAGGTTTGGTACCTCCTGCTTCACATTTTGCCTGCGGCCATTATATTCCAGGTGACAATCTTGCCAGGTACAGATTCTGCACCACAAGAGAAAGAAACAAAGCTTTGGCCATTCCAGCAAACAGCCTGTAATTCCTCAGCCTCCCCATGAGGAGCAGGGCAATAACTGCCAGACTACTTTCTGCCTACCCAATCTGCCCCACAATGACAAGAATATGGGATGATCTGTATCACTGGAATGTTTTATTAAGTACCTCTAAATTACTGCTATAGAGACAGATACATTTTGTCAAAGTCAGCGAATTGTGTATACAATGCCTTATTAAAAAAAAAACAACACAGAAAATGAGAAAAGAAAAACTGCTGTTACTAATGTACTAAGAGTGGTCAAAGACAAAGGAAAGAGAGTTCCAACAACCTAAGAGTTCTTCATTAAAGGTCAGACAACAATAACTCATTTATATTAAAAAAATATAAAATGGATTAAAAGCCATAAATCCTCTTTAGAATAACATCTCTTGATATTTACTTGAAAGAGAAAAAATGCAGCCCTGATCATTTTCAGGCTGGATAGAGAACAGTAAAATTTCGTACCACAAATGAAAGAATAAACACTGAGAGACACATTTAAGAAAATTAATTCTGCAAAATGAACAAGAGATTAAAATTATACCACACTTATTTAAGGAACTGACAGACTCCAATGGCTTCAAATGACAACAGAGTAAGGCCTACATTTAACTTCATTCACATGGGCAAGTATTTGTTTTCCGGTTAAGCTTTTGGTAAAAACCCTGCAGCACAAACATTTGTCTATGTTAAGTTAATGTCAGACTCCACACTGAAAACTACATAGTGAAATTACAATTTTTAGTAGAATCCAGAGATCCCAATCAAAAAACATCTCACTGTATCAGAACTATCTACATATATAGAGATAACCTACCCCAAAGGTGAAAAGGGTGAGTTTAGGGAAACCTAATGGATAATAGATTATGAAGTATAACAAAAGACTGTAAGCAAATTTTTAAAATTCTGTTTTAACACAGGCTTGGCTTAAACTAATCAACTACTACTTCTACAGTGCATAGAAAATAAGACAAAATTAGCATCCAGCTTAACTAAAGATGAGAACAAACATGGCTGCACAAAGTAACACCACTAAGACCTGGGTACAGAGCACAGAGTTTCTTTCTGGGCTATCTTCTAATGAACAGGCAAACTACAGCTGCATGGGTATAATCACCCTCAATTACTAGAGATATTTCCAACTGATCCCTTTGACAAACAAAAAAACACACCCTCTTGAATGTGGGTTGTCTTTTGGGGTTTGTTTTGCTGAAGACAAATTTCCCAAGATTACTGAAGTCTCCAGCAGCTGAGTTACACTACTGTTGTCACAACCTAAACTGGCAGATCTCATGGCTGGCAATAAAACAACAGCGACAGTGAGAAGTTCCAACACAGTTAATGCTGGACACAGCAGTGAGATTGTGAGATGAAGACAACATTTTCAAAGACTGCAAAATTCTACAGTCACATCGGTCCTCAACTGGAACCAAACAGGCAGATGAGCAGTGCTCCCACCTTACACTTTTCTACTCAGTTTTACAGTGTCTTTCAACGGTTCAGAATTATCAAACTTCATACCTTTGTATCCCTGAGTACATGTTCTCTTTCAAATAAAACAAAAAACTTTGAAACAAAATGTTGATTTTCCTTGGAGGGGAAGGGTAAGATACAAGGAAGCAATGTTAGTTGACTGCTATTTTTAAGGACAGAAAGACTCTAAGAAATAGAGTACAGAGTTTATTGTCAAAATAGTTCTATGCCAGAAAGGGAAAATAAGACCTGAAGTCTGGATAATTACTCCTGTAGTGGAGTAACTAATGCTGTGTCCATCCTCATTTAAACTGTCAGGCTTACAGTTCTGGACAAAACATACATGTGCCCTGAAAATTACATTTGCACATTTATTTCAGGTTTTTTTTCTCCAAATGGTTTCTCTTGATTTACAATCCTCTTGCCACTGCAACCAGGTCTTGTCTTCATGTTCTCTCTGGGCTATATGCAGACACAAACCACTGCAGTTTTCTATGTGAAGTTGTTTTTAAGAGAAAATCCTTAGTGGACTTTAGGGAATCCAAGATTTAAAAAAATGTAAAAGCACAAGTAGTTTTTGTTTATGTTTTTTTCATGCATAAGTGGCTGTTGAGCTGATGCAGAGAAAAAACAACAGCTTTTACAAGAAGCATCTTGCAAATTTAACTACCTAGATTGCTGCTAGTGTAATCACTACAACAAAATACCTCAAGCCCCTTTCTCTTCTTTATATAACTTTCAGATACATACCACCATCAGTTTGAGTCCCCAGTGATTAACTGTGCCATAACTGTGAAAACGCAGCTACAACACACTGCAGACTTTGCCAAGCTCAGGTACATCCTTGGTTGTTTTTCTTCAACTGTCAAGTCCTTTTTCATGTAGATATAATTGTATACTGAATAGTTATGTACTTTAGACAGTTCAAGAAGGATGGTTTTTACAAACAGCCTACATGGCAATTAGAAAATTTAATAAATAATATTATTCAAAAAACTACCTCAAATGTACGTTATTGCTTATAGTTTTTAACTTTTACAAATATATAGCACATAAATGGTTTTCACTGATACCTTACTGTTGTTAGAATTTAAAAAGTTGTTTTCTGACAGCTCTGACTTTCAGTGCCAACCTGAAAACATGGCTATTGATATCTTAGTTCATTAATCTTAATTTATCATTGGTCTAACAAGAGATATGCTCAAACCTTATATATGATCTGAGAACACAAAAAAAAGCAACACTTGTGCCCCAATTACTATTTTACTAAATTCCTTGTGACAGATCACAACTACTCTCAGCCCAGATCACATTCACAGTACAGTTTCACATTACAATAGCCAAAATAAACTTGCTGCTTTCAAAATGGAAGGAACTCAACCCTGCTTCCTCTTCTCTGTTCTTCATTCCCGACTCTCTGTCTTGCAGCACCTTTCAAAATCCCCTGTTTTTTACCCATCTGTTCTGATGCTCACGCAACCAGAGATAAACCAGGGCTATCTTTACATCTTTTCAGGAAATTAAGTTAGTTTCCTGTGGGATCAGACACTTACAATTAGTGCAAGGTAAGAGGCAGGGAAAATAAACCTCCACCTTCAGAAGGGAGCAATTACTTTGACCTACAACACCTAAGGAAAGTTTCAGCAAGAAACATTCACAGACTATCATATATATACTCTCTAAAAAGCAGTATGTGGGGCATGACAAACAATTGTAACCAGAAGAGGACCCTGGCAGAGCAAAGTCCAAAAAGGCCTAGAATATTGGCCTGTGTATAAGTAACCTTTCATATTCAACCAGACATGAAAAGCTGCTTATGTGTAAATTCTGATGCTTAATTTCCCAAATTATTGTTCATAAATAACAATAGTGAAGAAGGATCAAATCTTAATGCACTGCTGCTGCATGTATGAATCCTATAACACCCTGTATAACCACAGTGGTGGTGCAAACCTTTTGATGCAGCCAGAACAGTTTATTTTGTAAAAATGTTTTTCCAGCTAAGAGTCTGATGATGATAATAATAATGCCATGACAGTCATACCCTATCCCTCAATCTCTTCTGAAAGAAGTCAATTTAAATTTTGTTATGCTTTCAAGAAATTAATCTTAAAAACAAAGTCAATGCTTCCCACGTTAGTAAATTTTTATCAAGCAGCTGTAACTCAGGGAATTCAAGTACTACAAAACAGTTTAAAGCATACCAAAATAAATCACTTGAGCTAAAAGGAGTACTGTATTATCTGCAAAAAACTTGCAGGTTTTCCATTTAAGAATACATCAGTCAATCCCTTCTTTCCCCCAGCTTTGGGTAGCAATGCAGATCACACGTGAGAAACAGCAGAGAAGTTCGTGCTGGGGCTGCCTTCCTCTCCACAAGAGCACAGGTACTCTCCCAGCACGCCTGTAGATGTACAAGAGGGAGTTCAAGGCCAAACAAACACTTTCATTATCAGGAGCTCTCTCTCCCTGTGTGTGCACGGCCGGGACACCGGCTCCACATCCCTGCTGGCTCCTGCACAGCCACACCACACCCTCCGCCAGCTCCTGCCAGCAACATCTGCTGGAGATTTTTAACAGATTTGCTCATCAGTAAATGCAAGGGGGGGTGTCTGCCGGAGTAGCAGCCACATATCCACTGATCACTCACAGTACCTTGAAATGATGGAGAGACTAAAAAGGTATGTTCTTGCAAGGTACTTTTTTCCACAGAAACAGATTATCAGAGAGTGTAAACAACAGAGGCAAAGCAAAGCACACGACTTCATTTTTCAGTTCAGGCACAGGCCTAAAGTAAGTAATATTCAAATAAGAGAGAAAGGCATTGAACATATTATTAAGGGAAAAAACAAAGTCATGCAAGAGCCAGATCTCCCTTTCTTCCCCCAAGGATGACTGTACATACAGACTCACTGAAGCTTCAAATGAGCTTTTCTTGGCTGCACTAATGGTTTCAAAGACCTTACTGCCAGAAAACCTACTACATGGCACTCCTTAACACTTATCTTAAATTCAGAATACCCTCTACTTAACTAAATTCATTACAACTCATCTTTAAGAGGAGTGAAAAAAGCACATTAACATTGTGTCAATGACCACTTTAAAAATTACCTCTTACTCTACCTTAGGACTTAAATGGCTTAGCTGACGAGAATTTTCTTAGTACAAGGTAAAGACAAAGGCAAAGCTTTGAGATGCACCCTGTCCCTGAAGGTTAGCAGATGTATGGAGAGCTCTTTATGCAAGGTGAAAGACTTCCCTTTTCCTTCTACAGAGTAGCAAGTTAAACTGCTAGTCTGAAGTTTCCTAATAGCCAAGAAAAGGCTATTTGTCATGGTTACACCCACTTCCTAACCCAATATAAAATTAAGAAATATACTAAGAAGAATTTACTGAGATTAACTTATCTATGAAATTATGTCAAAACTCCTTAACAAAGCCCAAAGTCTCCTGCCCTAAAAGAGCTGGATTATCAACAAAATATACTTGACACCCAATGCAACAGAAGCTGGACATCTCTTTTTCAAATATTAAAGCCATTAATTATTTACATCACAAATACTCTATGGAGTTGTTTTTCAAACTGCAGGCCATACTCAATTTTTCTCCCATTAAACTTTTCAGATTCAGTTTACAGAGAACAAATTGCTTGGGGGAAAAATTCCAAGTTACCTATCTTCCTAAATAAACTTACCAGAAAAAACTTAATTACTTCAGTTCATCATAAACAAAAGCTTAGCCTACCATCCATTTCAAAAAATGAATACTAACACAGCTGCAAAATTAAGTATAACCTTGTCCTCTGTGAACTCTCTTCAGTGTCACCAGCTTCCTGCCATGTGAGTGAAGCCAAGACAGCTTCAGCTTGAGAGAGGGCTAATAACTACCATCAAGGTACAATATTAACCAGCATTTTCAAAAACACTAGTTAAGAAGTACTTTCAGATGATGAGTAGGCATGCTCAGGAGTCCTCCAATTATCTGTGGTTCTACAGTTACTTTTTCCTTTTTTCTTTGAAGTGTTTTACCATTCTCTGAGCTGCTGCACGAATAAAGAGGGACAGCAAATTAAATAGAAAACCTAATAAAAACTGTAGAACACAATGAGAGAAAATTAACCGAACCACACTGGAAAAAAATACTCGGAGACTACTTAAGAGCAGAGCAATACTTCAGGAGAAGGATGCTTTCCAAACACACTTCACTCTCTTCACACGTCTACACTGATAACATAATGTATCAAATACTTGATTATAAAAATTCCAAAGCGTCCTGTATCCTGAACTCACAGGGATTGCACCAATAAATGCCTTGTGCTTTAAGATGTGATTAATCTTTAGATACAGAACACAGATCCATTACTGAAAGCAACATAATTGATGTTTTACCTACACTAGAGATGAAAGCATACTATGCAGAATTCTGATTCCAAAATCAGATTTTGAGAAACAATTATCATTCAGAATACAGACTGAAAAAAAACCCTAACTGACCACTGTCAGGGGCTACTGGCCATTGTCTGCAGCACAGGCTCAAAAAAGAGGGGAAAGAAAGATCCTAGAGACACGAGATGTTCCAAGATCCTAACATCTGTGAGCATGTATACGAGAATTTATTAAACTATCTGCAGCCTAATCTACATTGACAGAATAGTAATAAGCAGCAATGCTACTGATAAAATTGAACTGGCACTTCCAGCACATATGTGTGTACCTCAACCCTACTTATGAATCATTCTGATTTCACTGCATTACAAGTTCTGATACACAGCTACTGCACTTTTAGTAAAATTATATTTATGAAGTGGAAATTTCTGACTTGCAGATCAGATCAAGGAGCCGCTTGATTTTTCAGAATAAGTCACTACTTAACAGCACTTCTGCAGCTTTCTCCACGTATTAATTACCACACATTATGAAGCTTCCTCTATCAAATAGTAGTTTTAAGGTAAGAAGGGAAAAATAGAAATTGAAAAAAAAACGAGGAAGCATTAGGAAGACTGAAGGGGCATCATATTTTACATCAATAAGTCAACAGAACAGGAGACATTAAAGAAAAAAACAGATGAGCTCTCTCACTCTGAGCAAGTGTGATAATTACATGTTAAATGTTTTCTAAGAGTCTATCAACATTAAAAAAAAAAAAAAGAAGAAAACCCACTGGAGTCCTTTCCAGTTCAAAGTCCTAGATGTTACTCCAAATCAAAACAGTGCAACCACTAAAAGATCTCCCAGTACAGCATCACCTCTCAGTTTGTCACTAAAGGAAGATGGTGTATGCCAAATTTGAATGTAATACTGCAGACAAAGCCAGTCAATCCCTTAGGAATGGGAAGGCCTCCTAGGAAACAGGATTCTGTAAAATATATTATCAGGTTAAGGGAAAAAAAATACACACCACACTAAAACACTTCAGGCTTTGGATCTATTTTATCTTTAGAAGTTTCTTTTCCCTCTCTAAGGGCACAGATGAGGTACTCAGGCCAAAATTTTGTTTTTAAAACGACCTATTTTCCTCACCGTACACTCTCAAACCTCATCTGTTTTAAGAGGCAAGTCAGCAAAGACTGGTCTAGGAGAAGCGACCTAACTACAACTGTGAAGCGAGCTGGACTCTGGCCTACTCTGAAACCTGGTAGGATCAAAACCAGAACAGTATAACCAAGAGCCCATACTTTTAAAGGCTTAAAAATATTTAAATATTGTTTACATCCATTAAATAACATTTCTCTGTAGTGTAAAAAATTTAGGTTTCTATCCATTGATGATTAAAGATACCGATTTATTCACACATAAATTTGCAAGAAATTAAAAGATGAAGTTACGGATTTTTTAAGAATCCCTGTATAAAAGAACACAAGTAAAATTTACAAGCTATTACAGGTACCATTAGCAGTTGCTACGGAAGAAATATTTGACAGCCACACAGAGCTGTCAGAAACACGTCAAGCATTGAAGAAAATTTGGTTCATAGATTCAATTTTCTCCCAGGCACTCCAGTTTCTCTCCAGGCTGCAATCTCTCTCCCCCAATGCTACATGAAGTTGGCTCCGATGTTTCCAGGCAGGCAGCGGTCATTCCCACCTCAGCCAAAGCCGCACAGCCCCGCTGATGTGGAGACCGGGCCTGCTTTTGTGCACAGCCCCGGCCCGCGAGCGGGGCAGGCAGCGCACACCGCGCCGTGTGTGACAGCGCTGCCGCCTTTATCCCCGCTCCCGTCATTCCCTCACACACCGCGATCCCCCGCCCGCATTGTCTGCCTCGCTCCATCCCCGATTAACACGGACACGTTCTCACTTCTCAGCCAGGGGATCCCCGAGAAACCACTTCCTCGGCCACGGATCCCCAGGAACCCCCCCTGCCGGGCCAGGGATACCCGGGATTCCCCAGGCCTGCCGGGGCCCCCGCCGGGCCCGCGGCGAAGGTCGCGGCCCCTCAGCCCCGCGGGGGGCGAAGCCGCCGCCGGGAGAGGCCGCTCGGGGCGGGCGGGACGCGCGGGGACCCCGCGGGGGGGCCGGGCCGGCCGCGCTGCCCCCGCCGCCCCGGGGCCCCTCCTCTCACACCCGGGGGGCCCCTCCCCTCCCCGCCGCCCGCCGCCACCCCTCACCGGTCGTTGAGCTGGTCCTCGGTGCCCGGTAGCGGGTGCACCACGAAGTGGATCGAGGTCATGTTCCGCGCCGGTGCCCTCCCCGGCGACGGGAGGCGGGCGGGCGGGGGCCGGGCACACAATGGGGGCGGCGGGGGAGGGGGCGCTCGGCCTCCGTCCCTCCCCCGGCGTGGTTCGCGGCCGCCCTGGCGGGGTCGCGGACTCTCGGCGGCCGCGGCTCTGCGGGCGCGGGTCGGGGCGGAACGGCCGCAACGGCGGCGCTCGGAGCTGGGCCCGGCCGCGCTCACGCACGCGCCGCCATCTTGGCTCCAGCGGGCCCTTCCCCCCCCCCGCGCGCGCCGCCCCCCCGGGCCAATCCGCGCCGCCGCCGCGCTCCACGTGACCTTTGTTGACTTACGTCAGTCACAGCGCTCCGCCGCCGCTGCGCTCTCCGGGGCGGTTGGCGCGCGCCGCCCGCCCCCTCCCAGCCCCCCCCGCCCGCTTCACCCCATTGGCCAGCGGCTAAGGGAGGGGGCGGGGTTTCGCGGATCCGCGGTTTCTGATAGGTCGGGCGCGCTGTCGGTCAGACGAGCTTTGCGATTAGCGGGCGCCAGCAGGTTGGGGTGCGCCTTTAAAAGCGGGCGTGATTGGGGGGGGAGGTGTCGGGAGTGGTGGGTGGGAGGGGGAGAAGGAGGGACGCGGGTGGAGTTGCGTAACGGGGGCTCCGGGCTGGGGGAGTGGATGCCGCTGAAGGAAGGGGCCATGCCCCACCGGCGGGGCGGGGGCCAGCCGCGCGTCGTGCCCTGCCCCGCCCTGCCTTGGGCGCGACGCGCTTGGCAGAAGCACCAAATAATGGGTTCGGGGAGCGCGGACGGTGCTGACTGGGGTGGCTCCCAGGCGGCGGCGGTCGGGCGGCGCGTTAACGCCGGGGTGGGGGAGCTTCCTCCTCCCCCCTCCCCTTCCCCCCGGTTGGTTCGGCCCGTCCCGCCCCTCTCGAGCCCGGGACAGGGGGAGCGGCCCCCCCGCCGCGCCCGCGCGGGCGCGGGCCCCCCCCCCCCACCCCGCGGCCGTCACGTGGAGCCGCGCGCGCGCGCGCGCCTCGCACGGGACTCGCGGCGCGAGGGGTCTCGCGATGCCTGGGCGGCCCCGGGGCGTGAGGGCGGGGAAGGGCCGGGAGCGGCGGGGAAGGCGCGAGGGAGGGAAGCGAGGAGAGCAGGAAAACCTGGGAATTCGGGCTTCTGAGGACGCCTCGCGCGTGAGTAAAGCTCCGGGTTTCCTGGCGCGCTGGAGGGAAAGGGGCTTGGCTCTGCTGCTTTCTTCTCTCCTTCTTCGTGCAGCTGAACGCGCCCCCCCCCCAGCCCGCCTTGTGGCTGGGGCGTTAGCTGGGCGTCACGGAATGGCCTGGGTTGGAAGGGACCGTAAGGATCACCCAGTTCCAACCCCCTGCCGTGGGCCCCCTTTCCACCAGACCAGGGTGCTCGGAGCTCCGTCCAGCCTGGCCCTGAACACTTCCAGGGATGGGGCATCCACAGCTTCTCTGGGCAACCTGTGCCAGGGCATCACCACCATCCTTGGGTCCTCGACCCTTCCCAGCTCACCCGGGAAGCCCAGGGATCAGTTTTCTCTTTACAGTGCCACGCAGCCAGGAGGCTTCATGTCATGGGGTTTTTTAAGTGAGGTGTTTGTAAATCGTTCGATCTTGGCTCTGCTGTGGTGCCTATGAGCAGGTGAGTGTGCTGTGGGGATGTGGGGGCACAGCTCATCCCTCTTTTGCTGGAAATGAATCCGAACGTTCTTCCGTAATAACTCTGCATTGCTTTTCCAGTGTCAGGCCGAAGCCCCATGTCTGGGCAGGCTTTTCCCATTGGACTTTCCTGGTTTATGATTGCCAGGCACTCTAAAGCAAAGGCGAAGCCATCGGGAATTGCCTTTGGGAATTAGGTGAAGACGGTCAATGGCCAAACTACGCAAGGGATGTTCAGTCACAGTGCTGCTGCTTGCTGGGTCTCCTTTAATTGCCACCCTCAGATCATGTGCTCATTATGTTGAAGCACATTTCTGCCTTTGTAGGTGCTGGGTTAACACTTATGCACCAGTGATGCTCTCCAGGTGGCTCCTCAACATTTTTTCTGGTCCTCATGGTGCAGAGACACGGGCAGGAGTGGAGACCTGGGCAAGGCAGTCTTGAATAATGCAAGCAAAGACTCAAATTAGGATGTCCTTGTTCCTCCTAAAATTAAACTCTTGTCATGTAGCTCTGCTTTCTGATGGAAGTGCAGGGAGAACAGAAAAGCACCTGGGTTTGCTGAGGTTGCATATCTTTGTAAACAAGCAGCCAGTTTGTCAGAGTATTGGTATAAGAGACAAGTGTTTGTGTTTAAAGGACTTCTGAGTTTGGAGTCCAGATAAAACCCAAGGTTTTTTTGGTTCTGGGAATGGGCCATAGTCTACTAATGGTGAAAAGCTGTGATCAAACATCTGCCTTCATCTGTACTGTCCATGGATTCTCTGCCATGTCTTTTCTCAGCAGTGTTTCCTCAGGTCCTGAGCTTGGCACCAAGGACTTCACTGGCTGGGAACGTGCCAAAAATAAGGTATTTCAACACAGATCGTTTCTGAGGTGCTGAGTTTCCACTTTGCAGTGTCCCAAGTATAAATCACCAGAAAGGAGAGAAGACAGAACTATTTCTGGGTAGAAGGAAGGCATCTGCTAAACTACAGAGCAAATCAAGGGACTGTAGAAGCAAAAAATAATCTTAGTTGAGTTGGCAGTATAATGAGAAACTCACATACACCTGAAGTCAGAACTTCTCTAGTCCTGTCAATGCCACTCTTAACCCCACACATCCTCCTGTGATTGAATTTCCAGATGCCTTTTTTTCTTTATTTGATCTACTGCTTGAATGACTTGAGAGGTGCCACAAAGGCCTGGCTATTGTTTCAGCTCTTCAAGATACATCCAAGGCTCAGAGTTTTTAATAACAACGAAAAAAGCTTGAGCTTGCCCACTGAAGGTGCCCGCAAACAGTCCCATGACAATTTTGGGGCTGACAGTGATACATGATGACTTGTATGAAAGGAGAGAGCCTGTTTCAGACAAGTGTGATGCCTCCAATGCTGGGATATGCCCTGGAAGCTGAATTCAGAGGGAATGTGTCTTTAAATTCAGGAGAAGGCAGGAGACTACCGTGTTGTTCTGTACCAAGTAAGGGCCACCAAATGACTCTAAGGATGGAGCACATCTCCTGTGAGGAAAGGCTGAGAAAATTGGGATTGTTCAGCTTGGAAAAGAGTGACCTAATTGTGGCCTTCCAGTACCTGAAGGGAGCCTTTAGGAAAGACAGAAAGAGAATATTTACAAGAGTCTGGAGTGACAGGACAAGGGGGAATGATTTCAAACTGAGAGTACGTTTAAATTAGATACTAGAAAGGAATTCTTTATTGTGAGGCCATGGCACAGGTTGCCTAAAGAAGCTGTGGATTTCCCATCCCTACAGGTGTTCAAGGCCAGGTTGGATGGAGCTCTGAGCAACCTGTGGAAGTGTCCCTGCCTATGGCATGGGGAGTTGGAACTGGACGATCTTTAAGGTCCCTTCCAACCCAAACCATTAGGTTTTAGCTTAGATTAAGTTTGGAAGTTACCTGTGAGTCTCCAGAACCACTTTCTTACCTTCTGTGTGAAAGCTGTGGACTGATAAAAGTCTGTGACTGAACACCAGTCTTTGGATCCCCTTTCCTGTGTGTTTCCATCCCCATTAATTTTCCATGCAGTTTCTCTGTGTGCTCCTGTACATTGTTGAACGTTGCCTTGTCAAGCTGCAAGACCTCCCAATCTGTTAAGAGACTGAGCATTGCTGGTTCGTGCCAGAGAGACCTCAGTGCTCCAGGAAGGGGTTTGGCATCCGGGAATCTCTGCAGCTTGAAATGGAGATGCAAAGTTAATGATGTGCCACTTTCTGAAAGCAGAAGTTTTGTTTTAGATTTCTCCTTGTAAATAAATACACATCACCTGATGCCTTGCTAAGTGGAAAACAACTCCCAAAGTCGCTGCCAGAAGAAGCTGATTTGTAAGGAAGACTCTGCTCCAACAGTGGGATTCAAGCTGTCATCTCATTGATGTCCAAGGTGGTTGTGAGATCTCAAGCATTGGGGTTCACTGGCAAATAGGATGAGCTTGAGCACATATATAGGGACACAATCCCAGGAACAGAACTTTGTGTAGCACGGAACAGGGAAAGGATGACCTGCTTCAGGTCTGCTTTTCTTTTTACTCTCACATCAGTATTAACATTTCACTGCCATCAACTCCAGAAATCAAAGGTGTGGTTTGCCATTGTCAACAAGGCAGGTACCACTGACCTGCTTTCTCAAACTATTTTTTTCCTGGACAAATTGGCTTTATTTTCTATGTCTCTGCTTTACCAAAGGGCAGAGGTTCAGTGAAACATTTCTGTGGTCATACTGAGTGTATTGAAAAGCCAGACTTGCTTCATGAGGGTTTTCTGGCTTGAGAGGATGACAACGATTCTCTTACTGTCTGACCTCCCCATCTGGTCCATTCTCAGGTGCTTTATTTCCAAGAATAAGGATTTAGAGAATCTATTGATTATTTATTAACATATTTGGTGTCACTTCAAAGTCAGGTAGCAGATTTGAAGCAGATCAGTCCCTGCTGGATACAATTGAAATCTTATGGCATTCTGTAGTCCGAGACTTACTAGGTGGTCACCTACAGCAAGATTCATCATTTCACCCCTTAGTAAAACTAAGGTGCTTGAAGTTGGGCATTTCAGTTCCAACTGGGCTTTCATTCCTGCTTTTTGAAGTTCTTGGCAGCTGCAAGCCATGAGGTGCTGAGGAATTGGGGGCAACACATCTCTGCTGACACTGCTGTTCAAACAGGATTCTGAGGTGTGCAGCCAACATCAAGCTCCTAATGGCTCAGAGGACCTCAGACTAGGAGGCAAATCCTTTTGCAGTAGCCCAGGAGAAATGAGACAGGACAACAATCTTGGGGGTGTGTGACAAGGTGCCCAAACTGGAAAACAGCAAGGAAAAGGCAGTCAAACCAAGAACCCACAGGGTTACAAAACATAAATCTGATGCTTGTAGTTTTGCTATCTTGCCAAATTTTAGTCAGGCTGCCCAAAATATGTGAGTATTGGGCATTTAAGGGAAAGCAGGTTCAAGTACAACCTGACAACAGGTCAGTCAGGGAGAAAACAGCCCCTTCATTTGACCTCCTACTTTTATTAACACATGGTTTGTTTCTGCATCTGTTTTTCTTTCTGCTCTTTTCTTCATTTACTCCAAGGTAAAAGCAGAAAATCTTGAATTACTAAACTTTTGTTCTTGAAATTAGGAACAAAAAAGCCCACAATATTTCATGTTTTTTATTTTAGCAGTAGCTCCTGTATTGTCCAGGAGTTCACAATAAAATGATCTGAAAATTGCATTTTCTTTGTACTGCCCTCATTAAAGTTCTGGTGAGTGTTGTGTGATCTGTGTTGTATTTTGATGGTGTTTTGTGGTCAAGAAAGTGGGGAAAGCTGATATAAAACCCAAGGGGTTTGTTTTGGTTTGATTTATTTTTTTTTTCCCCAAAATGCACTTTTGCTGGCAATAAGGAAAATCAGTGCATTTGTAGAGGAGTTATTGTTGAAAATAGAAAATATTGGGGGGAAAAGTCATTCTGATGGTGTTTATCCTTTTACATGAAAAAATTGCTCTTCAGTCTCAGAAATACTTTACTAACTTTGGGCAGTGAGGGGGGTAAAAGTGAGCTGATCTAGGAAATGTGTTCCTATAGAGAAAAAAGGATATTTTTTTTTTTCATAAAGTATTAAAAGACTAGTTACTACTAAATGCTTTAGTTGTAGACCTTAATTATTATTGTTCTGTCTTGCTTGAATCGTGGGAGTTCTCTGCATGTCAGCAAGAGCCCACTGACCTGTGTGCTGTAGTTTCACCAACAGAAGAAGCAACTTTTAGAAAAGCTACCACTGTATCATGTTATACTGACAGTTTCTGCAGAGCTGGAGAAATAAATAATACAAAAAAATTACACTTGTCCAGGAAATGGTTCCTTTATGCTGCTTCTGTTAGTAGATTTTTAATTGTATTTTCAGTCCTGCCTGTCCCTTGGCAGCTCTGACTGCATCCTTTGCTTTCCAAATGTGGGAATGCTTTCATTTGTGGGAATAGTCTTGGAAGGTAAGTAGGTGTCTGCCCTTCCTCTAGGAACTGGATATGGCAGCTCATGACCTGCCACCTTCCAAAGAAGTCACTGTTTGACAGAAGAGGATCACGACCAAGGATCTCTGCTCTTAAAAACTGCAGAGAAAGGGGGATTTCTTGGGTTTGTCACTATGCAGGAATTTAATGTGTCTGCTGAGAAGCTGAAAATAAAATGCTGTGTTTGTATTAACTTCTCTTCATATTGACAACTGTAACTTTATAGAACTTGGCCAGTTCTGTCAAGGAGGGGAAAAAAAAGCCCCAGCTTTGTGTTTCTGTTATGGACTTTTATGTACTGACTGAAGTTGCTGGGCTGATACCTTTGTAGCCAAGTGGTTTTCTGGCTTGTAGGTAAAAACAAGTAAATCACATTTGTAAAGCAGCTCTGAGCAAAGGATTTCTGTGTAAGCATTTGAAAAGAGCCATTTGTGATGCTCAGTGAATGAGGTGAGTGGATATCTTGTTAACTTCTGTAAATCCTGGGACAGAATGCAATACTATCCAAAAGACATTATTATCTGATATTTTTGTTTTTCTCCTAGAGCAGAGGGTGTCACGTGCTCTTACTGGATTTAATTTAGTGGTGTCATAGAAAAACCTTTTCAATAAAGTATCTGAGAATTATTTATTTTAAAAGCCTCATCCATTCTGTTCATGTTGCTTTTTGTTAAGGCTCTTGTGGGTGTCTAAATGGATAAAGCCTTCAATAACCAATCTGAAAACCTGTTTTGGTTGTAGTCTCTCTCTCCTGTCCATTTCCTACAACATCTGCCTGGGCAGCCACTTTGAAAATCGGGTACTTTGCACGAGCAATGGTTGGTATTAAATCTTGTAATTGTGCACAGATGAGAATTTTAAAGATGCAAATAGAAGAAGTGGCTTTGGGACATGCTTAGGACACAGGACAGGGTTGTACCCAAAGCATGTAAATGTGTTTGTCATATGTAACTAGAAGATAACACACCAAACTGAAATTTTCACCTTTTTTTTATAAAATTGCTATTATCAAGAGGTAGATTATGTTTAGAACTTCTCTAGTGGTTTGTGCTCCACTGCCAGTAAGAGTTGGATCACAGAGCCGAACACACCAGGATGGTGTGAGGAAGACAAGTGGTTTCTCCCATCAGCTTAACATTGATAAAACCAAAAGCCATCCCTGCCTTTCCCCTTGCTTTCTGCACCCATCAGCTGCACTTCACTTGTGAACCTGTGAAACAGGAAATCCACAGGAATGGTTGGGAGAATTTCCCATCTTCAAATTCCTCAGGGTGTAGTTTGGTTTCTGTTTGAATGTTTGCTGTTGTGTATTTATATAAATAGTACTACTGAAGTCAGTTTGTGAGCTCTTCTCTAGTGGTGTTTTGGTTTGGTTTTTTGGCTGTAATAAGCCCTGTGGTGGTTTACACTTGTGAGGAAAGTTAAAAGTGTTTCTCTCCATGGATATATAACTGTGAGAGGAAGGAAATTGCCATTGGCCTCAATGGGACAAAATGCTCTTGGGAAAAGGAGCAGCAAAGGGAAGCTTCACTGAGCATGGGCAATGTTTTCCAAAGCCTTGATTCACTTAAGTTGGTGCTTTTTCTGCCAGCACTAAATACACAAAATTTCACCAAGTTGTGGATTTAAATCTTCCTACAACAAAATCCTTGTCCAGTGGTTTAGTATCAATGAGAAGAAAGTTCCTCTAATATTCCTTCCTCTCAGTCAAAAAAATCCACATCCCCTGTTGAATTCACAGGCTCACACATAGGAATCCAAGTTACTGGAGCTCTACAGACTATGAAAGTAATGATGCAATTGGCTCTATTTTCAAAACGTCAAAAGTTTTGGAAGTACTTGGATATATTTCTTTGTCCCAAGGGTAGTTATACAAAAATGACTGGGGCATAATCTTAAGAAATTTACACTGGTCCTGCTCAGGTTATAGTTGTTCCCTGCACAAAAAGGAGGACAAATGTGTTATTTTAAAATTTCAATACTATTGTCAATCATGTCATTGGTTCTTTTTTATTAAGTGGTTAGTTTCGGTTTTATTCCATATCCCTTCAGTGCAGGCACATTTCTAATGCATCATCCCACCATACCAAGAAGCCCAACCTGCAGATTCTGAAATACCTTCTGAAGAGACTTTCTGCTTGGTAAAGATGAAGTCCCATTTTTAATAGATCAGATAATCTTGCAAAGTTTAAATGTTTATTGGAATTTTATTCAGGAAATCAGACAACACAGGTTTTCTTGCAAATTCAGTGTTCCTGGTTTCTGTTACATCAGCCTGTGTTAATGGAGACATCCTGCACTGTCTCTCTGAAAACATAACTAAACACAATGTGTATCCTTAGTTAAGAACAACCCTTTCACAGCTACTGTTAAGCCTCTCTTATGAATCAACTGTATTTTTTCAGATATGTTTAGGGTTATTTATTTTGCAGTGCAAGTGCTGTCTGTCAGTGGTCTGCAAAGAAAGCATGAGACACACAAGCAGGAGGATTACAGTGTTTGTCTCCAGGTGGAGGGGTTTGGTTTCAAACCCTGCCACGGGTGGGTGGGTTGGCAGCATAAAAGGACGGGAGAATCCATCAGAAGCTGGTGGTGCCCAGCAATAGAACAAGAGGCAATGGGAAGAAACTGATGCCCAGAAGTTCCACCTGAGCATGAGGAAGAACTTCTTTCCTGTGCAGTGACCAAACACTGAACAGATTGCCCAGAGAGGGTGTGGGATGTCCCTCACTGGGGATATTCTGGAGCTGTCTGGACACAATCCTGTGCTGTGTGCTCTGTGACGGCCCTGCCTGAGCAGGGAGGTGGGACCAGATGACCCTCTGTGGTCCCTTCCAGCCTGACCCATCCTGTGATCCAGTGAACAAGGTGGATTTGGCCACTGGTTGGACAGAGGCCTTTTCTATAGCCAATTCTTGACCAGTCCTTTACTCCAGCTCCTCCTTCTGTTGCTGTCACAGTTTTCCACTGGTTGTGTAGAACACGAATGTTCTGTTAAACTGACAAAGTGTCTGGCAAAAACCAGAAACGGTCACCTGGGGTTTGGGTGTTTTCCCCAGTCTTAGCCAAACAAATGACTCTGTCAGCACTTCGTCAAAAATTACACAGCTGGGTGACCAAAATGACGGTGCCTCAGAATGGGGGTCACGTGACATGAATTTGGGAGAAGCAACCCCTGACAGTCCCTTCCCAGCCACTGTTACCAACCCTCTGCCATCCCGAAGCAACACTGATTTACCTGTTACAATGCCGTGCTGGAAACAGGCAAAGTCGTTTAGATGACCTCAGCTAAAAACAAAGAAACCACCTCCCCTCCCTCCCCCCTGCCAAAAAACCCCCAACAAAAACCACAAAAACAAACAGAAAAAAAACCCAAACAAAAACCCCCACAACAAATAAAACCCCACCGACTTCCAGAGGGGAGCTGAAATCTCCAGACAACTTTTATGGTCATTACTCCCATGCCATATTGTGTAGCACACTGAAAAATATTTAAAGATAACATCATTTTAATATGAAATGAAATGCCAGAATGGGTGGTTCAGTGATTGTGTTATTGAGAAGCATATGGAATTCAGTTAAAACTTGTTAATAAATCTTGCATCGTTGCTGACAGCTGCTGTGAGGAATCCTGAGATTCTTTTTTAAGGATGTCCAGCCCATTCCTAGAGGTGCCTCAGGAGCTGGTGCACTGCTGCCCAACACAGTAAGATGATTGAACCTTGTGAGGTTGATTGCAGATTGCTATCACAGTAATAAAAAGCAAGTTAAAAACTACAAAAACCTGGTACCTACAAAAGCTCTTGAGCCATAGAAATGACCTGCTACTGACTCCTTACTACCTCTGAGTAATTGTTAATTTGGTTGCCCGTTAGTCAGATTTAAGTTGGAAGAGTTGGACAAATTGCTGCTGGTCTTTATCACAATCTCCCTTTTTATGCTGTCCTGCACTGATGGAGCAGCTGTTGCTGGGAATCAAAACCCTGATCCACACACAAGGAGGAATAACTCATTTTTCCAGATAATACTTGCTGGCTTATTTATGTACACACAGAAATGTACACATTTCTTTCCTACTGGTCTAAAAGAAGCAAGTTCTGTACAGCTGGGAAGGCTAAAAAGGAAGCAGCATCTACCAAATAATAAAATTTGTGGATTATATAGGAAGATAATCCACACTCTTTCATTCTAAAGAAAACTTTTAACAGGCTTTTTCATCAGATTACTGCTTATACACTTTTTTTCCTTTTTTTGTGTGCTGTGTTTTACAAATCATGTAATTATTTGCAAAACCTTTTAGGAAAGTACTTATGTCTTATATATTAATTCTTAAATTTAGAAGTATTAAGATTATCTTCCTGAAGTAACCACTCCCTCTTAAACCCAGATTTGAAATATTTCTATTATGGAATCATAGGAATCATAGATGTCAATTCAGGAAAGTGTTTAATGATGAATAAACAATAAAGACCATGAAGGTTAAAGGTCAGAAATTAAACTTTTAACTATCTCCTTGCTTTGCAGCCTTAGTACGTGCACTGAGAGATTCCTGCTGTACATTAACATTCAGAAAGTTTTTCCCCATGAACATGTAATTGTTTGTATTAGAAGCTTAACTGGTGTACTCGAAATTAGAATCACGCCTGTGGGTATTTAAAATGGAAGAATAATACCAGCTAATGACTTCAGTGTAACTAGTAAAATTACATCAGGGAGAGCATTTCAGATTCTGCAGATTGGCCAAATTTATATTGATGGGGAACACATAAGATTTAGCTCAGTAAAATTTAATGAAACCAAGCATATATTGAGGAAATGGAAGTGTGCAGGCTTATTTGTTGCAATGTGTGGAAACTGGTTAACTTTTTATTTCAGAGATAAATGAAGTTCTGCTTTGTGGAAATTTCTGATTATTTTCTAACACATTGTTACTTCTTTTGATGTAAACAGTTACATGGTCTTGCAGATAGGTTCCTTTAGTAAATTAAATTATTGAACGTGTTTCTTCACCGAGCCCACAGCGCCATATTCCTGTGCAGAAACAACTGAGCTGGTTTGAAATACAGAAGGAAATCAGGAGAATTTCTGTTCAGAGTTCCAAATGTTTTCTAGTAAAACACTCCATCACTTTTCTGGCCGTTTTCAATTTTGTAGCATCTTTTTCTGCTCAAAGATGCACCTCCTCTGAAAAATACACAGCTCATTACCTTGGGCCATGTCAGTGTTCAGGTCCCAGGAAAATCCATGTGCATCCATCGTCTGGTTTGCCATGTGAGCTGCAATGTGTGACAGGTTCTAATTCCTCCAAGAAGTGCAACTGCTTCTCACTCTTATCCTCAGATTGTGGTGTAACTGCATCCTCCAGTTTCAGCTGAGTTTTGCTTAATCTAAACCACTGGGTTCTATAAATAACTTCTTGCTGTGAAAGGTACAAGAGGCAGCATTTTGGATCTTGGTGTTGAACCGAGAGGTTCAAGATGAAAATAGGATCCATATTGTGGACTCCTAGCAAAGATACAGAGTCTGAAAAGATTAGAATGGAATTAGTTTATTAGTTTGTTTGTTTGTTTGTTTATTAGTAGAATTAGTTGGACAACTTATAGTAAAATGCTGGTAACTTTAAAAGTGTTACAAGAAAGGGAGATGCAAATTCAAATGCACCCATGCTTTAATGAACCAGTCAAAACTTTCAGGCAATCAGTGGATGCACAAGTGCTGAAATAGAATGAGATAAATCTCATTTTTAAAGCTGGACAGTTTATTCAGAGATTGAATCAAATTAAGAGCATGTCTGTGATGTCCTACTAGCACAGAAACACTGTAGTGAATGAAGAAAAAGGTAAGCCAAATAATGTTATCCGTACAACATCTGAAAGGAAGCAGAACAGAACAACATGTCTTAACCAAACAGCTCACAAAGCAGCCCTCTGATGTCTCAAAGCTAATTAGGACAGAGTCCAACAATTACAAAAGATATTTAATCATAAAGAGATACACAGTAATGTTTTGTCTTATCTCTTAAGCAGATCATTAAAGCCTTCCTGTCGTATTTCCTCATGACTTCTTTTCAGGAAAATCTATTACTTTTTCCTCAGGAGGAGACTGAGACCTACGAGAGCACTTCATTTGGCCCCCTCCCAGCCACCCTGTATCCTGTGATCCAGCCAGGGAATAACAACCACCTGCATGAATAGTTCTCACCACAGCAGTGCACTCTGAGCGTTGCCCTTCCTGATCGTCCTCATCACGCGACACACCGCAGGTTACAAAATTTGGATCCAAAATCTATGGCCCATGTGCAGACAGACTTTTGGATGTACCAGGGGAGTCATCCCAGCACAGGGTGAGCTTCTGCCATAGCAGCAAGCTCGTGTACTGCTGGCATGGTATAGTCTCAAATTCCTGAGGAAAAGACAGGAATTACCTGCAACAGGCAATGCAGGGAGAAGCAGAGCAGGTGCCTTACGAGGAGTTTCTCAAAGTCTTTGTCAGCACCACTGTTTGCTTTCAGATGGTTTTGCATGTGATAGTTTGGGGCACAATCCTTGAACAAAACAACAACAACTCACTTTCCATTTAAAGAAAGTCTGGATAAAATAGTCCTCCAGCAGGTTATTGGGGCAGACTTTCATTCCTGTACATACGAGAAGCGTATGTGGGAATAGAGGTAACCAGCCAGCCTGTAGCCCAGACTGATGCCTGAAGGTTCCATTGTTTATTTTTTCACATCAATAACAATATTGTAAAAATAACTTTTCAGCTGAACCTATTTACACACTCTCAGATGTCTCTTGTTCTTCTTGTCCTTTCTTGGCCGTCCTGCACAGCCTTGTATTGGAAATCACTGCACCGTTCTCTGCTCAGCCTTTGGATTTCTAACTCTTTTAAGGGGAGATGTGTGTGCTCCACAAGTATGTTTTTCCAGGATTCTTCCTGGTCACACTGTAAAATTGATGCAAAGCACGTCCTGCTGTTTTTCTAAGCAGAGGGAGAAATTGTGTCATCCCCCACAACAGGCACTTCAGTGCCACTTGACCTGTCTCCAGTCCACTGTTCAGTCCCACCCATAGGTAACCCCTCTTTTTAATGGAAATTGTTTTGGTTTAGAAAAAGGCAGATTATGTCTGTGTTTTTCCTGTGGGTTTTTGCCCTCACTTTATTTCAATTTGTACTTCAATAACGAAGCAACTGAATATAATATATAAAAATCCATTTGTTTTCTGAAATTAAGTGAACTTCATCCAAGCTCAAAATCCTGACAGTCACTTTTAACATTTGGAAGATTTTGCAGGCACACACTGAAAAAAATATTGTGACATGTAGGCTGTCAGATAATCTGTCAGCAACAGTTATATCATTCAGGGAGAGAACTGTTAATTTCCAGAGTAATTTATTGGGAAAATAATATATTTACTGCAGTGAAATATCCTCCTGTCTGCTGGAAAAGCTACTTAGCATTTGTGCAGGCATAGTTGGCTTCAGAATGTGGGTTATTCTCTTGTGACAAAAACACAGGAAAAGAAATTCTTGCCAGAAACCATGAGTGAAGAGCACGTACCTGCAAAGGGCAGGATGGCCACAGACGTGCAGGAAGCATTAGGAACTCCATGCAGAGGGATGAAATGCCTGGAAAAATGGGGAGGAGGGCTCAGGGTCACACTCCTTACAGAATAGGCTGATGGGGCACAATGGATCATACCCCAAATGCTTTACTTGGAATAATCTTTAAAAGCCAGGGAGATTCTCAGCACTGTGTTGCTATGCCCAAAAAACCCCCCACAAAATCTTCTAATTCTGCGTCAGTTTTCTCTGTCCATTTTTTTATCCATTACAAATCAGTCTTGTTCCTGTAGGAAAATGTCAGAGCATTATGTATAATGATGGTGATGACCATCCCCAAAGGCTCAGAGGGCTAAAACCCAGGTCTTGTCTGCTTGTGCTGTTGGATGGTGTCGTTCTGAGGCTACATCGTGTTTCTCCTGGTATAATTTATGTCCCATCCTGAGTTACACATAAAATTTAAGTTGTAACTGTGATTTCTTGTAAAGGAAATGTATGCTTTTTTTCATGCATTTTACTGTGTAATTAACAAACAGTAAATTTGTTACCCTGCTTATTGCTTTTGTTGGCAATGACAGCAACAAAAGCCGTGATTTTGCAGGAATAAGCAAGACCAGGTTGTGGAGGAAGACTGGCAACTTTAAAGATTATTCAGCACTTAAAGAAAGGGATTTGCAACATGGGCATTTTCAGCTTTCAAATTCTTCTTAACTCTGTCCCTGTCTAATTACTCAACCAAGTCTCATTGGCATTACCTTTCCTTGATGGTTAATGCCACTCTCAGGGCTCTGTCAAGCTGCTTCTTCCAGAGGCTTTTTTCCTGTGCTCCTCCTGATGCAGGAGATGTTTTCCCTTTTCAGACAGACAAAGCCATCAGATCCAGTTGAATTTTACTCTAAATTTCCTGTGTTCTGAGTCACTTTTAGAAATTGCAAAACAAAATGTGTAAGACACTGTCTTAGATTGTTAGACCTTACCTCATCTGCATCAGCCTTTTATTCTGTTGCCATTTTTAGTGGAAAGACAACCTAACAAATTATTGTGGGAACTTCTGTGTTTTATCATTTTCATTTATCTTCAGTGAAACTAAAAAATTACAAACTCTTGCCATATTCATCTTTATCATCCTTGTTTGTCCTTATTCTTTTTTTACTGAGGCAAATCAAAAGAGGGGGAAAGAAAAGGGTGAGGGTAAAAGGTGGAAAGAGTAAAAGAAGAACACAACAAAGGAGAAAAAAAAAGTTTTGAAAGTTATTATTGGAAATTTTTAACTTGAGGAAGCCTCCTATTTAAAGGGTTTACAGTTATTTCATACAGAATAACAGTAGTGTTGTCTTTCTAAAAAATTCTCTGCCTTTACTACTGTAAATTAGCATAGCTCCACCCAGGCCAAGTGAGGGCAAGTTGCACAAACTTTAGCCACTGTATTAGCCCACATTTAATATGTTTTAAAATACTTCATTTGAGTTGACAAGATGCACATATGGTTTCTGAGTTGTGGATTGATGGGCTGTAGCTTTTAGCCTTCCTCTCTGTCTCCTCACTGTCATATTTCACTCACAGTCTTACTGCATCAGACTTGGATTATCAGCCTTTTTTTGCCCATAAAGCATCCAGCATATTAATGTTTTGCATAAATTATAAGAAATTTAATCCAAAATCAACTAAAAAATAGTATTTTGCAAAATCACAGCAAATTTTAAAGCTAAGCAGTCCAAAGCTTTTCGGAATGTATTGTGAATGTCGTCGTGATTTATGTGCTGTCAGTTATTTTTGTATATGTTGAAAAAAACCTGACAAGTTTCTATCTCACATTTCATAAATCAGGGTTTTCTGTATACAAAGCAGGTGTCAGAAATCAGTATCTAAACAACATGCCAGTTGGCTTCTCCATGTGGCAGCTTGTAAACAAAAATATTTGGGGATGCGCATTTGTGACATGACATGTAATGCGATGTATAAACCGCAGTTATTGGGAAATATCCTGTTCCTCTGCACTGCTAATAAAATGATAAATTGTGCTTGCACTGCTGCACCACAGTTCAGGAGGTGAAACTTTCCAAATTCAGGTGGTTCTGTTGTTTTTTTCCAAATAGGTGTACGGAGAGGTTAAATACTTTATTAGTGACCTATCTGTGCATCAGAGGGATGTGTCCAAACTGACGTGGTGTTTTGTGCATTTAAGTTATTTGGAATTTTTTTTTTCCCCTATATTTATTGTGTTCTGGTCAGAGACAAATTCTGGCTGTACTGAAATCAGTGAAGGATTTTCCACCAACTTCCATGGGATCAGGAATCAGCTGTCAGAGGACAGGGGAATTACCAGGGCAAACCTTGCCAGCTGTTCACATAGTGCAGGTTCCAAGATGTGAATCAGCATCCACGAGATTTTAAACACAATGTGATGAGAACACAGAATACAATACTGCACAGGTATTTCATTCTGTGACAGCCAAAACAAACAGGACAAGTCTTGTGGAGAAGATGCAAAGACACATTATTACATCTCCCCAGTATAAATGCAGCTGGAAAAGGCTAAAGCAAATTATGTTTAGAGGTTGAGCAGGATATAGGAAAACTAGAATGGACTAAAGGTAGTTGTTATCTGACTGGGTGCTGTTTAAATGAACATTGCAGCACAGAGGATTTTAGGCAGGGCTGGGCATCATCAACAGGCCTAATATTAGTACATCACAAAGTGCAGGACATGAAAGTAATTTAAATCCCCCAGGAATTTTTATTATTATTCAATGATGCAGATTCTTTTAATATTTTATCCATTTTTTGGTTGTTGTCAAGCCAGCAAATAAACATTCATAGGATCCTCTATAAAATTATTTATTTTAGTTCTTTTGCTGTTACATCTAGTAAAACAGTCTGGCATTTCTGTTCATGTGTCTTTTTATTTTTTGTGCCACATCCATTTTTGCAAAATCAAACAACAAAAAAAGAAAAAAAAACCAATTAATGAACTGTGCAATAGGTAAGTAGTTTCCTAGTGTTGTGACCGGGGGGAAAACGCTGGTTTTATTCCCATAAATCAAATTAATCATGCAAATACATGAACTTTATATCCTTAATTTGTTCTCATAGCTTTTGAAATTTCACTGCTACTTTCAGCCAAACATAAATTAATAATGGTTCTAAATGCCTGTAGATTATTTAGTTAAAACAGAGTAAATTCATTCTTCATTCTCAGCTAAGTGACACAAAACAGACTTTGCAGGGAGAAGGCCATACTCAGGACTCTGATGTCCCTGAAACTTCTTTATCTCAAGAATTTTAATAAACTCTTAATTGCTTTCTTCCTTTTGTATTAACACACTCTGTGGTGTTTTCTCTTTACAGTAGATGTCCGTAATCCCAAATTATGTTTCTATCCAAGGTTTGTGGGGTTCTTTTTTTGGTTTGCAATGTTCTCTTGCTGTTTTTTTTAAGTCTGACTGTCTTTCTGCAGACTTTCTGTGGACTTTTGTAGTTCAGACTCATTTGTTTAATTGATAAATAGTTTTGCATGGAATTTTGTACTCCCAGCCATGTACCCTTTGCTAGTTTTGTAATTATTTCAAAAGAAGGAAACTGATAAATCATTTAGGAAAAAAAGAAAGGAAGCTGATTAGTATCAATTAACATAAATTCTGACATGCAAACACCAGAGAGGAATGAAATAGTGCAAAAGCAGACTGAAAACAAAAAAAATTGTGGTACTCCTGGCCAACTTCTGTGATCACATTTGAAATACTGATTTCAGTTTCATCTTGTTAGCAGAAAAATAACTAGGGAAGTTACAAAAGAAAAGAAAACTGGCAGGGAGATTAAAAGTTATGATTTAAACAGCAAGATGTTAAAAAAAACACCCCAAACATGAAATTGTTACTGATCATCTTAATTACCAATCTCTTGAGGAGTGGGGTGGAGTTACTAAGCTCCCTAAGGTTTGGATCCCAAGGTTTGACATTATGTGTTTACAGTTTCAGGACTAAAATTAGCATAAAAAAAGGGAATATTGACAGTGTTCATTGTGTTTCCTGGTTATCCCATTCCCAAATTTGCCACATGCTTGTGTCTACTTCTAAAACAGGCTTAAATATTCAGGATTGATATAGAATTGAAGTAGATAAACTGAGGGAGCATCTGGTAGGGAACTAAAGTGCAACTCATTAAGTAAAATGAAAGAAAATAGATGAAATTTTAAAATACAGGATTCAGGCTAATTATCAGTAAACATTTAGTTACTGATGTCTACATAGCAGCATAAATCATTCCTTTGAACATTTCAACTAGATAGGAAAAGACATGGAGAAATCAGTGATTAATTCTGTATTGGCTGGATGTATTGGGATGACTAATAGAATAGGTTTTTTAATATCTAAAATCTGTTCTGCATCCATCTGAAACTGCATATACAGGCCTGCAAGGGATACAGGAATTTGACCCTATAATTGGTAAAATCCAATGACTTCAATTTGGCAAGACAGCACCAAAGTACTCTATGCTGTGTGAGAATGAAGACTATAAATAAGTAATGTATTTATTTTTAAATAAATGGGAACAAGTAAATTTTCCCATATCCCTAAATGCTCATAAATCATTGTGATTTACTGTGTCAGTCTCATTTTTCAGTTCTGCCATCTATTTCAGTTCTCTTTAAAGACTGTACATATGGAGAGATTGACTACAAGATTATCAGTCTCTGGAAATCCAAATCTGCCAGAAAAAAAAAATGTCTGGAGGCCAAGATTATCCCTTTACCTACGGGAAGAAGAGGCAGCACTTTTAATTCGGCATTGTCCCAACCAGAACTGCATTCTGTCTGTTCCCTCAGGGTCTCAGGGATATGGCCCTGCCTTTGTACAAAGATGTGCGTTGAGGATTTACTGGAAGGAAAGCAAATAACAGGGCTCAGGGGTAACATTTGCTGTGGTTTTGGTGCTGCAGGGGTGAGCAGCTCAGCTGGAGGTGTTGTAAGAAGGGCCCAAGCATCACATCAGCCCAGTCATGGGTCAGTGTTCCTGCTGATCAGAGGGCTGGGAGTGAATAGGAAGTCTGGAGCTGAACATGGGCCAGAGTGTGTCCAGGTGGCCAAGAAGGGCAATGGCATCCTGGCCTGGATCAGGAATAGTGTGGCCAGCAGGACCAGGGAAGTGATCCATCCCCCTGTACTCAGCACTGGTGAGGCCACACCTGGAGTGCTGTGTCCAGTTCTGGGCCCCTCAGTTCAGGAAGGACATTGAGGGGCTGCAGCGAGTCCAGAGAAGGGCAACAGAGTTGGGGAAGGGTCTGGAGCACAAGTCCTGTGAGGAGCAGCTGAGGGATCTGGGGGGGCTGAGCCTGGAGAAAAGGAGGCTCAGGAGAGATCTTATTGCTCTCTACAACTACATAAAAGGAGGTTGTAACCAGGTGGGTTCAGCCTCTTCTCCCAGGCAGCCAGTGACAGGACAAGAGGGCACAGTCTTAAGCTGGGCCAGGGGAGGTTTAGGTTGGACATTGGGAAGAATTTCTTCACAGAAAGGGTGATTAGACAGTGGAAGGGACTGCCCAGGGAGATGTTGGAGTCACCGTCCCTGGAGGTGTTCAGGGAAAGACTGGACGTGTCACTCAGTGCCACGGCCTGGTTGACAAGGTGGGGATGGGTCACGGGTTGGACTCGATGATCTCAGAGGTCTTTTCCAACCTCACTGATTCTGTGATTCTGTGATTCAGCTTTACAGAGTGCTTTCTATAAAAAGCTCCTTTTGATGTCTCTCTCAGCTTCATTCTGCTCATTTTTCATTTGAAAGCTAAAACTTTCTTTCCCTGCAATTCCTCCCTTTCACATCAGTTTGCAGCACAGTGAATTAACTCTTCCAAACCAGGAGTCGATAAGGTCTTGCTTCAGAAGGTGCCTAATCACTGTGATGAATTATCCTAAAAAATACGAGAGACCTTTACAGATGACATTTTCATTTGCAGTGAGTTGAAGATGGGTTTAGCAAACAGCTGCTTTCCACAACAGCCAGGATTAGTCATCTTACTCTTACATCAAGCATAAAGTAGTTATTTTATATGGGGAATTATGAAAGAGCCAAATAATTCTGGATTATTGATGTATTTGTCTGCTGGGAGGTTGTGAGTGAAAAATCTTTTGCTCTGTTGTTCTTAATTCAGATGTCATTAGTGTAGAGGTTACTCTGGGATCACTATGAAAGAAATTGATATAATGCCCACCATGCTGCAAAATATGCTTCTTTCCCAAATAAAAATAAATAGAAGTTAACAGAATAAAATGTGATGTTTGGTAACTTAGAAACCAGAATGTTTTTCAGTAGCAAGATCAATCGATGGCTGCTATTAAAACATGGCTTAAGACCTTGTACTTGATACTTTAGACATAAACAGCCTAACCACAGTGTAATGAGTAATTATTACCCCTGTCTTCTAAAGGATCTATTTGCACTTACTTTCTTTGAGTATCATCATAAAGAAGCTCAATTATATGTGTGGTATAAATATAGTTTTTCTGATTTCACAGTAATTGCCTGTGGTCGTTTAATTTGTAGCTGTGACTGAGACCTTTCCTCATTTACACTTCCAAAGTCCTATCGACTCTATGGAACAGTAACATGTTGTGTAACTGTGAAAATTAGTGCAGGGAATGATGCTGCAAATAGCACTTGCACTAAAAAGTGAAGCATTGCTTGCCCTTGTTTATACCCAAGTAATCCAGAGTGCTCTGTAGTAATTTCTACTGTCCGTTTTTCTATGTTTAGAAAAACAACTGTGTATCTTTTGTAATAACGAACAAGAAGGTGGAGAAATCTTCCAGCTCAGAGCAGGTGTTTACAGGTTCTTGCCTCTCTCCTGACTTACGTGGTGCCAGTTTGCATAATGGACGAGTCACCTTCCAGCACACACCATTCCGAGTGCCCAGCTGGAGCCCTTGGATGCACCTGCCTCCCTGGATCACATCACATCCCTTTCCTGCTCCGCTACTCTTCTTTGCTGCCTGGTTTAATTTTGTTCACCTGAAGACCAGAAACACTTTGGCTTTCTAATTTTACTACTTCCTTAAAGAATTCCTCCTGTTTCTCTTTTTGGTTGAGCAGCTCTAAATGTCCTCTGTTCCCAGGCCAGAAGGTGTTCTGGCCTGATCAGAGGGGCTGGGTGTAGGGTCCATTCCAACGCAGCGCTCCCATTCCTTGTTTCAATGTTGTTATCGCTTGAGCAGCTTTGATCACAGCTGAGTTCTAGACACAGACCTCAGCACTGCCCAGGAATCTCAGTGTGAGCTAAGAATTTAAAGGGGTTTTAAGAAATGTTATCCAAATTCTTCTGATGTCAGCATAAATTAATATGCAGAAGTGAGAAGGATGATTTTGTGTGTTAAACAGTGTTTGTACAAGGCGGCCCTTTAGCGAACACAATTACTCAGAGCAGGCTGTGGCTGCTGTACGTGTAAGGTGCCAAAGGACTTTTTTGTAGACTTTGTTGGAAAGAGATAAAAATCCCTGCATATTTTTTTTCTTTTCTTTCGGTGGAAGATGTCATTTATTTTGTAAACAGAAAGCAGCTGTTTGCAGCACTAGACATCAAACTAGGAACTCTATCTGTTGACTAAGAGCCTTTAATAAATTCACAATGTGAGTGCTAATGAATGAGTTGATTTTAATATGTATCATATTTCACTGTAGAAACCTCCTTATGTTTTGTCTACCCACAGTTTAATTTTATCCTCGCTTGACATTTCCCAGTAGGCAAGGCCAAAAGTAAACTGGGATATCCAGTACTACTGATACAGATAGACAGAGTAAAAAAAGAAGAAAGAGAACCCTGGGATAAATCTGAAACAGCTGAGAGGACAGAGAGCTGCCTGAACCCAAAGCAGACTCCCCAGCAAGTGAGGAAGAATCACAGGATCACCTACCCCACCCTAAAAGTACGATGGAGTGGCCAAGATGGGGACTCACTGGAGCAAGCACAGTGAATTTCAGGCTGAGGAAAGGAAACATGGGAGTGAAAAACAAGGAGGATCCGTTTCTCATAGGATTGTCTGGACTCTAGCATTTGCCAGTCCTCCTCCTTGCCAGGAAGGGAAGTCCCCTGTTCCCTGCTTGTTTATGTTCATTCCCAGCCTGGCTTTGTGTGGCGAGGCAGTGACGTTGTTCACTGAGGGACAAATTTGAATTCTTTGATCTTAGTATCCTAATTTCACATTTGCAGGTAATTAAAAACAGACAAACTTGCATGCACATGTTAAAATACAGCAGGGTATTTATGAGTGTAATTGAGCTGTGATTAATTCCTCACATTTCATTACAAACTCATAAAAAGCCATTAAAGGGCAGTGAATGGATCCTGCCAGGAGCAGGCCTGTACCCCCTCTGATCTCTGCAATCTGGAGACACACACAATTTTACAAAGCATGGGCTGACAGGACAATGTGGCAAAATCTCCTACCTGTGTTGCACACGTGGAAGTGACAGAGCAAGCTGTGAGAACGTGGAGCGTCAGAACACCACAGACCATCAAAGTTCCCTGTGCACTCCTGACTCCGTGCAGGATAACAGCATTCCTTCTGCTCCCGAGACAAAGAGGAACTTGCTTTTCTCTCCCTTGCCTTCAAAACAGAGACTACAGGGACAGAGGGATATTATCTTCTTGCTAATGGCAGCATCTCAGATACGGATTACCTCTGAATTATCCCTCTTGACAAATAGGGCTGTGAAACCATCGCTTGGTCTCCTTGGCAGGTCCCTGCCCAGGGAACCTTGAGCAGCTGCTGCCTTCTCTCTGCCACTGACCACAGGTTTCCCTTTGTCACCCTGTGCATTTCAGGGGTTTTAATCCACCTGGAGCATGGAATGTAACGGCACAGAGCAGGCACAGAAAGAGGGCTCCAAATGCCAAGGGTTAGGTGAGCTCAGTTAAACACAGGAGCACCTGCCAGCTCTTCCACCACGGCCACAACCAGCTCTAGCTAAGAACTTCTTCTGAAACGCCCCTTCTGCACTGAATATACTGATTCCCTGATGGCTCCTTGCACCATTCGCTCCTGCCCCCAAATCCCTGCAATGGTATCATCCAGTTTTGCTCCTCTGACATTTGGGGAGGCAGAGAAAGGCACAACGAGGGAGTAAAAACAGTGTATTTTTAGTTCCTTTTATTGCCTTTCAGCACGATCGCTCTCTGGTTTCAAAGGAAACGTAACTGAAACCCAATGTGGTTTTGGAGTAAGGAAAATGTTAGATAAAAATTAGCATTTTAAATCAGGGAAATGATTTGTGAATTAAAATACTGGCTTCTTGTGGCTTTGCAGAATCACCTCCCCTTTGCCTTCAGGGTAGCCAGAACAATTTTTCAGGCCAAACCGATATTTGAATTCTTGTTCTTCCCAAAGAAAACTGGTGGGTGGGTTTCTGTCTAGGAGCTAAACCAGAAATTTGCCGTAGGCTTTGGCTGCAGTTCAGTTTTGGGGAGCCCACCATCCCATCTGTCCCACCAGCTTCCCCCAATACTGGGCACAGGGATAGTGTTATTCCAAAGCTGCTCCAGTACCTGCTTTCCCACTGGGAGGAACATACTCTACAGCAAATAGATAATAGTATTTTCCTTCATGAAAATACTCCATTTTCCCAAAGGAGTGATCCTCTGCTTTAGATTAACAATGCTCAGCAGTATCCTCAGTTGGCTGTTCTGGCTACTACAGCCCCAAAGGAAACACAGGGAACATTCAATAAGAAAATATCCTGCAAAAAGCTTTATATTAGGGTTTGCTTTGTTTTGTTTTTTCTTTTTAAAGTTGCTTGTCTTTGTGCTATGGCACAGCCGACTAAGGGAGAGGTTTCTGCTCTTTGGTTTGTTTAACAAATATGAACAGCACCGTTATAGTCGGCAGCTGGATCCAGGAATGCAAGTCTACCATACCAAACTAAGCAAGGAAGGGCTGGAAGATAGGCCTAGTAAAAAAAAAAACCCATAAAATATATATATATATATATATAAAACCCTGCTTCTCAGCCTTCCCCTGCAGCCCCAGCTCTGCCTGTCCCTGTGTTTGTAACCTATGGCCTCCATAGGGTAAGGAACAATGGCATTTGTTCCTGTAAATTCAGCATAAGTTTGAGGGACTCCATTATTAATTGAACTCTAGGAAAGGGAATTCTTTCCAGCACAATTTCCAAAGCAGAAGAATAATATGGGGTGGTTTTGAATTGTGAACCAGGGAAAATATGTTGGAAGAGTCCAGGCTGTGGATGTATTGGTTGGCTGCAGCCCACGTTTAGCGGCACTGTTGGCCAGTCCTTGCTGCTCTGCTCACACCACCGGCTGAGGAGCCTGGTAAAATCCCAGATTCTGCAAATCTAAATCCCAGGAATGGGGCTGTGTCTTTTCCTGATGTGTTTCCCTGCACCACACCTGGGTTTGGGGCAGAATGGCTTTTGGCTGCGGTCCCTTCAACAGCCCAGTGGCAGCGCTGGGATGAGGAAGGGCCGGGACGTTCCAGCAAAGGGTCGGGAGCAGGCAGCTGCTCCGGGGGGTTCAGGCACCAAACAGGGAAGATACCTTGAGGGGCTGAGTCCCACGTTCCCAACTGCATCTTCCTGGGAGCACAGAGACCTGGGAATATCCCCTGGAGACAGAGGTTTCCCATTAGGTGTCTGCAGTGCCCTGCAGAGGTGGTGTGAGAACTCCCCAGCCTGGCCTGGCTCATGATTTAAAGTCTATTTGCATTTTACCATCATGAACCTGGATCAAAACCAAAGGAAA
>JAWWLV010000088.1:131987157-132003667 GCA_035041135.1 Platyrinchus mystaceus
CCCCAGCCTGGCCTGGCTCATGATTTAAAGTCTATTTGCATTTTACCATCATGAACCTGGATCAAAACCAAAGGAAAGTCAGGAATGCAACTTCCCATTCCTCAGTCAACGACTGTGACAGAGCTCTTCGTTCACACCACCTTTCAGACCCCATCATCTCCTGATCATGATATCCTAGAAGTCAATGATCAGCAAAAGATACTTCTGCAGGCCAGAAAACATGGAGCAGGAATTTCCATAAAAGAATCCTTCAGAAAAAAATTGCCCATTATTATTTTCATAAAACCATAGAATGATTTGGGCTGAAAGGGACCTTAAAGGTCATCTAGTTCTAAACCCCTTGCTATTGTGTTCATCTAAGGTATCCAGCTAGCCCTTAACATTATGGATTTGAGTTTTTAATTCTTTAAATTATTTATCCTCTTAAATTCTTTGTGAGACACATTGCAGGTAAGGCTTAGGGGCTCCACGTAACACAATGGAGGGAGGAAGTCTGAGACAAAATAACACCTGAATCCAAATCCCAGGCTGTGGCTTTGACCACCAGACTCTATAACTTCCTCTATAATCTTGCTGGATTATGGAAAAAAATAAACAGTTCATTTCACCAATAATCTAATAATATGGATTTTACATTATATATGTTTTATATACAGAGGCAGACAGACCAGAAATGCATGCACATTCATTTCAGATATTTAGTCCAATGGCATTTATGCAATATTTGCATGGTTTATGTAACATTTACATTATATACACACACACACACGTTTTCAACGTGCGTATTACGACGCTTAGCATGGCATGTTGTCTCTCACTGCAACATTAGTATTTTATACTTCCCCCCCCAATTAATTTTTTTATTGGAACCCACACGAAAGCAGCTTCACCAGTACCTGATTTTGGCTGCCGTGCACCTATAAATGTGTGGCGTTTATTTGCTGCTCTCAGAACGTTGCCACGCGATCGCGCTCCTTTGTTTAAGGTTCTCCTCTGAAAGGCTCTGCGAGGGCTGTGTAGGAGGCTTTGCAGCAGGGAGGTTTGAAATTGTTTTTCTGAAAATTGTGTGGAAAAGTCTGTCCTTTTCAAGGTCTTGGCCTTGCCGCACAGCTGTTTTCCCCTTCTCATTTTCTTTGCTCCTGCAGCACCGAGTAACAACCCCTACCTAATATTTTATATATAAAATATATAGTTGAGTCTCTACCATATAGTTCCTTCTTTAGCAGCTTTTCCTGGGCACTGAGGCACTTTCAGGGATTCTCCTTTTGCCAGGGTAGGATTCAGTGCCTTACAGACCAGCCAGTTTAGGGACCATTTTTACCACCAGTACATTTCTTGCACATCCCGTAGTCCCCAAGATGTCAACAGGGCTCTCATATTTATGGAGGATATTGATATCACCCTTGTCAAAACCTTGTCTTGCTCACCTGTGACACCAAACAGCCTCACGAGGTGCTTCCAGGAACACTGACCAGCATCAGTACAGGTGCCACTTTCCTGGCACAAAGTTCCCTTTAGTTTTGATCACAGCCATGAAAAGGACAACCAAAGGGTTGGACTCGATGGCCCTTGTGGGTCCCTTCCAACTCGGCACATTCTGTGATTCTGTGACATATACACCAAAAATTGGACACTTTCCCTTGCTCTAGGGACTCTGATCCATAGAGAACTTCCAGAAATACAACTTTCTTAGTACATTGAAAAGTTCAGACTGTGGAAAGAAGACATTTCTGAGAAACAGATTTTAGTCTTTGAAATAATTAGACTGAGCTGAACAGATTTTTGGCATTATTTGTAAGCCAGTCATTGTTCAGCCTTTGTACTTAGAAGAGCAATTATGACTCCTTTGGAAACATCCTTAGTTGAACTCTTAAAATAATAAAAACACTCCCCCATAAGACCACATCAACATATGGTTTTTGTAACGACAGCACAAACAAATCACCCACTCATCAAACATTTAGGAAGAAGACAGGAACAAATAGAACAAACAAATTTTCTAAAAATTACTTACTGTTCCTGATCAATCAGAAGGAAAAAAAAAGGAAGCTGAACTGAATTTAGGAACTGCCTATGGGATATAGAATGCACATAAAATATGCAAAATATAAATAAGCAAAAACATAAACACTGTAAAGCAAAGTTTATAGACAACACTCTATGAAGTTGTATTTCACAAATACTGATCTGTTGATGCCCAGCTTTACTATCCCCTCCCTGGTTTACTTTTTAATTTGGGTGATATGACTATCCCGAGTAAGCACGAAAGAGATAAAGCACATCTACACTAAAGATTATTACCAGAACATCCCACCTGGTTTCACCACCTTCCTGGTAACTCCAGCATGAGGCCCCCATGGAACAAAAGCTGGTGCTGATATGCATCCCTGCTGCAGTTCCCTCTGGAGGATGCTGCTGTGTGTGTGGTGATTCCATGGGTGTGAACTATTCCAAGATTCACAGATCCCTGTCCCCTCTCTGTGGCTCCAGCCAGGTTGGTGTAGCTCTTTGGTGAACACTGACAAGTCCCAAAGCACATCTATCCAGGCCTCTGGAGCTTAGAGATCACACAGAAAACACCCTGGCAACACAACATCCACACCTGGGACAGTCCTGAAAACATCCATGTCTTGAGAAATGGAGAAGTTGAGGTAAATGGAGACAGAAAGGTTTCGAACTATAAGTCACTGTTGATCTTCCCTCACATAACATATAGAAATGTCCATGCACACAGACACACACACAAGGCCTACACCTCTTCATAGCTACAATTTTCTCCCCAGTTTTGAGCACCTGTTAAGTACTAGACAGGTTTTTCTGGAGCCTGGAGGGACTCTTCTTCTCCCTTGGATCACGGTGTCTGTCTCTCTGCTTACTGCATCTGTTTATGCAGATGCTGGAGGCTGTGCCCAACCACTTCTTCCCCACAACCTCCTCCTCTGCCAGGTGACACACAGGTCAGTTCTCCTGCCTGACCTACGTCTGTGCAGCTCACATGTGAGCTGAGCACTGAATAATACTTGGACTGCACTGGAAATACCAGTGCAGCCTCCACACAACTCCGTGGAAAACTTCAGCCAAACCTTGGTGTACAATAAAAAGGGAGCAAAAAACTCCGCATTCAAAATGGGGGTTTGCCACAAAATCATAGAATGGTTTGGGTTGGAAGGGACCTTAAAGATCACCCTGGTCCAACCCTTTGCCACTAGACCAGGTTGCTCAGAGACCCCCCCGCTCTGTCCAACCTGGCCTTGAACACTTCCAGGGATGGGGCATCCACAACTTCTCTGGGCAACCTATGCCAGGGCTTCACCACCCTCACAGTAAAGAACTTCTTCTGCATAACTAACTTAAATTTCCCCTCTTTCAGGTTGAACCCATTAGCCCTTGTCCTATCACTGCAGTTACTAATGTTCCATCTGACAAATACCAGAGGGAGCTCTCCGTGTGAAACTGAATTTAAAAAGTGAACATAGGCAGGTTCCTCCCAGAAATGATCCTTCCTGCACGTAGGTCTGTTGGTTTTCCTTGCTCTCTTCTGACTACAAGACCAGACTGGAGAACTCCACATGCTAGTTTAGATTCCAGCTGGACAGTGGATCGAGAAAATCTCCCACACTTCTCCTCCAAAGAACTCTGGTCAAGAGTCAGTGAGAACAGCACTCAAACCCCAATGGCTGGACTGGAGCCCTTGTACCTTTCCTCTCACTGTTGCCTGTAGGACTGGGCACATGGTATCAGTGCCAGGAAATACATGGCAGCAAAAACTCCTTAGATAGAGCCAGAATGTCTTTCTCATTGTCAATGTGTTAATGATGGGAAAAGAAACTAGGTTTCCTCCTCTAATCCCTACCCATGCCGTTTTCCAGTTCAATCAGACTCAGGATTGCTGCTGCTACAGATGTTTTATCTCAGAATTATGTCCCAGGCAGCCTCAGCAGATGGCACTGCCTCTGTCCTGCCATGTGCTGAGAGCTCTGCAGGGCAGTGCTTGGTCTTCTGTAGTGGGGGGTGTGGCTCTCACTCTGCAAAAATCATTATCAAGCCCTTGGAGAGACCGCAAGTGCTGAGGGTGGTCCGTGGTGATGAGCCACAGTGGGTAGAATACATCCACAGAAACAAATAGTAACACAAACCAGGGGGAAAAGGTGAACACTGTCTCCCTTTGTATGTTTTTATCAGAAGCAATGGCTGCTTTCAATTTTTGTTGAACTGCATTAGTATTTTATGAGAAATCAGGATTTGAGTATTTAAAAGCTGGAAAAAATTAAAAGTTCTACTGGAAACAATGCTGTGATACGGTTATTTTGTTATGATTGACCTTTGAAAGGTAACTAAATGATAGTCTGATCCTTTGGGCAATCTCTTAAGACCTAATGTCTTTTATAAAGAAATTATTTAAATTGTATTTCACATTGCCCTTGTGAAGTTAGGGAAAATCTTAGTGACAAAGTGCAGTTACTCTGAACGGTTACAATAAGGAACACCTCTCTAGCTCATCAGTCTGTCTCCCCAGTTCCCAGGGGGCCTCAATCTTTGCAGAAAAAATACCCTTGGAAAACAAATCTAGTTCTCCAGATCTCAGAGTTGCTAGAGCAAGCCAGTCCCTTGGCCAGAGAAATGCTGTTTTGAGATCTGCATCTAGGAAGGGGATCCAGTCGTGGGGAACGGGGCAGTTGGAGGCAGCCCTGTACTCTGGGAGTCTCATGTTTGACTGTGTTGGCAAGTTCTCAGTTTTCTGGGGGAAATGTATTTAGTTTTATTCCAGCCAAAACCAGGCATCAGGGAAGGAGAAGCTGTAGGAGGGCTCTTCATAAAGCTTGAGGTGAGCTGAGAGCATCCAGGTGTTTCGGTGAATGCTGCCTGTGACTGGCACAGCAGCGTCTGATCGAAGCTTTTCCTTGCCAGCAATGATGACTCACATGAGTTATCTTTTCTCTTTTTATCCTGTCTAGTGTTTACTCATTACAATTCTGTATTGGGTTTTGTTTCTTGCAAGAAAATGAAAAACATTTTTTTTTTATCACATTTCTCTTCAGTTTAGGATTTTTAACCTTTTCTTGGTGCGGGGCTTCATGAACAGAAAAGCCTGAGATTCTTTGGGCTCTTTGCCTCTCAGATGGCATTTCTGGAGGGTCCTCAGCTTTCTCAGTGTGGATTTTTTCTAAATCTGCCCTGCCCAGTTATTACCCTGTTAGTGTTAGCTTTGTAAAAAGCCATGCAAAGAGGTTTTATTTTTCTCTTAATTGTTTATGTGCACTTAGGCTGCAGAAACCTAACAGTTTCTGTTAATTGTGGAATTTGTGTGTATGATTGATTCATCCTCTCTGAAGAGTAATGCCTTACATTTGCTTTGCAAGCCAGAGTGCCAGTCTGTCAGTCTCTGTTCTCACTCTCTCCTTTGGTTTGTGACAGTAGCAGGGAACTCCAGAATACCTACAAGATTTAACAAGGGAATCAGGTATTTGTCTCTGAAGGACAACTTAAAACTAAAATATATCACTATATCCTTTATCACGGATGGAGCTGTTTAAAGAATTTCTCTAAAATAAGACAGTCCGTGCGTCTTCCTGAAATTTTATAATTTGAATATGCAGTAAAATTTTTTATTTTTTATTTACGAGACAAGAACAAATTAAGAACACAATCACTGCAGAACACACACTTCGCATAACCCTTTCATTAAGATGTCACTTTGTGTATACACTAGAAAAAATTTTAACATGAATATGACAAGAGCTACATCTCACTGAGATCTGTATCACATTGAAGACAATCTTCCAGGACCTTGTAAGACTTTCTGCTTTTCTAAGATTCAGTTCCCCTCACTGCCCTTTATTTGCCTGGGTAATCACACAAAGCCTCAAATTTAGCTGATAAATGAATTAAGAGTTATGGTTGGACTCGATGATCTTAAAGGTCTTTTCCAACCAAAATTATTCTGTGGTTCTACGATGAAAGAAGCTGTTATGGAGTCAGAGTACTACAGAATTGAAAAGCAGAACTTAATGATGTTCATGAACAAGAAAAAAATTCTCCCAATTAAATTTTGTTAAGTCTCTTAACTAACATTTTACAGAGGAAAGTGACAAAGGAAGGTTGAAGACAACCAGTACAAGCAAGTCACCCAAAGTCTCATATGGAGATGGTATGAGACACAAGGATGTGTATTTGTTAACTGCAGGGAGGAGAATCATAATTTGAACATCACAGAATCGCAAAATATGCTGAGTTGGAAGGGACCCACAAGGATTACTGGAGTCCAACCCTTAGCCTGGCACAGGACCATCCCCAAGAGTCACACCATGTGCCTCAGAGTGTTGTCCAAACGCTTCTTGAACTCTGTCAGGCTTGGAGTCGTGACAGATTCCCTGGGGAGCCTGTTCCAGTGCCCAACAATTCTGTAAGGGAAGAACCTTTTCCTGATATTCATCCTAAACCTCTCCTGACACAGTTTCATACCATTCCCTCGGATCCTGTCACTTGTCACCAGAGAGAAGTGATCAATGCCTGTCTCTCTGCTGCTTCTCATGAAGTAGTCCTGGAACTTGCTACTGCATCCCAGTTCAGGTTATGGCCCCTCTCTGCCAGGCAAGCAAGAAAGAGCCAGGATAAGTCCTGGTGCAAGCTTTTCCTCCAAAAAAATCTGGTGGCTGTTGCATAACTTGAAATCTCCAAAAGTCAGAGCCTGCTGCCCACCCACAGCAGCCCTTGTCCAGGATCTCGATGGACTGAGAACCCAAATCCCTTCCTGTATCTGAGAAGACGTTTCTCAGCTTTGAATAACAGCATGTCCAGTCCAGCTTTTGAAAAGGAATCTTCCACTCCTTCCAATATCTTCGTTGTCAGGTCATTCAGACTGCATTTACTCGGTTAAACCTGCTTAGAATATCAGATTCACTCACATGGAAGGCCTGGTGGAGATGGCCAGCAGTGTGTGTTGCCTTTAGTTTTTATAATTAATCTTGCAAGATGGTTAAAAATTCAAGTGTGTGTGTCCCAGTTTGGGAATCTGGTCAGCAGCACAAAGGAGCTGTTAGGATTACAGTCACGCGGGCGTTTGAAGGTTGGGGGGCCCCTCCTCTGCTTTTTAGGGGTTTTGAGGTTCCTTATTGTTGCTTTTTAGTAATTGTAATGTAAGTGTAGGCCATGTATGTTCTCTTGCAAGCCGAAGTATTGAACCTGCTTGTCACAGGTACAAAGAGGGATGGTGGATGCAGAGTCAGAACTGGGGCTCATAGAGCAAAGACAGCAATTTTCCTGTACAATCCTTCTGATGCTACTGGGAAACCTTTTGTTTCTAAAAGAGCCTTTGGGGGTGAAGGCAAAATGTGGCCTGAGTTTAAATTGCCTACCTTTCCTTGGAGGAACTGCCCCCGTGAATAGCTTGAAGACGGCACTGATGCGCATGAAATTTGAGTGGCTTTGGGGAATTTTATACATCATGGCTGGGCAAAAGCTCTCCAAGGTGTTCTGGATTTCTGGAGCCATGAGGTCTGCTGTCTCTGCACAGGTTGTGGAGTTTGCAGGAAGCAAGAACAATCCTGATGGCATTTTCTGTGCGGGCATCAAGCCAATCCTCCAGGCAGTGCCTGCAGACCCCAGCAGCCAGCTGAGCTGAGCACCACGGCTGGCAGAGACCTATGGCATCCTAAGTGCTTGGAATCCATTGGGAAATGTCTTGTGTTAGAAAGTGGGTGCATCCTGATTCCGGAAGAGAGATACCAGAGGCCCCACAACCTGCCAAAAGGTCTTTCCCTGGCTCTTTCCCAAACTCCTTCCTTGCAGCTTGTCACACTGCCCTGACTTGGCAAGAGGGGTGCTGCAAAATGAGGCAAACAGAAGCTGCATGTAGAATATAATCCAGTTTGTAATGTTCATCTTTTAAAAGTATGAATCATGTAAATCTCTCTATTCTGAGAGAAAATGAATATAATTGTTTGTACAGACATGGGGAAAGTCACCTGAGAAGTGCTGCTATTTTTAACTGATCATAGTTAAAAATAGGGAAACCAAATATTAAGAATTTGAGCAACAGAAGGTTCAAAAATATCTCAGCCAGCAGGCACACACAACCCAAGCAAAACTTTCTAGTCGCCTCCCTTACCTTATTGGCATCTGACTCAGAAATCTTGCCCAGACTTAAAACTGTCTGTCAGGCACAGACAATCTTCAGTAAGACATTTCAAAGCACTGGCTGAGATGATACAAAACACAATGGCTGTAACGACCATCCTGAAAACCCCTTCCCCTCTATTCTGTCCCTTGCCTACACGAGCCAGGAAAGTGAAAGGTTGCAGGAGCTCACGGGGATGCACCAGCCAGAGTGTGAAACAGGAGTGTCTGGCAGGATACCCGGACTGACCCCAAATACCTAAATCCCTCAAGAATGGGAACCTCTTCCAGAGATGCCATGGATGAGTTAGCTGGGTTGCCTTTTCTCCGCTCTTGTCATTGTGGAGGAAATCAGGAAATCAATCTTTTTGTCTTCTTTTTTTTTTTATTATTATTATTTTTGACAAACTGCTGGTGTGAGAACAAAGATTGTAATTCATTTAGCAATAAAAGTCAACAAGCTTTCTGTTACTGATCGAGAAGTGAAAACCAATCCTGCCGATTTTATGCTTAAACAAGAAAACTCTGTAGATGTTCAGTGTTTGTCAAAACAAATCATAAGAGACACATTTGTGTTCCATACAGAGATGTATTTATTGAAAACCTTAAAGAATGCAATATATTACCTAGTTCTGTCTGGCGAGCTGTCACCTGCTTATCACAACAGCAAATGTTTGTAATAAAAATCAGTTAATAAGCAAATGACCACTTTGTACACTAACTTCAAATTTAATATGCTAAAGAAGTACCTTCTTGTAGAAGATATGTTTCCCCTTTTTTGGCATATCTGTTAAGGCTGGTGTAATTAAGGAGTTTAATTAAAATCTTAAATGCTTACTCTATAAAAACAGCTTTATGACATGGGCAAAAGCAGGTTTTTTCCATTATAATTGCTTGTCTTGTGTATTGGCAGCGTTAAGAGTCCAAGCAAGAGGCTGCAAACACTTTTAAATAATCTGTTTCCAATTTTATCATTTATAAGTGACGTTCATGGACGCTTTCCTAATGTTCATATTGCCACGACGCTGCTGAAGCTGCACTTACTGTGTCAGCCACCTCCACGTTATGGCTGCACACAATAAAAAACAAATAAAAGCAATAAAACACAATTATGTGGGATTAAGCCTATTGAGACCCCACCGATGTGCATTGAAGGAGGGAGCACACGGGGGTCAGGCGAGCCCAAATTTCTTTTTTGCCAAATATTTCACAGCTCGCGTTGGCTTTAACCTTTGTTCTTCAAGGGGCTTTTGCAGCTTGTTTTCTTTTCTGAGTTATTAATTTTTATGGGGCACGTGGTGACGCGGCCGCTGTCCGGGCATGGCTGCAGCCACCGCTCTGCTCCTCACCCACCTCACGAGTTATTTGGAGGGGTCTGGGGGCTCAGGCTTGAATATTGTGTGCAGCTATGGGCACCACAGTATAAAATAAAGATATTAAGCTATTAGAGAGTGCTATTAGAGAGGGAAATGAAGACTGTGAAGGGCCTTGAGGGGAAGCCGTGTGGGGAGCAGCTGAGGGCGCTTGGTGCGTTCAGCTGGAGACTGAGGGGAGATCTCACTGCAGTTACAACTTCCTTGTGAGGGGAAGAGGAGGGACAGGCACTGATCTCTGCTCTGTGGTCACCAGTGACAGGACCCGAGGGAACGGCCTGAAGATGTGTCAGGGGAGGTTTATCTTGGATATAAGGAAAAGGTTCTTTACCCAGAAGGTGGTTGGGCGCTGGAACAGGCTCCCCAGGGAAGCGGTCACAGAGCACAAGGAGCACTTGGACAGCGCTCTGAGGCACATGGTGTGACCCTTGGGGACGGTCCTGTGCAGGGCCAGCAGCCGGGCTCGACGATCCCTGTGTGTCCCTCCCAACTCGGCACATTCCATGAGCCGCATCCCTTCACCAGTCCCTGAGGGACTCCCGCGCCAGTGGCGGGACGGCCGGCGGCGCATGCGCGGGGCGGCCGCGAGGGGGCGGCCCCGCGGCGGGCGGGGCGCGGAGCACCGGCCCAACATGGCGGCGCGGCGGCCCCGCTCCGCCTCAGGTCAGTGCTGGCCCCGGCCCGGCGGGACGCGCGGGGAGGCGGCGCGCCAGGCGCCCTTCCTTCCTTCCTTCCTTCCTTCCTCTCGGGGGTGGCGGGCAGCCAGCTCGCCGCTGCCTTGCGCCGCGTCCCGGGGGCGGGGGAGGGATGGCCCGGGCTGTCCGCCTCCCCCATCCGTGTGTGTGTGTGTGTGTGTGTGTGTGTGTGTGTGTGTGTGTGTGTGTGTGTGTGTGTCCCCTTCACGGCTGTGGCGCACCGGCCCCGCTGTACCCCCGGCATCCCGCGGGATAAAGCCCCTTCCTGGGATTGAACTACTCAGCCCCCTTCCAGGCGGGCTCGGCGTGGACGATGCGGGCCTCAGGCGGCGGCCGAGCCCTCACGGGGCCGGGGGGGATGCGGGGCCGGAGCCGGGAGCCCCCGCGGCCGCCGCATCCCGCACCCCGCGGGGCTCCGGGGGCATCGCCGGGGCCTCGTCGTGCGGCGCCTCCTGGCACTGGCACAGCTTGCTGAGCTTGGAGAACGTCCATAACATCGTGCCGCATGCAGGGGGTGTTTCTGATCAGCACAAAACGCTCTGGCGGTGTTGTTTTCCGCGCAACGTGTGTGTGAGTTTTGATTTGAATAATGTGAATTTGCGGAATTAGTATAACTAACCGCCTGTGACAGCGTTTTGATGTTCTTCTCCATTTAAAGGGGTTAAACAGATTGTTTTCCATACCTCAGGGAAAGAAAGACCATTCAATAACAACTTTTTAGCACTATGGGTCTTGCTGTTTGTCTTTCAGTACTCGAGAACACTTAGGTGTTAATGTAGTGAAATAATGCAAACCTTCACGGTGTATTTCTTGCACTCTTTGAACCTTTAATCCGTACTTGTAGTACCAGTTTTAAAAAGCCGCCAAAATTCTTAATAAAATGCTTATATCTGCGGTCTTACTTAATAATTTTGGTTATTTATTTAGCTGTTCTTCCTCTCAGCAATCTCCCACCATTATTGCTGAACTTACATTTCACCTTAACTATATTTAACCAAAGGATTCCAATTCATGTATATATGTCCACAGAACATGACATGTTTTGAGATATTTTTCTTTAAAAATCTGAAACCAACTGTTCCCTCTGATGTTTGAGCATATGAGGGGTTTAGGATCACTTAATCTGAAGTTGTGGGATGCCTGTTTTGAAAACATTGACAGACTTGTCGTGCAAACCTGGAACTTAAGTCCCTGTGTCACCTGTTTTACGTGTTGTGTAAAAGAAAACAGAAGTGTCTGTTCATGGGCTTGTTGGCATAGGGGGATGTTTGTCCCCCTGAGGAGAGCATTGAGCTGGGAGTCCTCAATCTTTCCAAGTTTGGGTGTATCCAGAGGAGGGCTGTGTGCTTTCTCCCAAGTCAGAGATGTTTCACATTGATTGTGACCATAAAAGCAGCATTGTAGGAGGTCAGATGAAAGCCCAGCACCCTGTGCCTGAAAGGGATGAGCTCAGACAGACTGAACAGGGTGAGCAGGTACTGATGCCTTCTCAGGATGCTTGGAATGATTTTCAGCCCAACTCATGAGCTGTGGTTGTTGTCTTTGTGTCTGACAGCCCTCGGTGGATTTTTGTTCTGTTTTAGTTTGGTTTCTTTTCCCTCTTTGCATTTGCTCTGTTGTAATTTGGAGTCCACATCAGCTTTGGGTATGTGCAGCATCCTGCAGCGAGCTGTTCCACAGGTCAGCCAGGCCAGGTGGAGGGAGGGCACAGGAATGCTGCCTTTTTTGTGCTGAGCTACCCAGCTGGTGGTTCCATCTGATGCCTCTTGGTTCCTGCACTTGAACAGCTTTCTGCTCACCTTTTCAGTGCCAGTCGTGGATTTTCTAGATTACACCTTCCCTGTAGCCTCCTCCTTGCCTGGAAGATATGGCATACCATCCCAAAATCCCTTGTCCTGTGAGCTGCTGGACAATAGGTAACCTGTACACTGCAATTTAAACCATTGGATTAGCCAGTAAACTGATTCTGGAGTTTTTACAGAGATTGGTTATTTACTGCATAACTGAGAAAATAACTCCTTCCTTTCTTTTTCTTTTTCAAGACCACGACAGTGACGATGATTCCTACGAAGTGCTGGATCTGACGGAGTACGCGCGGCGTCACCACTGGTGGAACCGCCTGTTCGGCCGCAATTCGGGACCAATTGTGGAAAAATACTCCGTGGCCACGCAGATCGTGATGGGCGGCGTGACTGGCTGGTGAGGGAGCTTCTCCTTCCATAACTGTCCTAGACCTTTAGAAGATCCCTTCCCAAGGGTGTTCCAAGCACATAAATGTATCCTCTCTACCGGGATTTCCTTTAGCATTGATCGAGGTTATTCATGAGTGAACAATTCCTTAACTCATTACTCTGACTCATCGTTCTGAAGTGGGTTTTTAATATTGGTAAAACACCAGTTATCCAAGGGAAGTCGTCCTAGTTACTGTGGGAAGGATTTGGGAAAATGTCAGAGCTCTAAAAGTACAAGGAATAAATGGAAAATTACTGCATGTAGCTTTTGTTTGTATGGAAAAACTCATTTCCTTGCTAGTCAAGATCTATCTACCTACATCATGGCTAAGACATATTTTACAGGTAAAAGAAATGAAGGAAAAATAAAAGCTGGCAGAATATACTCTTAATTAAGAGCCCCATTTAATGGAGACAGTTCTAAATTCAGCTGGAGCCATTCTGATCAAATTCACAGTCTGCTCTGATGTTAAGAGAGACACCACAGCATTCAGTTACACCAAAATAATTAATGGGGAAAGCTAGACAGTAAAGATGAGAACTTAAACTGGAAAATGTGCCCACAGCCTGAGCAGCTATGTCAAGGTATTTGTTACTTGTCTGAGGTATTTGAATGGTAATTGTCTATTCCAGTGCTCTAAAAAAAGGCAATTTCAGTGAAAAGCACCATTGTGGTAGCACGGTGGCTTTTAAAGTGGCATTGTGCAAGAGTTGGAAGATTAAATAGACTAAAAATGAAATTGTTGTATTCAGACTCAGTCCAGCTTTGAGCTGTGGAGGTTTAGCTTTCAGCCTGATTTTCTTATTTTCTTCTGTAGCCTTAAAATTATTTTTAAAAATTACATGTGTCCATGTAAATTTGGAAGCTTCTAGGGAATGGTTCATCTGGCATCCATAAAAACTGGCTTATTGAATGATCTGGGAAGTGTATATTTCAATATCTGTAGATATTTCTGTGTGTGTACTGATGTTTATAAATATGATTTCACCTATTGATGTGTGTGTGGGGGGGAAATCCCCTCTGTGTGTGGGCCACTGTTCAGACACCTGCAGAGTTGCCCAAGGAATTTGTGGAACCATCAGCTTTGGGAACATTCCAGGCTTGCCCTGGGCAGCCTGGTTGAGCTTGGAGGTTGGATTGGACTCTGGCCCAGTTTTGGGAAGGTGGCTGGTCCAGGTGACCTCCAGAGGCCCCATCCTGCCCTATCACTGTTCTGTGATATCAGTCTCTGTTTGATGTGGGAGGGTTTGGAGACTGAGAACGAGATAACTAATTTTCTGGTTGCCTTGATCCATTAAAAATAGACTAAGGCCATGATATTAACTCTTTTGGTAGGGATGTAACTTCCTTTTATCAAGATATTTAAGTTATGAGCTGTGTAGTTAATACAGATGATGGTATCATATATTTATTTTATTTGGAAACAGCCGTAGTGGCACTGTTATATTATTACATTGTGCTTTATTAACATGCTACAATTAATAGCAGCAAGATCTGAAGATCTCAAGCTTATTTTAAAGGGGCAGCCATGAATTAGCAACCATTACTCACATTGACTTACATTAAACCTTGTTAATTAAACATTGCTTGTATTAAAGAGTCTGAATTTTAAATTTAAAAATGTGAAATACTTTGTTAAGTGAAGGAATAGTACTAGTTGTAGTCAGGAATTGTGGAGTGTGGCATTTGTTCATCAGACAACTTCACTGGACTGGGTTCTTCTTGTTTTTTGTTTTGTTCCCCTAAGGTGTGCGGGATTTTTGTTCCAGAAAGTCGGAAAGCTTGCAGCAACTGCAGTAGGTGGTGGCTTTCTTCTGCTTCAAGTATGTAGCATTTCATGCTTTATAAGTTGGCAAATGTTATTTATTAAACAATAGGAAAAACACAGCTGTTGGGTAACATTTAATTAGGAAGGCTTCTTATCTGCTTCATCTTTTCAGTCTTATCAGTCAAAACTTTACATTTCAGCTAGAACATTGTGTAGAAATGAGACATTTCTGAGAATCAGTGGTAAAATCAGAATCTACTCTGTCCTGTAAAATAGTTTGTAGTAAAACAAGAGAAACTCTGTTGCAGAAACTACAGGTACTGTATGTTATTCAGCGTTGCCCGATGTGAGGAACTGCCTCACAGAAAACCTGTGGTTAGAGAGAGTTTAATCTGTGTTTGTTTTAGTAGGTTTGAGAATTTCTTCAGAGCTTTAGAAGAACTAGACTGCTTTGGCAGTTGCTCATGGAAGGCTTGCTCTGGTCCCAGTGTGAGCCATGTTTTTCTCTTTTCTCCCGATGCCATGTTGTATCTTTTGGGCCTCTGCAGCCTGGCTGATTCCTGGCAGCCTCGTTGCATTCCTCTCTCTGCTGGCTTTCAGCTTTAAAAGTTTTAATTATGTTATCTGGCATGACCATTTGCATTTTTCATCAGATATTGTGGTTAGGGGAGGACATATTTAAAAAAAAAAAGCTTTAAATTAGGTGACACAACTTTAAGTGAAGGAGGATTTCACATATCCTTCTGTATGATGCCAGGTTCTTTACTGGCATTTTTCATGTCTTAATACCTGTGAGCTTCTCCTTTTTCCTCGAATTTTTCTGGAAGGAGTAGATTGGTGCCTACTTAGGCTCAATAATATACTATTTTTTGAGATGGAATGTTAAAGATATAAATATTTATGCTTTCCAACATCACCCTGGAGGGTTTCTGAAAGGCATATCCCACTTTTGTTTCTTCTTTTGATTGTAAGGGCTGGTGCAGTCAAGCATTGATCAGGAAAGGGGGGGCAGAACCTCTGATTGCTGCTGTGTGACATCAAAATGTCACTTGTGTGAAGTTCACACACTTCATGATCATGTTCTCTACCAGTTTGGGGGTTGGTTTTGTGTTTTTTTTTTTTTGTTTTAAACCCCATGCTAAACATCCCAATGAACTGCAGAGAGTCTGTGCTCTCTGAACTGTTTGGTTTGAGTTGTTTTCAACAAATATAAAGTGTTTTTGGTTTGAATTACTCAAAAGCAAGAGTCAACAACAGTAAAAATTCAAAGAGAAATAGTTTTGATTTGAAACTTCGTAGCATTGGCATTTGTTCCACTTTGCCCTTGTGCACTGATGGCCTTTTTCAATCTCTGGGAATCACTGGTTATTGTACCTAAACACAGGGATGTAGTTTACAAGGGTATTGAATCTGAAATGGTTTATAATCACCCAGATGCAAGTTTTTTGGCAAATGAATCAATTATTATGGGTTTCTTTAGCCTATAATGTGTGTCTCTAGATCACCAGGGAGGAATTAAATCTGCAGTGATTCCTAAAGTACTCACCAGCCTTCTCCTACTGTTGACTTGAAGATCTGAATCTCTCTCCCATGCTTTGTATGCTGTTGTCATAATTCTTTTAATGATAATTCTTTTCTAAATATGAAGAGCTGCAGGAGCAGAGCTCTGGCACCCAGACCTTGCTGCAGATGCCTCCCTTAGTACTCCTGACTGCAGGAAGCTTGAAAGTTAAAACACCCCTGTTAGACAAAGAATAGAAATTGCTTAAAACACATTCCTTGTGCAGGATTTTTGCTTTTGTTGAGCTATGAAGTTTGGGGAGCTTTCCTGAACATGCAGTAGGTTTGCCTTGTCTTTGAGTGTCTGATTTCTTGGCTGATCTCATTTATCCGAGAAGGAATATTATCCAAGAGGAAATATGAGTTGCATATTTTGATTGAATTGCCTATATCTTAAGTGAGATCAGATTCTGTTGGAAGGAAATGAAGGAAATGCCTTGGTCTCTCCTTTAATTCAAAACATTTTGCATTTTAAAGCTGAGTCATAAATTCTATGGTGTAATTACATTTCTGTAGTCTTTAATTTTTTCATTTAAAGATCACACATTGTGATTCCATGAATGTGTGTTCGGTGCTTCCCCTGAGTGGGCAGAGGAGCATTTCAGCACATTACTAGAAAGTTCCTTTTTTATCTATAAACTTCTCTGAAGTTGCAGATCTCATTTCAACTGCTGATTGCAATATTGACATTGTAATTACATGCTAACACAAGAATAATAACTACAGAAGGCAAGATTCTTGGCTAAAACCCATTCAGTGAAACATTC
>JAWWLV010000088.1:132010739-132113549 GCA_035041135.1 Platyrinchus mystaceus
CGCCTCCTCCGCCCTCCGTGCGCCGCGCCGGGCCGGGGGCGGGGCCTGGCCGGCGCGCGGCGGCGGCGCGCGTGCGAGCCTCGCGCTGACTGGCGCGCGCCGCTCCCCCCCCCGCCACTAAGCGCGCCGCCCATTGGCCTGGCGCGGAGGCCTCGCGGCGGGGCGCGGTGACGTCATTGCGCGCGAGGGACGTAAAGCACCACGTGCCTTCCCCTCCGCCTTCCGCCCCGAGGCGTCCCGCGGGCGGCGCGCGCCGCTCCCCTGAGGGGCCGAGCGGGAGCGGCGCCGGCAAGGAAGGAAGGAAGCGGGGCACGGGGTACGGGGTGTGCTGTGAGCCCGTGCTCGCCCCCGGGCGTACCCTGTGGGGGAAATAGGGAATTCCCCCGCTGCCCGCAGGTGCTCCAAGCCCACCCTTCGCCGCTACCTGCGCGCCGGGGCTGGCCCTGTCCTTTCCACTTGCGTTTTTAGGCAGTCCCTACACAGCAGGCTTTATTCACCTTCCTTTAGGGAGGTTCACAGAATAGCCAGAGTTGGAAGGGACTTATGAAGATCATGCTGTCCAACCCCCCCTGCCAGGACAGGGGCACCCAGGGCAGGTGACACAGGAACGAGTCCCGGCGCCTTTGGAATGTCGCCAGAGAGGGAGACCTCACAACCTCCCTGGGCAGCCTGTTCCAGTGCTCTGCCACCCTCAACGTAAGGAAGTTCTTCCTCATGTTGAGGTGGGACTCGTGTTTTAGTTTATGGCCATTGCTCCTCGTCCTATCGCTGGGCTCCACTGAAAAAAGTCTGGCACCGTCCTCTTGGCACCCGCCTGTGAGATCTTTGTATGTATTGATGGGATCCCCTCTCGGTCATCTCTTCACTAGGTTAACCGCTAGGTTGGTAGTATACCAGAATAAAAAGGTGTCTGGCCCCGTGGAGCTCTCAGTGCCGCAGTCCTTCCTGTGCACCCGCCCTCGGGACAGGGTTTAACCGAACCATTCCCAGAGATCACACCTTGCCCATGGAGCTGTTTTTAACAAATTAACATCTCAATGTGCCGAAGGTTGAGTGGCAAAGTCAATAAAACAGCCATTTGTTTCTATAGAAACTGAACACTTTAGCAGGGATTGTACCAAGCTCTGATTTTCATGGTTTCTCCTCTCCCCCACCCCCTCCTGGAATTTGCTGCTTTTGCAGCCTGCTCTTGCTTGTTTCCAGGCAATCAGAAATTTGGAAAACTGGCTTGGAATTTTTTAGCATGTGAGGAATGCTGGCAATCACATGATAACGGTATCAAAAAACCTCTAGAACCTAGTTCAATGAATTAGAATTAATTTCTGACGCTGCGTAATCATGAACCCTAAAAATCTCGGTTTGTTCCTCCGCTTCCAGATCGTGAGCACCTTTGCAACACCCCCTCTTCCGTTCCCCCTTCTTCCTAGTGTCCTTCTAGAGTACAGCCGAAAGGAGCTAATCCAAGAATCAGCTGGTGCAGCTGCTTGCTGCCCAGAGATTTGGGGAGTTTCTGCGGGTTTTTTCCAACACGACTATCATTAACATAAGGAAATGTGCTAAGAAAAGAAATATTCAACTGGTGCGTTCCAGATTTCTTGTTCTCAGATGAAGTTTCCCTGTATGTTCTGTTCTCAAGTGACAGGGATATTCAAATGGCTTCAGGAATACAAATAAGTAATTTAGCTTATCCTGGAAGGAAAATCCTAACAGGTTTCTGGAAATACACAAGGCATGGAATGAGACTTGTTCTGTTTGGTGGTGAGACAGTGCAGTAGCTGTGCTTTTAAAAACTAGTAGGTCCATGAATACTTTTTTTTTCCCCCGTTAGGACAGAGAGTTTCTGGATTACTTAGTTCTGAGTTTGGTTGTACCAAAGTTTATTAGCTTTGTTCTGCTTTTTCCTTCTCCTTTTTTTGTTCTCAACACCCCCTGAATATATTTATGGTGTTTATTGTAGTGAGAGAGTCTTCTAAGTTGTCTTGACCTCAGTCATTTTATCAGAAGCACTTGAATGTTTTGATAAGCACCTGAAAAGCTTTGCTTCCCAATTCAATTTTTTTTTCCCAGACAAAAAATAGAGGGTTTCCCTTTGACATTCATTCTTCTTTTCCATTGAATAGTAGGAAGATGGGTCACATGAATTCCTGCAGAGCCCTTGAAAATGCTGTCAAGAATTTTTGGTAGGGATTGGGAAGTTCCAGGTATTTACGTTTGGGTTTGTGTTCAAGTTCTAGTTCTCCAAAGCATTTACATTTCCAAATGCTGTAATTTGTGCATTGGAATTCTCTTAGGAACTGGGCATAAAGAAGAGATTTCCCTTACTCATTTCCTTCCACAATTAATACACAAGCTTTAAAACTTAATGGGTTATGGAAACCTGTTAGATACAGGAAGAGAGCTGGGAAGGCCTAAAGGGGGCACACATCTGTTAGGTCTCAGCAGTCTGCTGCTGGCATTGCCAGGTAATCCTTTTCTGTAGCTTTATTTACATTATGTCTGAACCCCAGTTTTAGCCACTGCTTGTGGCTTTGCCAACGCAAACACTCGGCATGAGCAAAAAATGAAAAAAAAAATTAAAATGGATTCCACTGGAACTTGCATTGGGAGCCAGAATAAACTTGAGTAGTGCAAATGTCAGCTTTTGTTCGCGCTCAGAGTTTGTATTGCTGTCTAAAATGCCAACTAACCCTAAGCATAGGTGAGAGGACGCAAACCCAAGTGCTCAGCTGACAGTGTTGTTATTCTGACAGGACTTTGGAACATGGAAGAAGTTCCAGCACACCATCAGAAGTGCCCATACTTCCCTAACAGGGATGTGAGGCTGCATCTTACTGCTTGACTTTTGGAGTACCAGGAAGTGGCAGCTCACTGAATGCCTGCCTTGTCTACTGCTGCAGTTCTTGGAAGATAATTTGGTGGGTAACAGCTTGATGGTCCTTTAATTATCTGAAACAGCTCCAAATAGAATTGCTTTTTGATAGCAGAACTGCTCCTTCGTACAACTTGTCTTTTTTAGGAACTTCAAAATAAAAGACTTTTCCTAAGTTCTCTGGATTGTCCCAGTCTCTTGGATGACAGCATCTCATACTGTAATGGTATTTAAAAATTCGTATTTGCACACCAAGTCAGGAAAAAAACCCTCAAGAACCAAACTAGATTTTCTTTGTCTACAAAATGTGTCTTTAAGACAACGTTGTTTGTCTTGGCCTACGTAATTTCACTCCCTGTGTTGCACAGTTCTTTGGTGTGTAGATGGTGCTATTCTCAGGTCTACCGGTAAAGCAACACCTTCCTTGTGAAGGTGCAGCTATAAATACACCAACACCCAACCAGCAGAGCAAGTTCCTTGCTGGTATACTTGTCTGTTGCGGGAGTTTTTTCCAGCTTGGAAACACCATACAAAATAACTTCTGTGGGATCACTGCTGTCATGCCTGAAATTGAGTTTTGATGAGAGTCAGCATTTCCTGAAGTTTTCAGACTGGTAGAAGTGCATGTGTTGGCAGGGACCTCTGGGGGTCATCTCATCCAGCCTCCTGATCCACAAATGTCCGTTTCCAGCAGATCGAGAACTTTCCCATCAGAAACAGCTTCTGAATAATATGCACTGGGACACCGGGACAGATTTGTTCCTGACCACTCGCTAAACCCACTTGGCAGCTGCAGGCCTGGTGGATTGCATGGAAGTTTCTTAGTCCTGGAGGGAGGACACCTACTGGAGATGGGAGGATTGGGGTAAGAGAACTGCAAGGGACTTTGCTCTGTAAACAGTGTGAGCAGACGCCAGCAGTTGTACCACAGGCAGCTGTGCCTGTGGCTGACGGGGCATGGAGAAGTCAGGGAGGAAGCCCTGAGCAGAAGTAAAGGCTTCAGGCAGTGAGGGAGAGCTCCAGTATGCGCTTTCCAGGCTGTTAATTCCAGATGTCAACAGAGATGACATCAGGCTGGCAGCATAAGATTGTATTTTGCTGTGGAAGAAATGAGGCCAGCATTTCTGGAAATGTCAGCAAGAATGCTGTGCAGAAAACTACAGCCTCTAGATTGTTCCCAAGGCTGAGAAGAAACTATAATGAGCAGCAAAGTACATTGCAAGGTTTCCAGCACCTTGTGCCACAAACTGAAGCAATGCAGGTCCCTCATTCTGCTGCGGTCTTTCCCTTAGCTGCAGTACCAGAAAGAGACTCAGATATTCAGAAGTGATTATGGTGAGCTTTGACAGTCTGCATATACACTTGCATGACTGAAATGCATACACATGGACTGAAATACATCTTTTTAAAATCAGGCAATACTTCAGCTGTCTGATGTCCCTTCCTCTCTCTTGTCTGAGCTACACTGCATTTTCTCACCTCAGCTCTGCAGTGAAGGAATCCTGGGCCAGAAATGAGGATTCTGCAAGAAATTGGCCATACAAGAAAGCTGAAGAGGGTCTTTTTACAAAGGCGTGTAGTGATAGGATAAGGGGTAATGGCTTTACACTGAAAGAGGTTACATTCAGATAAGATATGAGGAAGAAATTATTCACTGTGAAGGTAGTGAGGCACTGGAGCAGGTTGCCCAGGGGCGCTGTGGATGTTCTATCCCTGGAAGTGTTCTAGACCAGGTTGGGTGGGGCTTTGAGCAAGCTGGTATAGTGGAAGGTGTCCCTGCCCATGGCTCGGGGGTTGGAGCCTGCTGCAATCTTTAAGGTCCTTTACAACACAAACCATTCAATGAATCTGTGATTTGTTTGTCCATTCTTTACTATACAGTCAGGTTTACTTTCTCTGTTTAGGGGAGTTGGCACAGTATGTCTGGGATTGAGGTGAAGTGTCTGTCAAGTACTCAGTTGAGTTTGTAGATCCACTGGTATCTGGCAGACTGAGATTTTGTTTTGTCACATCCCTCACTGGACTTTGCCCCTCATCTTTGTTGTAGCCCCTCACATGAGTCCTTCTCTTCCAGCTCCCACAGAGGCACTCATGAACACCTCTTCCTTCTGACTGGGCATCCGGGACGTCTCTTCTTGTCCGGTCCCCACCACAAAGTTTACATGAACACTTTTATATGTGTATACCAGACCTGTCCACTGACAAATGCAGCTGAACATGGCAAGAGGAGCTCACCAGCCATCCCAGGCACTGTGGAGGAGCCAAATGTCCTGGGAAGAGAGACTGTGGGCAGCAACCTTGTGTGACTGTCCCTGTAAGATGGTGTGAGCAGAGCTGGTGTGCACGGTGAACGTGGTGGGTGTATGGCTGAGACTTTGTGTCACCTGGGCAGGTGTTCTTGTGCACGCAGCAGGTTGTGCTCTTTTGCATCAGAGTGGCTTCCTGTAGGTTCCTGGTAAGGAAAGACACGATTTGTTTGACCTTTAGCAACCTAAAAGGTGGGCATGTGTCCCTAGCAGGTTGTCTGGGTTCCCTGTGGAATTGCCATCTCCTTCTTATCCGTCTACAGGCTGTCAGGGGAGTCCAGATGATTAAGTAGAATGAAAAAAGATCTTTTATTTTCCTACTGGTTCCATTTCATTGGGTTAGTTACTCTTGTCTTAACCATATTTACCTTCAAAAGTGGCAGTTTTGGAAAAAAAAAATGCCTTTATAAATTGTGAGGGTGAAATGCATTCACAGCAATAGTTTTGTATGGCCTTGATTCATGTACTGTCTTCTGGAATTATTGCTGAGTAAATTTGTTTCTGGCAGGGAAAAGAGTGGAGACCTTCCAGGTCAAAAGCAAGTGAATTATTCCATGGTCTCCAGTGGAGCCAGGATTACCTTTCAGTGTATGTACTTCCAGCCTACTTTTCACCTGCTGTTCCTCTGTCTTCAAATAGCCATGTGTCATGGATGGCTATTTATAATACAGAAAGAAATAGTACATGGTTCTTGCATTTGGCTTTAATTTCCTTTGAAAAAAACCCTAAAATTAAAAAATTTCCTGAGGAGTCCAGTGTAGTGCAGAGCAGTGGTGGTGAGTGCCCAGCCAACCCCTTTTAGAGGGGGGTTGTGTTGGCCAGCTCTAGGTGTGCTCATGGACTGAATGAACATCCACAGCTTCCCCAGAGATCATGCTGCACTTTGGGAGCACAGGTTTCCTTTTGGTTTCACCCCAGAGGAGCCCAGGGTGTGTGCTCTCAGGCTGCTCCACAAAGTGAACTAGAGGGTGGTGAGGGGGTGATGAGTTTCTAGCCCAAACTGCTGATTTGAACGATAGCACAGGCACAGAGAGAAAACTGAGCTGCTCGTGAAAGAGCTCCAAAGCAGCCTCCGTTTACAGCTGGCATTTTAAGCAAACCAGCCGCTGTGTCATTTGAGAAGCAATAAACAGTGGCTGTTGAGGAGAAATTTGGCCTGTACAAAATGAGTGTACACAGAGGCTGCAAATTCATCACCCCTTCTGAAATAGTTCTTCCATGTTTCAGCAGTCAGGACTCCCGTCATTAGTGTGAGGCAGGTTTCAGACACAGCACATTCCCTTTAAATGGTAGTCTTTGCTTTCAGGGAAGATTGCACCGTTCTGCTAAAAAACTTGTGAGCTTTTTTCTTCTTTGTTTCCCCCTCACCCCCCGTTTAAATCACGAAGGACATTCACACTGAACAGGATGACTGTTTTTAAACTGTGTTTCCATGTCGCTGAAGGATATTCCCAAGCTGGGAACACAAATGCTGTGGGTCATTACAACCAGTGCTGGAAGTGATTAAATGTAAAAAAGTAGATGTTGACTTCATGTGAAGAGAGGTAGCTCTAACAGCTGGAAGTCCTGTGAAATAAGGATTTTTATGGTGATGGAGCTTCAGTGCTGAAAGGGAGAAAAAAAAAAATTGCAATGGGGATAGCGGTCAGTAGGAGATGGAGCACACGGAGACTGTGCTGGGACCTGCTTTGGTAGTTAACATTTAACTTCATTGAAACTAATGGAGGAAAAAAATATGAATTGATAGTCTGGGAGGGTTTTTTCCATTGCAGTGTAGGAGGAAAGGGACACAGTTAAGTGATGGATGAACAATTTATTGTGAATAACAACAATTGCAACACTCAGTTATATATGCCTGCATATGTGTGGGTGAGCATATTTCTATAGATAGGCAGGTAGTTAACACAAAACTGCAGGCAGATTGCAAATTCAGAATTACTTGCTAGTAACTGAACGTACAAGTAGTTTCACTTGCAGTGAATGTTGCCTTCTGCTGTGAACTGACACTTTAATTGTTTGGGTTTAAATGTTTAATACTGTGTATCTGCTTTGTCTGATTTTTAACAGAAGTGTCAAGTTTAGCTGTTTGCAAAATGTGAAGTTAGAAAAAAGATAGCCCTAAGTCATCTTTGAAACATTTTCTTCAAAACTGTAATGCCACTAGAGTCTGAAGGAGAGCAGTCAGTATATTATCACTTGCAGGGAACTTCAAAGTTCACCTGAATTTGGGTTATGAGCACTGGGCAAAAGAAAAACTGAGCTAAACAAGCCAAGTAGAAACTTGTTAGCATTTGACAGACCTGTTCACTCAGGATTACCTACTTACACTTGTCCTGTTCCCCATACAGCTTGTACAAGCTACCCAGACCCCGCTACATTTGCCTAAAGCTTTCCCTGTTGGTGCCTTCCCGCTGACAGGGGAGGAGGTGACAAGCCATCCTACCCCTTGGCTGCTCCTCTGGGCAGAATGCCTGCCAGGCACACTGCTGGAGGGGAGCTGGCATGAGTGGGAAATGACTTCTGGTGTCACATGACTTTTGGGACTACTAAGTCAAGAGCACAAGTGTGTTGGTTTGTGAGGTCCCATTTAGAAATGCTGGACATTTTTATGCACAACTTACAGGTCTTTGCCTGAGGAATGTACAGAAGTTTATAGTATATATGTTCAGATAGGCTTCAGTCATAACAACAGGCGACTTATCCATTTGGCTTATTTCCTAGGATTTATTCTGCTGCTCTGATAAGCTATGATTTAAAACACGCTGAAGTGCCAGTGCAGGCTAAGAATCCTCTCTCCTGCACTGAAACACTGAAAGAGTGGGAGACACTGCGCTTTGTATCTGTTTCCCAAGGTGAGGGAGAGAACAGCTGAGAGGACTGGGCTCAGCCCACAGAGAGCACCTCAGGGGCTGGAGTGGGAATCACATCCAGAAAACGAATCCCTTAATTTAAGTATCTAATCTCCCACACTAGCCAGTGGAGACTTAGTTACAGGAGTCAATGGGCTGGGAGTGTGATTCAGCTGATGAAAGGTAGGTATCTATCCTCTGGTGAGCCGAATCCCTCATGGCAGTAGGAGGTAGGACACTGAGTTCATACCAGTGTGTCCACAACTCTGGGCACACATCTACAGCCCGGAAGCCCATCCCTGGTAAAGATGTGCTGATGACAGAGATCCAGTCTCCAGCTGCTGCATTGTTTCTCCAGTTTAATGAGAGGGGTGGGCTGGAACCCCCTGGCAAAGGCTGGAGCTGCTGAGCCCTCTGGAGGGTCTGAGCATACTAGGGCAGCTTCAGCCCCTCTGTGAGGAGTGGGTGAGCACATTGGACCTTATTTAGGTAGTTAAAATGGCACCGGGAAAGAACACTCAAGGCTCTGCAATAAAGAAACAACATCTCTCGGTTAAAATTATTATTATAACCTCAATTGCCGAGTTCAGACAAATAGACTTAAACAAGCCTTTTTCGGATATGAAACATTAGTATCTACCACTTATGTTTGAAGCTATGTTTTAGATTTTATTTTCCAGACAAAAGCATAATTTAAAATTATGCAAATGAGCTGCCAAAGCAAGGCATTATGCAGATTTGTGGAGGCAGACAGCAGAGTGTTAACCCTTGGTGCTGCAGCTCGCTGCGGAGGGAGTGCTGCTGCATTGGCTCTGCGTGAATTCCTCCCAGCCCTTGTGCTCTTTAATTACAGCGCTCCTGAGTCAGGGACTGAAGCGTGAGGCTCACCCTCCTGCACACCCCCAGTGCCAAGTGTATTGCATTTGCTGCCCTGTTCACCTCACAGTCCTGCCTGGCACAAGCTGTCCCCAAATCCAGCCTGAGCATCTCAGAAAAGACAAGCATCATGACAGTTGTCCAATGTTTCATGCAGGTTGTTTCCAGAGTATTTGAAGTGACTGTCATGGGAGAAATATTGAATTACTTTCAAATATCGGCAGTGCAGTAACACTTTATAAACAATTGACACTGTCAGCTAGAAGTCCTCTAGCTTGCTGGGCTGGGTGGTGTACACAAGATGCAGTAGCATCTTGTGGAGAAGAAGGCTATTAAAAGAACTCCCTGTTGTGCTAATTTGAGGGTTCAATAGCTCATTATCCCACCCACCTATAAAGGGGGGGGGTATAACTCTTCAGCCAGGAACAGATGGGTTTTGATAGAAATCAAGGGTCAGATCTGCTTTGCTCTGGAAGTTCGCCCTGATCTCTACGACCGATGCCAACAGCTGACATAGCCACACTGGTTCAAGCACTAGTGCTGAGCAAGAAATCCAGTTTTTTATAGCAGTGGCAATGCAAATGGTAGGAGCAGGCAAATCCCCAACACACTATGAGGATGTAAGAGCAGGTAATGTCTAAGGGAGGTGCATGATGCTGGGTTAAAATAATGGCAGCCAAGCCTGGGGAGAGAGGGAGAGTGTTCATGTGGGGTGGTTTGTGCCTCAGTTATGCCCGTGTGTGGGATGTCAAGCCCTTTGAATATGGGGTTTGTTCAGTGTCAGACAGGGATGGGTGGGGGACTTGAATCCACATTTCTTCCTGCACTTCAGTTCATAGAATCATAGAATAGAATCATACAATCATAGTTGTTCATGGCTCTCTAAGACACAGCTCACAGAGCAGTGCAGGTTCCAAGGAAAACACCGAGACACTTGGCGTTTGCTTTCCAGTTGATAAATGTGTGTGTGCGTGTGATTTTTTTCACCATCTTTGAAGAAATATGTATTTGTGTAGTGAATTACTTTAGTAGCAAACAGTGTCTCAGTACTGCTCTAGGAGATGGAGGTAATCTTTCTTGCACCATCTTACACCCAAACCCTTTACAGTTTTCTCCCCTCACCAAATTACTTCCTCACTTTCTAGTTAAGAGCGTCATTTCAAGCTTCCTGTCAGAAGCTGCCTGTCTGAGCCAGTACACAATACTGAATAAACGCTTCAGTATGTTCAAACATGGACACTATCAGTGAATTTACAGACTTAAAACCTATGGCCATTTTTAAAATGGATACATATGTGTGCACACAAAGGTTAGCTCTGTTTAGCTACTTTGGTTTTGGATGTTCTTAAGAGCATTTTTGGCTCAAAAAATGTGATGTCTCTCATGTATTTGGAAAGACTTGTCCAAAGCACATGATCAACATCTGTTGTTTTCGATGTGCCAGAAGAGCACAAAACATTGCTGCTGTTTATATTTGGTTTTATATATGGATTTGGAGTTTTACTATTGCTCAGCAATTTGAGCAATGGATTGGTGGTCTGATTAGTAAAAATAAGCAAGAAACCCACCTACATTGGCTCAGGTTTTTGTTAGTTTTGAAGGAAATAGCTGAAAAGGATATAAATCAGACACTGCTGCTGTAGTGCGCATGCCTGGCCAGCTTAAAAGAACTAAACAAGTTTAAATAGGCAGAAATACTGTTCTATGATGGCCCACATCTCAAAACAAGTTTGAGCACAAAGACCACGGAAGGAAGTTGCTAGGAAACCTCTACAGTGAGCGGGAGAAGTTTTGCAGCGCAGAGACCTGTAAGAGAGTCATCACCACCTGCCAGCCTGGGCATTTCCTAAAAACTGAGGTGTAAAATTGTAGACCACGATAAGTTCTATAAATGCAGCAGTAGGAAATGCCTTACAGCTCATTTTAAATCAGCTTCAGGGGACTTGTAAGCCATTCCCAGAGCCATCCCTGAAGACTTGACACTAAGGTCCTGTCTACAATAACACTGAAGCTCTGACTTCTGTGATCAGGAAAGGTCTGCCCAGGCTGCTTTGCTAGCACATGCCTGCACTCATCCTAATTAGGTTCTTAGCAAAGATCTTTGCTTTCTTGGGCTCCAACCTTGCCCATGCTGAGTTGCAATAAGGTAACTGTAAACCAGACTAACCCCCTGAAGGGCTTTTGTGTCTCTTCACTTTTGCACTGAGTCTCAGGGTGGTTTTGCCGGCAGAGATTTCCTGCAGGCATGCTGCCACCTGAGGTGGGTTCTCTGCGTGGGGATGCTCCAGAAAGCTGAGGTGTATCAGTCAAAAATGTTACAGCTGCAGATCCGCAGTGTCAACATGCACATATTAAAGCCCCAATTTCTGTACCAAGTAGTTGTAATTATGATGATGTCTTAATCCTCTTAACACGTGATTTCTTTACTCTGGCTACTTCACAGCTGAACCTTTTAAGCCCGTTTCTATGAGGAAACTGGTAGCTGAAAGACTGTGGAATCACCAAGAACATGTTTTTCTTTCATCATGAAGTCATCTGTCAGTGCTGCTCTTGACTGGGATAAGACAGGTAATGTCTATCAGGTGTTGCTAGGGTTGCTCGTCTGCACACTTCCTCAGTAGCTTTTTCCAAAAATGGGCAGTGTGAGGCACGGGGATAGAGGAGTGGCTGCCGTGAGCACAATGAACAGAACAAGCTGCCCATGGTTTAAGCGTCTCCATGAAATTCTCTTTGTGTAGGAACCCCCTGAAGGTGTGTCACCAGCAAATTCCTGCCTGCCACCACCCGTCCTTCTTACACAACACATTGCTCACTTCTCCCTGCCCGCCTGACCCATCACTGCTGAAAGCCATTAGCACTCAGAGGGTGGACAATGGGATCTCCCCTCCTTCAAAGATAAGCAATAAATGAAGAGAAACAGGGAATACATTTTAAGCCTGAGGATGCTCCTTTAAAGAAAGATGCCTTTCGAAACAAAAGGATTCATTCCACAACAAAGAAGGCACTCCAGAGAAGGTGTGATGTTGATATGCAGTGCTGATAACATGAAGTGTGGCTCCAACAGGATTTTCCATTCTGGTTTATCTAGTCCCTTGACACATAAAAAAGGCAGGATCCAGATCTTAAATTTAACTTAAAAAACCCCCAAACCTCTTAGGAAATCCTTTTTTACACAACATTTAATTAATGTATGGAATCATCACTGGTTATTCTTGACAGGTTTAGACTAGTTCTGCACTTGATGGTCTAGCAGTGTTTGTGATCTCTGTCCCTGTGAGATGCTGTGTGAGGAAAGGCTCCAAAACAGTGTGTAATGGTAGGAACTCAGTTGTTAATTAAAAGAAAAGCCAGTATAGTTTCTGAAGCAAGAAAACTGCAAGAGCTATAGCAACATCTGGAGCTTTCCTGGTTTGGAACAGGTTTTCTATGTTTCAGAAAGTATTACATACATGGACAGAAAGCATTTTCAGTGTTGTTGCTGAAATAAGGTCACATCCAAAGACTCTCATATCCCATGCTTTGTGACTCAGAAAACATCACCCACCTCACGTGCTTTTATAGTGGTGACACATCTGAGCGAGTTCCCTGCACCTTCCTTATGGCAAGTGGGGAGAAACGGGGACCTGAAGGACCCAGCTGTACAGCTGCTGATGGGAATAGCTATGCCCTGGGAGCACCTCTCTCCTTTGGTGGCTGCAGAGAAAATTTAGAGGGGAGTGGATGTGTTTGCTGTAGAGGTTTGAAGAGAGTGAAGCCCATCAAGGTGCCTGCTGACTGCAGCTGGGGAACATCTGCTTGACCCTGCTCTGAAGGCAGTGTCACCCCACGTGGGGATGCTGGGAGGCTTACAGATCCCACTTGGTGTTGGGTGATGGAAGGAGTTGCCTCTTGCAGTTGTCCATCCTGCCTTTTTGGTAGACACAGTTGCCCCAAAGCGAGGATGTGCTCCTCCCATGAATCATCTCCTCAACCACACACGTTAATGTGTCACTACTTGTCTGTTGGACCCTGCACTCACCACAGCCATGGCCATGACAGCGATGCAGAGCAGAGCAGGACCCAGGCAGAGCGGCTGAGTAGTGAGGAGAAACAGGAAAGGCAAGTTCAAAGGCAGGTGAGATGCAAAGGAAAAGGTAATGGTAGTAACACCAAGCCAGCAACAACAGCAGCTGCTGCCCGTGGCAGGCACAGCCCTGCACAGCCCACTGCTGTCCACTGGACCCTTCACATCGGGATATGCTATGGCAGCACCGTATCTCCAGCTGGAAATGAGAAAGGGTCTTCCCCAAAGCAACCAGAATAGACAGGACTCTTAGAGGCAGGATGCCAGAGCAAACCTACACCTTGCTCATGGCCACAACATCCATGTGCCTCTCTCAAAGCAGCAGCACTCACAGACCTGAGCCTGGGAGGTGCAAAGCACCTGCCTGATGCATGTGGCCATCGCAGTGATCAGTGCTTCTGAAATAGGGTGTGCTCATTACAGTTCATCAAAGCACAGGCTTAATTTTAAACTCTTCAGTAATACCAGAAGTTACTGTCTGACCCTGTCTCACACCCTCACAGTACTGCCAAAGGAGGAGGGAAAGAACTGAAAATTTACACAGTGGCATATGGAGCAATTCAGAATTCATCCAAAATGAAGATGATGAGAACAACGTTTTTGTCGGGTCTTTGATCCCTTTCGAAGATACAACCCTCTGGATGTGGTTAGAGAGGGCTCATGCTGTGTGCTGGTGTTTTTGCAATCACTGCTGACTAGAAGTGCCTGTCATCTGATTTGTGCATTTTTCCGGTCTGTTTTATAGTACAATCAAATTACTGTTCTCGCATTGTAAGAGATACTTCACAAGTTTCTTGGGAGAGGACATCAAGTTCCAAGGCTAAGTTTCTTGTCCTCTAGAAAAATAACTTTCCATTTTTCCTTCTTAAACCATTTAACTTGATAATTAACCACAGAAGCCGAAAATCGATTCAAACAAATCTTGGCTCATGTCCAGGTATTCCCCAAAACTGGAAGCCAGCAATTCAATAGAGATTAAAATGGAATGAAAGAAAAATCCATAAATTGAGGAACTTCACATTTCACAATACTTAAGTGGTGAAAACATCTCTTGTAGAGTGGCAGGTCAGGATGTACCTGATGCCTAGAGGTATTTCCAGGTAGAGGTTCAAATCCCTGTGACTGGCCCTAAACCACTGCAGGAACAAGGTAACAGAAGCACTTTGATTTTAGCCACCTGGTTATTTACATCTGCTCTGAGGATACTGTAGATAAAACCTTTGATGCCCCAGGATAGACTCACTGAAGAACATAAGGCTGACAGAGCTCCTGTTTCACCACGCTTAGTGCCATGAGATGGGACCTGTAAGCTGCACAGCTCGTCCTTCTGGGCCACTGCTATGGCTGCACCTTGCCAGGGAGACCCTTATTGCAATTAAGAACGAAAAGGAAGGCAAAATTAGGGTTGGGGTTTTCCTGTCATTCCCAGAGCCTGTGCCTTGTTCCATCTGTGTGGAGAGAAGCTGTCACAGAAATGATGGGAGGCTGGCAAAGAGACCTGACTGCCAAAGGAAGTCACTGTTAGTAGCCTGGAGTGTGCAGCCGATGTTGAAGAGTGGTATAAATTTAATTGGTAACTCATTTCTTATTAAAACTGACAGATTTTTTTGTTCCTAGCAGAACAGACAAGAGTGGAAAGGTTTCACATAATCACTGATTTCACTGAAACTTGACAGCATTATCAAGCACTTTAAATCTTTTTCAATTTTATATGAATCCCATAAAATATCAAAACACCAGCATGTAAACAAAGGACTTCAATAAGCTTGGTTTGGTATTTCTATTATGTTCCAATTTGGAATGAAAGGAGATGTGAAATAATCAACTTTCCCAAGAAAATGTGGTGTCTGAGACTGACACAGCTCTTACCATTCTTGCATAAACCTTAAGGAGCCCAGTGACCCCTGCTGATGGACAAGTCACTTCCTGAAAAGTCTCCTGCTGCAACAAGTGCAGCACACCTGCCACAAAGGGAATTCTCATTCACATCCTATTGGATGCTCAGGGTCACCATCCAGAGTGGCAGCTCCAATGGCTAATACCATGTTTTGGAGAGGTCTTTCTGAAGCATACTGATGGAAATGTTGAGGTCTTCACTGGTGCTTGAGTAACAAGTGGGTGGGCCTTAGCTTCGTCCTGCAGAAGAGAAAACAAAAGGCATATGCAAATTATTTTCTGCTGAAGAGAACATGGATGTTGGAGAAATGAGAGAGTTCTCTTAAAAAAGTTCTCTCTCACATCGCACTACCACATTGATTTCTACTCCTGCAGCAAAGCTGGGTTTCATTTGTAGGGGGCGGAGCTGGACAGAAGCAGATGTCAGACTGAAAACTAACAATAACAAATGCACTTTTTCATAGCAAACAACAATTTCTTTATTTACACTTGGGTGGACAAGATACCTACAATGGAAGAACAAGACCCAGCAAATACACTACATCCTGAACTGCACAGGCACCAGTGGCTTTTGGCACTTGTTCTCAGATGGGGCTTTGTAGTGCAGGGGTGTTGTGCACAGCTGGGTAATACCCACCTCTCCCATTCATCCACCTGAGAGCTGGAAAGCACAGATAGCGACCATCTTCAGCTGCTCCACAATTTACATCTCTTCTGGGTGCTCAGTTTGCTGAGCTATTTGAACTTAATGGGAGCAGTAGGAATATAGTAATGTTGGCTGAAAACAAAAACTGAAGCAAGGGGGATTTTCAGAGCAGCTTTAGGGCCTGAAAACTGCTGCAGTGCTCCTGTCTGTGCTACAGAAAGGTGATGTGGAGTCCTGTAAATGACTCTGATTGTGACAGAGAGAAAAAAAATTCAATTTATTGTCAGGCTGTTCTCTTTAAGCATTGCAGCAGCTTTCAGATACTACCTTTGGGAAGAGTGGATTGGCTTGTTGGAGGGATTGAGGAGCTCTGCCATAGCATCACCCCTCCAAATGTGCATGATGGCAAGCAGCTGCTGTGAGTGCATCTTCCAAGTGGTCGGCACAGCCCCACCAGTGTGGGAGCAATGGCAGGGGTGGCACAGCCAGACCAGGCCCCCCACATCAGAGGGACAATGAGCAGGCAAAAGGCCAGAGCTAGTGGGGAGAATCTGGAAAATTTTGGGGTTAGAAGAGGCTCAAAAAAGGACGAGCTTGGTGAATGAGCACAACTGACATGGCATGACAGGCATGCCATGGGCTTTTGCTCTCCAAGACGTGGTGCTGCAGGATGTTTTGGTCAAGATCCTGTGTACACATGGAATAAAGCATCTTTAGCAACGATGGTGGGTACCACGGTGCCCTGAAGTGTGCTGGCAAAAGATCTGTCACTGCTTTAATTGTATTCAAACATGCAGAGTTAGACTGAATAATACCATGAGCAGGTAAGGAATTGAGCAACTGGTCTGCTACGAAGGGGAAGGGTAACACTCATTTTCTTCCACCTGGACTGTTTAGACCAGACCTTGTTATGAAGAAGGACATTTGTTCATTTAGGTGTAAGAAAGCATAGTCCTGCCTCTCAGATCCTCGCCATTATGTGCCAGTGGGAGAGCAGGAGTGAAAGAGAGCCCAGGATGATGAAGGAAAACAAGGAAAAGACAATTTTTTAAAAGTTAACCAGGCATCAGTGTGTCTGAACAGCAGTGTGAGGAGTCAGTGCAAAACGTTCAATCAATCATTTAAATTTGCATTGGAGGAATTCAACTGATCCATTATGAATTTCAAGTGGAGAAAGGATTCCTTGAAGAAAGACATAAAAAGCAGTTATTGATATAACATGAATATTTTTTCCCATGGAGGTTAAAGGGTGTTAAATATGTCAGTAAAACCAAGAGAACATTAAAGGATGTCTCATTTACATAAACAGTGTTTTGGCAATCCAGAAATACCATTCCCAGAAGTTAATTCCTCAGGTTTGTATGGGAAGTCAATGCCACTCCAAGGAGGCTGAGCTGGAGCCTGTCACCCTGGGTTTGCTGCAAGGCTTTCAGCAATCCTTGACTGGACACATAGGTGCACAGTTACATGGCTAATTACTTCCATTCCATACAGAAATTAGGAGAGGGGAAAATGATCATTATTATCCATTTGAGCACATGGTTACCTGATTGCAGTGTGTGGCTGCAGTGCTCTGTGTGCAATTGCACTCTCAGTTAATCAGCATCTGCCTGGTCCAAACTGGGCTTAAAGTGATATCCTTACACCCCACTTAAGCAGGCATTTGGAGTGTTAAGAGATTCTGGATGATACCTGTAAATCAGTAGATCAGACACTGTCAAAACCTGACAGGTCTGAAAATATATTGACCAAACTCTGAATTGATCAGTACTTGCTGAACTTGATCTATTCTTGCTCAAAAGAAATCAAGAGAAACCTTGAAAGAACAGTCAATTTAGGCATTATGTCTGAAAGGACAATGAAGGCAGCAGTGCTTCCAGCCCTAGGAGTTAGATTTTGGGGTTTTGGGTGTTTGGGGTTGGTTTTTTTGTTTAGGGGGAACTCTCTAAGGGGTGTGTTTTGTTTTGGGGTTTTGGGGTTTTTTTCAAGTTTCACGTCATTTGGAGTATCTTAAAGTCCATCTCTATGGACTCCCCTGACAAGGTGGATTCTGAGCAGATGGGTCCCGAGCTCTGCAGTCACACGTAAGTTTCCATCTCTTCATTCTGCTTTTTACATTTTAGGAGCTTCTCAGCTTCTTGGTTTTCGGGAAGACCTTGACAACCAGAGATGCTAAAGGGATCAGAAACAATGAGCCAAAGATCCTCTACCATGTTTGACTTGTCTGCATTGGGATGTTGCCTTCAAGGTCACTGTGGGAGTAGTTTTCAAGACAACCTGAGACTGACAAGGGCTGGATCAGAGATGGGTGCTGTAGTGTATGCAGTCCTTCATTCTCTTCCTCATGCCAGGTCAGAGCTGACTGTCCAGGATCCCTAGGAGTGCAGCAGACTTGAAGCGGGAAGATTTCCTATTCCACTGATAAGTAAAGAACATAACAAAATAGCCCTTGCAAGTTAGGCTTATTAGTGGACTCACTTCATTGACAGCCCCAAATTTGTTTCTTTGCCTGATCTTAGCAGAAGTCAGAATTCACCTTGACTTCTCAGGGCAAGGACCTGATTAAACTGAAGCCTTCATCATACCACAGTGGTTTTACCCTGCTGATTGGCCATGTCCCAGTTACACGGATCATTCACGTATCAGCATGTCTCCAGCAACTCCCCATTGCGTTTGCAGCACTGGCTGACTTGCAGTGAAGGAGAACCACTAAGAGATCCTCTTTGCCAGAGGGACTACTGGAACTATCCCACCAGCAGCTGGAGTAACACACTATGGCAAAGTCCCTCTTTTCCCCTAGGGAAATGGAGCTGAGTTGGTTCTTGAAATGACAGACAGCACACCTTCAAGGTGGAGTTGATCTGTACTCAAAACAATTCCCATCCACCCACATACCTCCTCAGAAGTGTTTGGTGCCTCTTTCAAGTGGGGCCAGCTAGACAGACCCACAGAAATGTGAGTGCCACTTCCCCATGCCTGAGAAGTCCCCAGCTCCACAGCGGTGGCGTTGGCCAAGTCACCTGCACGAGGTTGGTTACTCCTCCAGTGTGTGCTCATAATTACCTCTCCATGCCCAGAAGGGCAGGCAAGCTCTCCCACAGCTCACAGGAAATAATTACAGAGCAGCTCATCTTCCTGCAGCATGAAGCTCTTCCTGATACATCCCAGAGGCACCAGCAGCATTACTCATAGTGGGTGACGTTTCCCAGTGTGATTCTCTCACCCCAGGTCAGCCATCCAGCCCACTCCCATCTGGGACTAGTCAAGCCCAGGACAGAACATTGATGCAGGCGAGTTGGGGAGGAAGGGGAGCAGAGGACATGGCTCTGGCAGTGGGAAGCAGCCTATCAAGAAATGCTTGTTTAATGCACAGCAGATTAGCCTGCCTCAGGAGTGAGTTGTTTATGTAAACCAAATGGCTTCTTGTGAGTCAGGAGCCCAACCCTTTACTACAGTGTTGCATATTTTCAGAAATGGATGAAAAAGTAGCAGGGATTTTGGAGAAGCTGTTTCACACTGCTGTGGCTCTACTTCCAATTTACTTGGCTGGTTGCTGTGCCACATCTGCAGCTCCCCAGCTTCATGTGTGAAGTAGCTGGAGGTGGTGCAGCATGGTGCTGCCCTGGAAGAGGTACCCTGCCATCCTGATCCTTCCTTGATAAAGGAGTTAAGGGCAAAGGTGGGTGACTTCTTGTGCCATCTTTGCTGGAGAGATGCCTTCTTAGCAGCTCCACCTGCAGTACTCCTCATTCTCCTGATCTGGAGGTGCCTTGAGTCTCCCTTGTTTTCTGCAGGAGTGGATGTAGGTCTCTGGTGGAGACCCAGCAGCCTCAGGAAGTCTTTTTAGCTGCTTATGGTGATGCCTGAAGACACAATACCTGCCTCAGGGAGTGGACCTCACAGCCGTGGCAGAGAGAGAGCTTGTGTGTCATTGTGTGTTGTCCTTGTCTGGTGATATGTGGTGGTAGCTGAGGAACTACCCTCATCCCAGACCGTGAGGAGGCTGGAAGAAGCTGGGAAGTGGGACCTTCATTCTTTACTTCCCTATAGACCTGCTTTGTGGAGAGAGGTGACTCTCCACCACCACTGATGGAGTCTGTGGCCACCATATCTCTCACAAGGCACCATACAGGCTATTTTTGTTTGGGTAGTTTAGCACAACAAGTACTGTGGAGAGTGGAGTAGCCCATAATCCAGAGGCTCATGGAAGACCCTGTGTCCTTGCAAGCTGATGCGCTCTCAGTGATGAGCCCAGAGTGTGGGCCTAGCAGGCTTTTCAGGGCTGGGAAAGTCTGAATGAGCACTGAGTTGTTTAAAATACCTGTAGCTGCCTCACCAGTCACCAGCTCACAGTGATGTTGCAGAAGATGCCAGCTATACCGTGATCTTTTCAGAAAGAAGCAAGACTATGAGAGAAGTCTGGGACAAAAGGCAGAGAGAAAATAGAAGGTGGAAAGACACACATTCTGGATTGTTTGGAGTGTGTAGCCAAAACGCGGAGTCAATTTATGGGTCATCTATGTACCTCTCTCCTGCCAATTGACCTATGTCAAGCCTGGGCTCAAAAGGACTCACCAGCACAGAGGGGCCCAGGCAGTTGCCTTGGCATCTCTAAGGAAAAAATTTGCCCCATCCAACCTGTCACTGCTGTGGTATCAATATCAGGTCACATATTTTTCTCCCAAAGGGTGGTGGGTGATAAAGCTTGTCTTCATAGTTTATCCACCCGAGCAGGTCTCTCACTTCCCTGCCTGTCCCCCATTTCTCTCACTGTAAAAGGAGAAGGTAACATCAGTAATTCGGGGATTTTTATTTTTAAAGTTGTTGGGTATTGTGTACCAGGCTGAGGTGTGATCTGACTCCTCAGAACCATTAAGACCATGGGTTTCTGTGTAATGCCAGCATCCAAAGGAAGCAAAAGCCTGGAAAGGGATACCAGGCAACCCATCCACTGCCATTGTTTGCCAAGAGAACCAAGCAGTCTTTCTCCTCTGAATGCTTTTGAGGTCTATTTCCTAAGAATAACATCCACAGATGTCCTCTGTGGGGGCACTACTGGAAATGATCATGTACGGCTGAGAATGCTGAAACTAAATTTGTAATACTCAGCTGCTGTAATCTGCAAACAGTGCTAAGTGCTAGAAAGAAGCAGCAACCTCCTTCCAAGGCTGTTTTCAAGTACGTATGATCAAGAGTGTCACTTGTCAGCCACAGCAGGTGCTCACTTGTGCTGAGACCCAAGGAAGTCATGAGGGCGATCACTATGCAGATCTTTATAGAAATACCATAAAGCATGAGATGAAAAATAACTATAGAGTTGTCTGGTCTAGCCACTTATCCATCCCTTATAAGTACAAAGCAAATGATTGGCACCAGAAGACCAAAGGTTTAAAGTGGGGGTGTTTAACTAAAAACAGCAATAGAGGCACAAGGAAAGCAACTCTGCTAACATACAATTCTGGCTTAGCTGCTGCAGTAACAGGAAACAAGGCTACAAATTACTTTCATTGCTCTGTATTTCCATTTGGTTTAAAAACTACAGCCCAGTTTTCAGAGCATTACAAAAACATCCTGCCTGCAAATAGGTTTTTATTATTTTTAAGCACTGATTGCAAATATAAGTGCAGGTATGCAGTTGATGTGAAAGGGTCCCTGGGGATGAACAGCTCCGCACAGAAGTGTTTTAGGAAGTCTCTGTAAACGGTTGTTGCTACCCCTGGGTTCATTGATTCCACAGAGGTCACTCACTGACACAGTGTTTCATCCTACTGCAGGATTTCCTGGGAGGTTCTGGGACATAGAAAGATAAGGCAAAGCCCATGCTGTCCCCAACACATGGCAATGCACACCAGGAGCACTGCTGGATGCTGTGCTGGATGCTTCTGCCTTAGATGATGGAATGGGAAATAGAGCAGAGGAGGAGAGCAGCAGATTGGCAGATGTCTGTTTGGTTGATTTGTGTCCACTTATCCTATGTAAGATGTGTGGTGATGTCCTCCAAGGTTATTTTGCATGCAGGTCCCTCTGCTCAGTGCTCTGCTTGCTGGTCATGCTGATGATCTCCACGTCTGGGAACAGTCTCCCTGGGTGCGAATGCCTGCGGGGGAAAGCTCTCATCCCCCAGTATAAAGATGCAACCCAAAGGAGTCAGCACCCCATGGGCACCCCTGCCTGTAGGCCTTCCTCAGTCTCCTGAGGTGCTTGTGGTGAATGCTCAACCCCCCTGATTTCATGTGCCAGGAAGGTTTAACTTCAAGTTATTTTCAAGCTGTTGTTTTCCCTGCAGAAATTTCAGGTTGCTACACATCCTTGTGTTCAGCATCTTTGCTTTGTAGTGGCTCTTGTGGTCCATACTCTGGCAGGAAGATTGAGCTCGATGCTCAGTTGGAGTGGTTTTCTCCAGACCTCATCTCTTCAGATGGGGCTTGGCAAACAAAACTCCCTCTGGGAAATAAAGGGTTCAGATTCACCAGGCAAGAGAGACCTCCTGAAGAACTCTTTCATGTATAGCCAAAGAGTCTAGAGAGTGTCAAAGACAAAACACTACTGTCAGAAAGCTGTACAGGCTCCATACAGAAGGGACCCTTCACCTTCACAACTTGACAGCCTTTGAATTCAGCTTTTAAATAAGAGGTTTTTCTTCAGACTGAAAAAGTGATGCAAAAGTAATAACACATAAAGAAAAGGGTTTTTTTTAATGGATGTAACTACCTTTCAATATAAATAAGCTGGCTCTTTTGATTTATTGATGAGCCAAACACATATTTTGCCTTGGGAAAATAACACATCGTCCAGCTCGCCACTGGGCAGGTGCCTGAGAGACGAGGGTGCTGGTGCTGCTGAGGCTGGGATTAGCTTCTGTATCACAGGCCAGTCTGAGGGAATATGACCCATGTCTTGGGCTCCAGCACTTCATCAGAAATGATGGGGTGGAAAGCTGATGGTGAATATCATTCCTGGGAACTGTGGGCAGCCACACTGAAGCAAGGTTGTGCGTGAAACCACACCCAAGTTATGCTCCCCATGGCCTGTGGCTCTGCTGCCTGGCCACTGTGCACATACCCTCACCGTGCCCCAACCCTCCGTGTGTCCCTGGGCTCCCCTGGTCCTTGGGGGGAGCTGCAGCAGCGGCTGTGTGCGGACTGGGCTGCGGTTCCCGTGGCGACTGCGGAGCTCTGACCCTTGATGTCATAAGGTGCCTACTCAAAGGCTGCAGGAGCACCTGCGGCTCTGCTCGCATGCTCACCACCAGATGAAAGTCTCGAGGCACCTGAGTTCATTCATGCCCTGACACCCTTCGCAGCGTGACAATGTCGGCGCGCGGTCACTGTCTGGATGACACCAGCCAGCACCTGAGGCGGATACAGCGGCAGATGAGGCTGCTGGACCTGCGCCTGCAGCTGCTCCGTGAGAAGCTGCTTGCAGCCCGCCTGCAGAGGATGATGACCTTTCACCACTGCTGCCTGCAACTGCCCGAACCCCAACCCCCGGCAAGAAGAGCCCTCCCTGCAAGGCTGGATGTGGAGCGACGAGTCAGCAGGTAACAGTTATCTGCTTTCTACAAGCATCAGCACTCTTTAAGGTAGGATAAGGGAAGTTTAGCATTGCTATCAGGAGCAAAAGTTGAAATAGATAAGTGGGATGGGAGAGAAATAGCCATTTTGGAGAAATAAGCTGGAAGGAGAATGGGAAGGTAAAGGCTATCCTCTTGTTTTAATTCCAGACTACAAAGATTTAGCAGGACGTTGAACTCATCTCATAATCGGAGTCATTTGGCTTTGATTGACGTGAAGGGTTTTGAACCCAAGGACGTCAGTGTGAAGGTGAAGGATGGGAAGGTGACGGTGTTAGCAGAGCACAGGGAGGAGCGCAACACCTCAGTGTCAAAGACATGTAACTACAGAAAATTCATGAAGGAGTTCAACCTGCCGCCAGGGGTGAGCGAGGACGAGGTGACCTACTCTCTGGAATCCAACAGCGTCATGAAGATTGAAACGGAACCCAGGGGCTACTGAGCTGAACCCAGGCACAGTCATTCCTCTGCAGCATCCCTTCTGCCCACCAGCTTTAAGTCTGTCCTGCTAACTGTGTGCTAGCAGCTTCTCTCACCTCTTCCAAAAAAGAAGACAGCACTCTCAGCAAATGCGTATGAGCCTCATTTGAAGGGGTTTGGTGCGCAAAACATAGGGGTGCCAGCAGGGAGACTTGAAGATATTTTTGGGCATACATGGCTGTGGTCACTTGCTGGGCTGGAGGTGGTAGGTTTAGGGCTTACAATCTCATGGACTTTAAAGTCTGAGAGGCACAACTTATGGTCAGTCACATTTCTTAAGGACACTTCTCTCAGTCCAACCTCTTCCATTTGAGATGCAGGGTGTTTCTAGAAAGAAAACCTTGATGATTATCACATTGAGGAGAGGAGCCTTCTCCCCGCAAAAAATCAAACTGTGCTCTTTGTCCCCTTGGTTTTGTTTTTGCAAGAACTACCTGTCTGGAGAAAGCTGTGGATGAAGGACAGATAGCTTTTCCTTAGAAGAGCTGGGATTAGGGAAGAGCACTTGCTAGCTGAGGAGGTGATGACACCATTTCCTACTGTAGGAATCAATGGCTCCAAAATAATAAGAAAACCTTTCCCATGTTGGAAGAGGGGGAGAATTGTCATTATACTTGCTATTTTTTATTTTGCTGTCCTGGCCTCAGACTTGGGCATGCGCTCCTGCGGGAAGCAGCATTAGCTCCACTGCAGAGAGGTGTGTAACACAGCAATACTCCTGCTGCCTGCGTTTATCAGCCACCTGGCCAAGCATCTCTCCAGCAAGCACCACCTGGTTCAGGCTTCATAAGCCCCCAGGGCTTGGGGGGAGGAAGGTTGTCACCACTTCTTGTGGCACACTCCCCTGCAGCAGATTCTCCTAGATGGGAATCCAGTGCTTTAGGTTGTGCTGGCACAGATCAAACCTCTGATGTTCACTAACCTGTCAGGGGAGAGGGTGGGCAGCCTGTGGGGTGGTGCTGTGCAGTTGTGCTGCCCACTTGAAACCCCTCAGAGAGGGCTGTCATGGCCTGCCATCAGCCTGGCTGAGAAATGCTGTCACACAGAGGGACCCCGACACCCCTGGGACCCTCGTGCCACTGGGGCAATGCGTCTCTGGCAGCCAAGAGGTCCCCAGTGCCAGGGGCTCCCACTCACTGCTACATCAGGGAATATTACCCTGGAAACACTCACACCTAAAGAAAACAAAGCCAGTCCTTTATTTAAAGCCTGCAAACAGACAGCCTCACTTCCACAGTTCACATGCATCACATGAAGGTGGTGAATCAGAAGGGACAGGTCGCAAAGCAGTGAGCCCATGGCTGGGAGCACCACGGCTTGGGGAGGCCCTCAGTTCTGCCACCCCCTGCTCCTCTCCTCTGGTGGGAGATTTGCTCTAGAAAAGTACAAATCTGTTTCTGTCCATGCATTCAAAAGGCTCAGAGCAGCCCTCTGTGTCGATTTGATACCATTTGGACCAGGCTGGTCAATAGCAACACCTCGGCCTCCTGTTGAGTTAACACAGCCCATTGAGACAGCTCACTGCAAACATCTCCCCAAAATCATGATCACTGTGATCCTTCAGTCAAATGTGTCTTATGCTCAATTTAAATCTACCCTTTTTCAGTTTAAACCCCCTTGTCCTGTCACTACAGGCCTTGGTATAAAGTCTCTCTCTTTCTTATATGCTTCCTTTATACACTGAGAGGCTGCCCGTGCACAGGTAACCTGATTGTGCTGATGTTGGCCAAGGATGTTTAGACCTAACCACACCTCGGCAGGGAGGCTGCAAGGGAGACTCCTGTGAGAGCAGGTGGCAGGGATGGGGACTGGGGTGCTGCAGAAGTCTGTCTTCCTACAAAGCAACCCACTGAGTAATAAAACTGAACCCCTTCTGGGATAGAGTCTTTGCACTTTGTAATGATTTCTACAGAAGCTGTCTAAGTGTGCAGAAGGGAAACGTATTTCAACACCTCCCCTTTACCCATGACTTGCAGAATGTATCGAGTGCCACAGCAATCACAGGGCTAGCTGTGACTGCTCTTAGCTTATCCTTTGACATATGCTCATCACACTTGTCCCTGAATTAGGCTTCTTAGGCTTCTAAAACCAAATTACACTCCTGAGCACTTTATTGGCAGATGTGATTTTCTGAAAAAATTTATAATTAATTTTAGATCCTGTGAAACGCTAGTCTGGGCTGGTAGGATAACCTTTAGGACCTTTTCCATAACAGAAGCAAAGCACTGAATAGTCACTTGATTTTGTGAATACCTACATGCTGTTAACAACTTGGGTCATACCCCAAAATCTGTACCCTCCAAACACTGCTAACCTGAGAGTTTGCAAAGAGAAAATACCTTTGGAAAACCCTCATTAACACAGCAAGCCATGCTCGCATCAGCAGCTCCCATAAAACAAATTCATTTGCCACTAGGTGGCAGATACTATTTTTTTAAAAAATTTATCACGGTGCAACTATTTTATTCTAAGCAAACCTGCTGAAGGTGGTGACACAAAGCAATAAGTCTGGGACACACTGCAGCTGGTATTTTTCTTTGTTATGCAAATAGCAAATGAAGAGGAGGGCAAGAGACAGAGCTGTGTTTTGTGATCCTGGATGTGCAGGAGCCCTCAGGACAGATCACCATCACATTAGGTTGCTACACTGGGTTATATTGACCTCAGATCCTGCAGCTCTCCCTCTTGGCTCCTAGGTAAGGCAACTTTCCTTTGCTTCAGCAGCCCAGCTCTACTCCAGTTATCAGCCCAACAGGGGCTTCCAGGAGTTCATGTATTCTTCAGCATATTGTTGCAACAAATTATTTTGGGGGCTAATTTTGACCATTCTCATGTAGCAGATACCCTCCCTGAATTCCCTGGCATGAGGAAGATGCCAGAGATGGTGAATTGGCTCTGTAGTTCTAAATATTAGTGCATTCTTGAACTCTAGTCTTACGGAGGCACTTATAAATAGCCAAGGAATTTGTAACGAGAGGTCATCTGAGGATGCTAAATCCAGACTTCTCCTCAGTCATCGATTTCTAGGGGATTTCCTGCAGCCAAGCAGTTCTCTGCAGGCTTAGGCTGTGTAGAACTGTTATTTCTCTCTGAGCTATTGAAAATCTGGAGAGAGCAGTCCCTTCGTGGGAAGGTGCAAAGTGATCCCAATTGTCTTCTCCCAACACTCCGGTGCTGCTGCTCCCGAGGGCACGGCACCTCTTGGGCAGGTGGCTGATGCTCTCCCAGTGGGCAGTGCCAGCCTGACAGGGTAAGTTGATGCCTGTTGCAGGGGCCAGCTCTGCTTCTCACATCTCCCTTCCTTGTCCTTGGAGCATTAGCATGGCCAGCCTGTTGGGATGATGCCAGTCAAGTGGGGCCAACATGACCGCCCTCCACTGCACCTCCACACGAGGTGAGAAGCTTCATCTGTCTGTGTTTGTGCTTAAAGTTAAATTTAACCATTGTCTCTGCTAAGCTGTTTGGCATCTCAGTCTCTTAGATAAACTTCCCAAGCCTGTTTTCCTTCATCAACCCTGGAGCAAGCCTTAAGAGTTTAGAAGGCAGACCAGGATCCATGGCTTGAAGTCTGCCTCTGTACTAAAAACTCAGTGGATTTGTTGTCATTCTGGGCCCTGCACTTGTCACCTCATTAATAATCCTGCACTGAATTTAGGTTAGGAGTAAGCTGATCCTTCCAGCACGCTCAGCGTGACTGTTGGGAAGCTGCCACCTCCACGAGCATGGGGTGCTGGCCCATGTTCCTCCCCTTTTGCCCTGCAAATCCCTTCACTGGTCTCCAGAATAAAAAGTTATTTTTTCATTTCCATCTGTCTTCTAATTCCTCCTGCCATCCCATTTGTCCCTCTCCATCTCAATTACTGTAGGTTGGGCCTTTCTTTTAACAAGTGAAGTGTGGGGTTTTCTTATTCTCTTGAAACCTCAGTCGAGGTGAAAAAAGCTTTGCTGTCCCTGAGGTTATCCTCTCAATTGCCCTGTTATATGTAGATGGTGTGAAATAATCCCAATCCAATTGTCCTTCTATATCTCCACACTAATTACAAATAAATTATCAGGTGTCTCAGCTCTTTGGTCCCTTGTGCTGGTCCCTACCTTGGGTGTTGCATGTAGTACCTGCAGGTGACAATAATGCTATAATTCAAAAACTGAAAACCAAAAATCATCATACCCTGTGCCTCACTAAAACAGATTTTAATTTGCCAGGAAAATAAAATGCAGCTTCTTTTTGTTTCTTTCTTTTGTTGGTTTTATTTTTGCCATAGCTTTTTGCATCTACACCTGGATGTGCAGAGAAGCCTGAAGAAGGGAGAGCTGCCAGGGCTCTGCCTCATGGTCACATGAGTGCACGTGGCAATTTAAAACATATCAAAAGAGAAAATAAAATCCCCTCCCTGCTGAGGTCTGGACCCCAAAGCTCTGGAGGTTCCTGTGTTTGAACTGAGCCAGAGCCCACAGCAGCTGGAGCACAGGACTGGGTGGTAACAGCGCTCACCCCGTCCCTCACAGCCCCCCCTGCCCTAAGGTTGTCGTCTGGGGGCCACCAGCCACCACATGCCCACGTCTGTGGGGTGTGGGGTTGAGTGCCAGTGCCTGCAAGCACAGAACTGGGAACACCACCCAGAGCATCTGGCTATGGACCAACAAGCATTTCAAGGAGACTTAGAGCCAAAAGTCACGTCGGTGGGAAGACAGAGAGGCTGGGAGCACTCGTCAGTGTGCTCACAGCCCAGTGATGAGCAGCCCCACACCAGGCAAAGCACTGGATCCGGCGGGACCCAGCACTTCAGGCTGCCACCAGGACAGACTCCGCCAGAGCCCAGCGTTTGTGAGCAGGGAGGGAAGGCAGGACATTGAAAAGAGAGGAATAAATTAAAATTCCAGCTTGGGCCCCACTCATGGCAGGTCCTGAGCACTTTCTATTCCCACTAAATTCCCTGGACAACAACTTTACCCAGCAGAACTGCACTGCTGCTGTGAACAGCTACACAGCTGATCTCCTTGGAGAAATGCAGAGATATTTGCATGCCCAGGATTAAGTGTCACTGCCCAGAGAAAAGAGGAAAACTCCATCATCTTGGGGAAAGTGTTAAAAATACACTTTCCCTGACCAGGTCCCTGCTCCTCCTTGGCTGCTCAGTGAGCCTGGAGAGCCAGGCAATTAGATTGAAATCCAGGGCTGGCACCCTGAGAGATTTATGGATGTTAGTGCACCAGTGTAATGTAATCCTTGCCCCAATATTTAAAAATAGCCCAAGGGACTGGCCTACATAAACTCCAAGCCATGCAGTCTGGCCTGGGTGCCCAGTTAGCGTGATGACATTTCAAACATGGTGCAGCTGACTTCACGTCAGTATCACGGGTTTCATCTGGGAGAGGTATGCAAAGTGTGCACAGGGAATGATGCTTCACGTTGGATTAAAGCACCAAAACAACCTGGAGGAAGCACTTGCTGTTTACTCTCCAGAGCACCTCCTAAATGAGCAGGAGCAACGCCTGCACTGTAATATTTTTCAGCCATTTACGTGTGCTTGTTTTTCCTGGAAAACAGAGGAAAAGCAAGCCCTGGCATGGCAGAGGATTACTGCACACATGAAGGGAGAAGCAGTAAATAGGTCAGTACACACTGGCCAGTGTGGGGCCCCTGGGGCTGGGCATCCTGCTGGCTCCCAACAGAGCTTTGCACAGGCTGCCTACAATCCCCAGAGGCAGAGGTCAGTCCTGCTGCCTGCAGCTTGAGCCCTGTCTTCCTGGGAGCTCCTGGAAAGTGGCCTTTGTCCTCCTGGCTCCCAGGCAGGGACAGTGCAGGGATGCAGGTTTCACACTGTTAGTGTTGCCAAGCTCCTTCAGCCCTGGCTCACCCAGGGACATTAGTGATGAGAAGAGCAAGTTTCCTGCTCCTGGATACCCACTTCATGTGGCTGTAGGATTGGATACCACACCAGACCCCACTTAGCCTCTGCTCCCAGGGTGCCCGCAGCCTCCTGTGTAAGTGGGATAAACTACCTCAATCCCACCAGGCACACCCAGAGCCCTTGTACAGAGGAACTATCAAGGGCAAATGTGCCCCCATATGTTTGGGGGGAATTTTCCAAAGCACAGGCAAACCCTTAGAGAGGTTCTCCATCACCCTGACAGCAAATGCAGAGGACTGAACCAGAAGCCAATGCTTCTGGGAACCACAGCACACAGGCACCCTGCATGGGATGCAGCCAGATGTTTTGCCACACTTGCTTCACTTTGCACAAGCCCTTGGGCTGTATGGGAGAAAACACATATGCACGATTCAGCAGGGCTGCACACACACTGCTCAGCCCGGGCCCTGCTCCCTTGGGTGTCATGTGCTGCCAGGGAGCAGGAAAGCCAATGTAGCAGAGCTTGGCTTCAGCCAGAAGCTCAGTCTGGTAAGATTTACATGTAAGGTAAGATCTGGTCTAAAGGAGATTCAGACATGAACTCGTGGAGGGCTGTGGGGCCGGGAAGCAGAGGGATGCCCTGTCTGTGGGTGTGTCAGTCAGTAACCAAAACTTGCCCTCTAACAGCCTCTGTGACAGGAATGTATCAGTCATGGCCTGGCCCTTGGGTGCTGGTGACCCTGACGGAAAAGCTGCACCTTGTTTGCAGCCGGATTATCTCAGCCCCTGCTCCATGCCAGGTAGCACTCTGGGCCTGTGCCATTCCATGTGCCTGACTGCTGGAGGCAGGAGTCACCTGGGATGAGGAACCGTGACACCCAAGCTGTGCACAAACAGGACGATGCTGGGACTTTCCTGCTTTTCTGACTATCTCTTTGGGAATGTTTTAATGACAGAACAAGGGTAAGGTTGCCTGACGGTGTAAGAAAAAGAATTCAGATCAGAATTCCCATATTAAAACCAAGCACAGGCTTGAGGATATTAGAGTCCATGTGTTGGGAGATGCTGCACCTTCAGACTGCCCGAGGACTACATTCAGTATCTAATTGTTTTAGCAGAAGGCTTGTATGTCTGAGACCCAGCATGGCAGGGTACAGAGAGCACTCAAGTCCATATTTCATCTGAGTAAAAAAAAAAACACAGACAAAACATTAAAGGAGAAAAGAGCAGAGGTTCCAAACAAAGTCAGAAGAAATTGAGGGACAAATTTAAAGCAAGAACATTAAACTGCATGTTAGGAGGAGACCTAACTTAGGAGCGATGCAAACAGGAAAAGTGTGAGCAGGGCTGCACAAATAGCCAAAACAGGGAGAGGCACAGGCTTTGGGATACATCTGATGGGCCAACAGATTTGGTGGGATTTCCCCCTGCTGATTGGTATGTAATGGCAGAATTGGATTCCCCTCAACAAGTGCTGGAGTAGAGTACAAAATTTAGCTCAGCTGAAGAACAGCCTTGTGAAATGCAGTGTATTGAAGTGGGTGGCCTTACAGTGCCTGCTAGTCTGAAAGGCTCATTAGCTTCTCCAGGGCACCCATCCACCCTGGGGAAGTCTCACTGCAGTGTGTAAGAAGGAGTTCTCATCCCTCCCCTGCCAATGACAGCAGTAGCTTGAATCCCAGCACGCTTCATGTTCTGTAAGGGAAATTTTATCTTTCAAATCAGAAATAAACACATTCTTGCACAGCAGGTATCTCCACACAAGAAAGCTTAATTGGTTCTTAATTTGTAAATCACCTCAATACATCTTGTAATGCCCTAAGAAAGCCTCTGGTTTCAACAGGACTTGAATTTCAGTCCTTGAGCTCTTTTCTTCCAGCAATATTGGGTCAGCCCTGGGGCATCCATGTTTTGGAGAGATGTAAATCTGAGGCTTGGGTTCTGTGCAGAAGTGTCTCCTGATGACACCCCAGAGACCTGACTTCATCCCTTCCATCATGGGGGCTGGCTTGAAAGAGAAACACTCTGCAGCACCTTCCCATCTCATCCACCTTATATCACCTCAGATATCACCCTTATATCACCTTATATCACCCTAGACTTTCCACTTAAATCAGGTGGCTTTCTAGACCTCAGCTTATTCTTTCTGGCCTATTAACAGCTTTCTACCCATCGACCTCTTTGACTTCCAATTTAGAAATGAAGAGCAGTTTGCTTCCAATACTTTGTGTGGGAAGACACATGAGATCTGGCAGAAACAGCTGCCCATAATTCAGGTTCGTTACAACAAGAGCAGAATATCACAAATAACAAGTAGGGGGATGAGCTTACCTCTAATAATCTAACATTTTTAGAATATTCCTTTGATTATTACAGAAGGAAAGGTAACTAAATGTGTTTGAAAAGCCAGAGGCTCTCTCCTTAGCATTACCATTAGTCTCTTTGACATTATTTGTGCTACTTTTCTCCTGGGTATAGAGGTTTAACTGGATTTCAAACTTTATCAAGAACACTCAAAAGGTAAAGGCCAGGTATTTTTATGTTTACTGGCTGAAATGGTTTTTATTCCATCTCCTTGACTGTGATTATAGAGAGACTTCTTGCTCCTTGAAAACAGTGTTAAATTCACAAAGCCATATAAAACCAATTTATTGCACATCACTGAACACCCTCAAGAGGCCTGAGGCAGCATTAGCATTTTTATTTGGAAGTGCTGGTATATCCTTTTGCACATACCCTGCCTGTTTCTTTGTTCCTACATGATGTCTATGGAAGGCATATGAATGCTTGCAAAGATGTGCCCAGCTCCGTGTATAAGTTAGAAAAGTCAGGATGCAGCAGGTCACACCAGCCTTCACAGCAGCTGCAGCAAGACATTTTAACTCCCTGAGGTGCTGAGGAGTGAAGGCACATGATGACAAATCCATCCATGCTGTCCATGCCTTGACTCGGTGACGTCCGGCTGGGGTGGGGACACCAGGCTGTGGCAGGTGGCACGCAGAGGACCCAAGAGGAGAAGTGACTCAGGCTGCCAAACAGTAGTTTTAAGACACTCACATTTCAGCTGAAATAAAGGTGACCATCACCGGTGTCGCTGACTGCACGAAGAACTAATCTTAAAATATCCAAATAAAGAAAAATCAAGAACAGAAGCAAGCTCATGCTTTCTGCCAGCCACACCGGTAAATGCCACAGTAATTCAAATGTAAAACACCAGGATAGTTGTGCTTTAAAATCAACAAAGCAGTAGCAAAGGAGTTTCATGTGAGGTAATACAGATAGCGCAGATTGAAAGTCACTTGGCACCAGAAAGAAGTACGAGAATTGCTCAATTTTTGGCTGCAGTTCTAAGGGGTTGTAAAAGTTACGTGAGCAAATGGATTTGTTGCTTTATTAGTTGACATTCCTTCTGATCAAGCTTCTTCTTTTTCTCTTCTCCCCTTTTTCACTTCTTTTTTTAGGGCATTCATTCCAGGTTCAGAAGGGCAGCAGGTGCTGTTTGTGGACTATTCTTGTCGCAGAGAAGCTGCAGTTTGGATCTTGGATGCAGGTATATTTACAGAGAAGAAGCATTCAAAAACATCTGCAGCACAAGATGATTTTCTGCTTAGTCCATGTGCCTAAAAGGAAAAGAAAAAAAAAATAATTGTCCTTTGCCTGGGCCACTGCTGCACCTGTCTCCAATTCCAGCCCTGCAGAGAGCCAGACTTTGCAGCAGGCAGCTGCCCACGCGGCAGGGATCTGCTCACTCAGCACACTGAGGGCATCCACGTGTCAGGGAGCACCAAGTTCACCAGGAGCTCCTTCATGAATTCCAGCGTTTCCTTACAAAACACCGTGGTTCATGATCTCCACTCCCAGCTCAGTTCTCCCAGGATTTGAAGATGTCTGGGACAGGGCTGAAATTTCCAGAGAGGCTGTTTTAGCCATACCCTGCTGAGCACTGGCCACAGCCAGATAAAGTAAGTTTCTCTCTAAAGCTCTGCTGCAGGTGCTGGCAGGGCTCGTTCTGCAGCAATGCCTCGATTTCACACAGAGAGGAGGTTGAAAATTTGGTCCTAGGTCACCTCCTGCCCCAAAATGACCAGCCTTGCAGTCCACATTTCTCAGGGAATCTCACCAGGCAATAGCTGACAGTAGGCAAACCTAGAGCAGTTTTTCTCCATGATAGGAAGGGCAGAGCCGGGCAAGAAAAGCCCACAGCAGGGAATGGGTGATGTGCTCCTGACTGTAGCCTCGGGCAAGGATCTCTCCTGTGTTTGCCATTTAGAAGCATCTACACCAGATGCAGAGTTGCCATCATTAGGATATCCTGGCTAAGTCAGGTTCACTCCCACCCTCCAGAGCTGGCCTTTCCACGTATACAGCAACCAATGTGAACAGCAGAGAGCGAGGGTGTATTCCTCACTGCCACTCCTACAGCTTCAGTGTTTACCTGGGCAATGCAATCCATGGGCTGGGGTCCAGGCATGCATGGAGGAATGTCCCAGACCCTGGGCAGGGTGTGTCCCCCATGCTGCTCATTGCTGACCTAGCCCAGCCACCTCAGATCCCAAGTGCCTGACACCAGGGACAAGATTATCCCACATCGGTTCCTGCTGAAGAATCATAGAATCATAGAATGCTTTGGATTTTTAGGGACCTTAAAGATCATCTGGTTGCAGCCACCCCCCACAGGCAGGGATGTCACCCACCAGATCAGGTTGATCAGGGCCCCATCCAACACAGCCTTGAACACTTGGAAGAATGGAGCATCAACAACTTCTCTGGGTAATCTGTTCCAGTGCCTCACCATCCCCAGGCTCAGCATCAGGAGCTGCAAACAGCAAGTGTGGTGACCTGTGTTGTACACTGGGAGAGGGGCAGCCCTCCCTGTAGGGGTCTGGGTTGTCTTGGAGGTACCCACTGTCCCCACAGCTGGCACCACTTGCTGAACACCCTTCCTGCTGCTTATGTGCTGCTTTAAATTTGTCCCAGCAGTGCAATAGCAAGGAAACCAGTGTCATTGGGGTGTGTGATGTTCTGTCTTTTCATCTTTTACTAGCACAGACTTTGCTAGAGAGCTAAGTCCCTAAAATCCATACAGTTATCAGTGCTCTTCATGCCTCTAGGGGTCAACCATAGCTTAAAAACTTCCTTTGTAACAAACTTTCCTCAAGGATCTTATTGTATTTATGATCCCCTAAATGCCCTTGGAAACTCCAGGAGAATGATAAGAATCAGGCCAGAGGCTTTTTGTCAGCTTGACTAATGAAAAACCCACTAAATGAAACGGAGTGACCTTCTTTCCAAAATACCATGTCCGTGTCCCAGACACTAAGGTCTAGGGATGGGCTCATATTTTATGGCTTTGTTTTCATATCAGTATATTCATACTCAAAAAGGGGGTTGAGTTTTTTTGGTTGGTAGGTTGGTTTATTTTTTAAAGAGAATGAATTCTTAGAGGAGCTGCATGGACTGAAAAATAAACCTCCCAGATTTCTCAGTAAAGCAGTATTTTTTTAGTTTGCCACCAGGTTACCTCAAGTGCTGCCACCAGCAGAGGATCCACTCAGATTTTAATCAAATCAGTCCAATATGCTGGGAATCGCAATTTGCCTTTCTAATGCCAAAACAAAACATTAATAGAAGCAAGTTTTCTCTGGTTTTCTTCTAAATTGCAAAAGGGGCCATCATATGGCAAGCAGAAGGCAGAAGGGGAAGGGCTTGGTGCCTTGTATCCAAGCCCCACACTCAGAGCAGGAGGAGGTCTGAGCACTGGGGAGGCCCCTTCTCCACAAGACGTGGCAAACACTGTTCTGTCTCACCACAACAGCTCCTGGGGACTAACACGCAGGCAGAGGCAGTTCCAGCAAGGATGGGGAGCAAAGCCTTGGCAGCACAACCTGTCACCTGCTTTGCATGGATACTGTGTGTTACAAAAGCCCCTCTCAGCCCCTTTTTGTTGAATTTTAGGACTACCTGCGGGAGGGGGAATAAATTGGCCTTTCCAAGGGGAAAAAAAAGAAAAAAAGAGGGATATAGAAGACATTGTCAAGATGAAACTCTCAGCTGCAGGTTCTGCAGGTTCTGCCTCAAAGCTGGGAGGTAGGAGGCTGCAGGTGATTGTTGCAGGAGCTACAGGTAGCAGCTTTCCAAGCTCAGAGAAAGCAGAAAAGAAGCTGCTTGTCCTGCTTTGTTGTTCTCTGCTTCCTTCTTGACAGGCACATTCAGCCCTTCTTCCCCATCATTCCCTATGCCAAGGACATGCAGATGTTCCTCTCAAAGGGTCTTAGATCCCTGCTGGAAGAGTTCATGCCCTTGATTTCATAACTTGGAGAGGGGAAAAATGAAGAACAGCTACTAGAAAAACGATCTCTGAACAACGATTCTTCTCTACACTCCGCTCCAGAGTGTGTGATGGGCAGGAGCAGGAATGGGATGGCCCCAGACTGCATCCCTGTACTGCAGTGCCAGCCTTTGCCTCTGCTGAGTGTGGACACGGCAGCGGGACCACCGTGCTGCCAAACTGGAGACGGTGCAGCCCTCGCCCCGGCCCGGCCCTTGCGTGCTCTCTCTCCCAGGGGTCTGAGTCAACGAGAGGAATGTGTGGAGAATGCCAACATGCTGCAGTAGAGGAGGGGAAGAAAACAGCAAAAGAAATACACTGTTAAGGCTTATGTTTCACAGGAAGCTAATTAAAAATGCTCAGATTAAAGAGGGAAGCAGAGTTACAGCTAAATTTTTCATTTCTGTGGTTTTTGTGCTTTGCATACTCCTAGGAAACCATGTTTTTGAACCCCATGAGGCACCACTACAAACTATCAGCATGCCTGGAGACAACCTGCCATAGCCATACCATGCCTTCCTCAGGGACCCATTTCAATCCCTGCCCCCCCTCCACCTCCTGCCTCACAGTCTTGGGGGCAGCAAACCTCCCGCACCACGATTAGACCCCTGGCATTCCCAGAAGCTCCCTGTGGACCCCCTCCTCCAGAGCAGCTGCTGAGCTGGGGCTGGGGCTGCTGTGCCCAGCCACCACCACCCAGTGCCCACTACCCACGGCACAGGTGTTGCCCAATGGAACACAGTGACAAAGTGGCCCTTCTGCAACAGCCTTCCCCGGACTGCTGTCTCCTTCCAGAAGGCCTCCCCTGTTGCTCAACTCTTAGTAGTCCCTGTGGCCCTAAGTGACCCAAAGCATGGGGACTATGCTGGGGACAAAGCCCAGAAGGAAACTATGGGACCTAAGATCTGTCACCCCACATTACTGGTGCTGGCAAGGAGCCACAGCTGCAGCCACGGGCTCATCAGCATCTCCCAGGGCAGAGTTCAGGCTCCAATCCCCATGTTCCCAGCAGTGGATAACACAAGCTTGATCTCTTTTAACCCTGCATTAAAAATTGCAAATTCCCTCAAGCTGCACCTACAAAGGCGGGTCTGCGAGGTCTTAGAAGACACATGGTGTGTCCTACACTGTCATGAAGGGAAGCTGCCCCTTTCAGGAACCTCTCAACCAGCAGCTGTGTAAGTGCTTGTTCAGAATAAAATATGAGGAATAAACTATTTTGGACATTCTTGAAAAATAAGAGTGGGGACACACACATACACACACACTGCTACATGTTTCTCTCTGAAACACTGAAATACAAGGTGGCTCAGTCAGTCTCGCCTCTAGTGTGCCAGGAGTACAAGAGATTAAGGGAACTGCACCATGGATTTAATTTTCTTCTTGTGGCCTTAGTATCAGGAGGGTTTTCCAAGATGTCCTTAGAAATTTGATGCAATGAAAATGGCATTTCCAGCCCCGTCCAGCAAGGAGGCAAACCAAGGCCAGAGAGCTGGGCTGCAGCTGGATGAGCCCAAATGGCTCCACGGTGGCACATCCTGGACTGCCTTGAAAATCCCTTGTCAGACAAGTGTTCAGTTTAATACATCAACATCTCAGACAGGACGTGCTGGGATCTGGAACACACTGGCATGCACTTTGGGGGCAGCAGTGCCTGCTGCCTGGAGGGACCCAGAAGGGTGCCAGAGCAAGGTGGATTTTCTGGAGGAGGTTTTTGCACCAGCTACTGTCCCAGCAAAAGTCACAAACTCTTCTTTTTGCAGAGTTTCAGGTCACATCCAGTAAATTTTGGTGTTTAATTTTGTTGTATTCAACATATCCCTGGGGTTCCCTCCACCCTGCCCAAGCCACAGGACTCCATTTCATATCCCGTCTGCAGTTAAACAGAAAGCAGTCAACACTGCAGAGCTGCATTGGTTTCTGCAAGAGCAAGGTTTGTGCTGGGTTTTGTATAGGGGTTGTTGCCATGGGAAATATCAGTGTTTGTCAAAACTTCAAAATCCAACCCAGCATATCAAAGCATCCTGCTTCCTCTTGTGCACCCACAAAGCTGGGACAAATTTCAGTGGTGGCAAAGCAACTGCAGAGAGGATGTGGAATTAAATTTGCTCAATACACATTAAAGAGAGAAAAAAGTAGACAGCAGCAAGGAAAACAGAAAGGAGAGCATTAGTGAGTAAACAAAAAGTACCAGAAAAAAAACAGGCCAAAAGGCAAAGGAGTTAGTTAATTGACAGCAACATTTTACTTTAATAAAATTGGTGACACTTAGAGAGAGTCCTGTGATGTCAAGCCCAACCCTGAAATTACATTGCAATCAGCACTCAGGGTTTGCAAAGTGTTCCTGTTACATGGGCATTGCATTAATGACACTCATTAGTGACAAGGCCATGCCTTGGCTGTGTAGGTGGGGGTGGGGGTGGCCCTGTACCTCCACTCTTCTGCCTGGTTTTCTCCTCCTCCCCAAGCCCCACTTCTGAGGTACCACTACCTTCTGTACCCGTGCACAGGCTCAGAATGGGGAGGGAAAAGAGCAGCTCCCTCTCCCCAGCTGGTCAACACCCAGAAGAGCAAAAACGAGGGGAAGTGAAAACCAGCTTGTGCCCTTGAGCCCGAGTGATGCTTGGCCCTCCTGACACCCCTCCAACACAGTGCAGGCAATCAGCTTTGCCAAGCACGTCCAGAGAGTTGCCAATAAGACAAGAACCAAAGCTTTGACAAGAACTATACCCAAAGTTCAGAGCTCCAGACAGGCAGATGAGAGTCCAGGAGAAAGACAACCAAAATCATTGCCAGCCAGTAGTGCTTTCAGGAGGCAAAGTCTGTATTTCTTGGGTATGATGTGATAAACCCACTACAGCACCGTGCCATGCTGCTGAGGAATTCTCCTCTTCCCCAGCAGCAGCGCTGCAAAACTTAAGTGCCTCAATATCGCACACAAAGGAGGTTAAAACTTTGTTGCAAAGTTTCCATTGATGCTGGTGGTAAGAGCCATTGAAATACACTCGCAGGAACACGTTTCTTTTTCTTTTCTTTTTACCTTCGAACACCAAAAATACTTTAAGCACATCCAAATTGCTTATTTTTTTTCTTAGAGGCTGTGTGTAATGAAGGCACACAAGTTTCTTGACTTTGGCAAACAAAACTAATTTTTCTTCAGTGAGGCATCGTTTCAATTTCCCCCTAGAAACATTCTGATTTGAGCGATTTCTTTAAAGATGCACTAGGTGAGGAGCTGTCACCCAGCTCACACTATTCACTCACTGAACTGCTGCCCATTCAAAGCCTGAAGCAGTGTGAAATAGCACTGACCATTTTTTCGCTTTGTGTACACTCAGTCAAGAGAAACTGTCACTTAAACACCAAAGATTTGTCCTCCTTCTTCCCCAGATCCAGCTTTATGAAACTAGAGCCTAAATAAACTCCTAAAGATGTTAATCTCCTTAGGTGTGCAGGTGTCCCACAAACTGGGACATGCGCTGCACATCAGCACCAAGCTGTGTCTGGGTGAACTGTGAGCACTGGCTGAAGCCACCAGCACATAATCCGTGTCTAAAGCGATAAAGCAAGCTCATCACCTTCTAGCTGCTCTGCCCTGTTTAAGCACCTGTTTGACCGTGCCATGACACGGTTTTGTGACAGGCTTTTGGATTCTGACCCAGTGCTGGAAGCAGGGACAATGTGAGCATATAGCAGGAATGTGAGGGCAAAGCAGTGCTGGCCACCCTAGTGACTTGTGCTGAGGACCCCTCTGCACCCCAAGCATCAGATACTGGTGCAATCTAACCCCTTCTGCCAGATATTGATCATGTTTTGCAGGTGGGACTTTTAAGCCCTCAGGTGCTCTTTGCCTTCTTGGCAATGTGTCCTTCCCTTCTCCCCTGCCCAACTCTGCATCCCAGAGCAATTATCCAGAATTTAACTGTCAAAACCCGGGGACATGTATGAATATCTGCTGTGTGAGGAGGCCATGACACATTGCTTGTGTGTGCCCCTGGCAACAGCTTGGGCAGTGCTTGGCAGAGGTGAAGCTTTTGTTGCTTTCCACTGCCCAAACCCCGTGTCAGGCAGTGGTGTCTCCAGTCTGTGGGACCACCCAGGACAGTTTGCACACTCAGTCATGCCCTTGCAGCCATGACAACACTGCACAATTATCGCCAAAGAGCTCTTTAATTTGTTTGTTCTTCCTGTGGCACCTCTGTATCCCACCTTATGGTACGGTGGTGTGAGCTGGATGAACCAAGAACTGTAGGGGCTGAACCATGGAGAGGGTTCCTGTTCAGGGCTTGGTATATCCAGGCAGAGGAGTGGCAGAGAGTGAAGTGGAGGAATCCCCTTCATCCACCTCCAGGCACTGCTCCAGCAGAGCCCCATGGCTGTGCCGCCCCCGGCAGTCCCTCATCTGGCAGTACCTGACCTTGCTGGGATGAGCTGCCTTGGCACACACAGCCAACACTTGTGCTGTGACGGCAGAGACCTCGAGCTGTCCAACCTCCGCTCCCAGCATGAAGAGCCGGTGCAAAGGCGATGGATGAGGGGGATCCTGGCTGCAGGGCCGTGCCCCTCAGGGGAGACTGCAGAGCTCTTTGCACAGGGCAGTGGCCGGCAGGCCCTGCGGTGTCCGCTGCCCTACTCAATGCCAATGAAGCCTTCCTGAAAACCGGGTACGTCCCACCAGCGCCTCCCCCTCCCTCCTGCGAGTCTGGCGCCTGGGAACATGCTATCCCACAAGAGAAGTTGGAGTCACTTTCCAAATCTAACTGCATCTAGAATGTATTTCCTTTCTTTCTTTTACATTTTATAAATAGTCCAGCCTTCCTGCAGCTTTTTTCCTGGCCTGGTGACTCATCATCGACTCATCATACTTATTTCTTCACTTAAATAGGGCATTGAAAAGTCTTTTGCATAAATGAAAAAAAAAAATTAATAAAAAGATCCCCCCCAGCTGCAGACTAGCAACTGACCACTTCAGATGGGAAGACCTGAAATAATTCCTGGTGTCCCATGGTTGGGAGGGTCATGTTAAGATGAATCAGTGTGAGACAGCAGCAGTGCTGTCTAGGCCAGCCAGTCTGTAAGTGCTTGTCCTTTCCACCCACCCTGCTTCCCTCTGGGTATTTCCAAATGGTAACAATTTCTTTCTCCTTAGTTCAATGGCGGGTATTTTTGCCTCATGTACTGCATTGAGAATTTCACAGGGATGCCACAGTTTCCCCTTTATTTCAAAAAAATGGCAAGACTCTTTTGCCAGCATGGTTTCCCAGCAAAAGGGATGGAGGTGATCCCACCAAACAGCTACTAGCTTTACTGGCAGCGTGGGAAGCTCGTGGGTCACCTCAGCTGGAGCTGAGCGAGGAGGTGAGGTCCCAAAGATACCAACAATCTCCCAGCCTCCATGAGAAGAAGAGCCACCTGTTTTGGACTGCTGCCAATCTGGGCTGGGGGTTCTGTGAGTGCCAGTGCTGGAAGGGAAGGTGAGCCCATGAGTCAGTGCCAGGGAGGGATGGAGCCAGCAGTGTCATGGCTCCAATGCAGGGTTCAAGCTGCTCCAGCGCCCCCAGTGAAGACCCCCATGCAGCAGGGCGGCTTCTGGTTTCCCATTTGCCAAGCTGTGCTCTGGGCTGCAGAAGGCAGTGAAAAACAAGAAGCAGTGTGGTGCCAGGGTGACTGTCACCTGCAGATGGAAGGGCTGTGATGCCAGTGGGAAGCATGTGGCCCAATCCCCTGTGGTGGGAGCTCCCAATGAGGCACTGCACAGGCTGAGGGTGTGGGGGAGCCCCTCTCCTGAAGACAGCATGCAGCCACTTGCAGGTAGGAATGGGTGTTCTTATCTCCAGGAGGGCAGGGACCCTTACATCTCTTCAGACTTCAAAGGCCCCAGAGCAACCACATGGCACTGTGAGGGCAGGTAATGTTGGTGGGGAGAAAAAAAGGAAACAAAACACTTATGCTCAACCAAGAGCATTAAAGGCAACTGCTCCCTAAACCTGCGTAGCAACCAGATGCCAGCAGCAGCCCAGCACACACATGTGCTCCAGGGCAGGAGGAGCTCTCTGGCCATCCCCACCACACTCCCTGGCCAGTGCTCTGTGCTGCAGCTGAAAACAGGAAAATCTCTTTGATTTTCCCAGCCTTTTCTTCTGCCTTTGCAGTCCCTACCCCCTTAGTCAGGATTACAATGGCAATTCTGATTACAGCTGATAAAGAATTCTGTCTTCATTAAGCTGATTGCATAGCTTGTTTGAAGATGGCTGCTCTGTCCTCCTGTGCTGTGGCTCCTAAATGCCTTTTTATTCAGTGACTGCTCCTCTGGTGTGCAGCAACTGGTGATGTTACCTCGTGGCTGAGGGCTGGTCAGAGGACTTGCTTTTTTAACTGCTGGATGGGGCTTTCATTAACATTTTGACCACTCGGCATTTTAGGCCATTAAGGTACTTTCTGTATCCTGTATTTTCTTGAATTCCAGTCAGATTGCACGCTCTACTCTCTCTTTTCATTTAGGGCAGGTGAAGGTTGCTCTTCCCAGCTGCCTGCTAGGCAATTGAACATTAAAAGCTGTATTTCCCAAGCAGAAGTGTTAAACTACCTGAGGTTGCTGCTCAGAATAGGTACCCCATGCCAGTCTCCTGGTTATCCCTGAAAAAATCTCAGCCTTCACCATTAAAGGATGACTGTATGGCATTCAGCCCAGATGGCACTAATGAGAAGTTTGTGAAGGTTTTAAAAAAAAGGTAGACTTGACAAATGTCAGATCCTCTTTCATGTGTTGGAAGCAGTCAGGAGATGAGCTGGGCAGAGAGGGGACTCTATATGCCTCAGCTATTCAAAGCCACCTAAGTTTTGTTGAGGCCCTGGGGAATATTGAGCTGAGGCAGGGTGTGCTTTTGCCTCTCTGCAGCTGTTAGCACATGGCCAGTCCCTGCCACAGCTGCATCCATTTTTTTCGGAAGTTATTTCCATGCAAGTACCTTGACATCTACTGAAAACTTTTGAGTAGTTGAAGTCATGGTAACAGCAGAACTTTTTCCCAAAACAACTACTTTAACTTCCAGAGTAGAATACATGATCAAGTATAAAGCTTCATCAGAATTGTGTTATCCTAAAAAAGCTTCTGAATTATTTAATGCATTTTATATGATGATTATCTGATTTATATTACTGCACACCAAGTGAGTTAGCAAGTTTACCTCCTGTATTCTCATGAATGTAACGAGACAGCTAAAGATGTGTTTTGCTCTTGTTTTATTACTGCTAAAGTATCACATTTTCTTTTGGTGACAACAGAAAGCATTCCAGACCTTCATATTCTCAGACATGGAAGCTTTGTGTGACATGTTAAATTACATTGTAAGACAGATTCCGAAAACATTTGTTCTAGCTGATTATTACCATCCCCCACTCTCCACCTGCCCTGACCACATGCTCCAGGAGAAGCAAAGTTTTCTGCAGAAAACTGTGTAATACAGAACAGGAAGCTTGAGCCCTTAATGCACAAATTCATTCATCATTTCTCTTGACCTGATTTTGTGCTCCAACTTTTCTGACAGATTGTGTCTCCTTGGTGATCGAAGTTTGTTGCCAAAGCAGACAAATGACTCATGTATTTACAGTAAAAGTGCAGAGCTGCCAGGGGAATACCTGATGCCACTGCATGTGGTGTGCAAGTCTCAGGCCAGCGGATGATAAAGTCCTTCCTCTCGGCTCTTTAGGCACAGGCCACATCTGCACTGTGGCACCCATGGCAGCACAGAGGCTGAACAGACCCTCTGCCAGGATCATAGGACCGGCTGTTTAAGGGTATCTTGAAATAGCACTGCTGGATAGTACAGCTCAGGAGGAAAAACCTCAGAAAGCCAAGCTCACCAGGCAGGGTGGGTGGACAGGCTACCCTGGTTCTTGTCTCAGCTGCATCTGTGATTCAAGACAAGATGACCCAGCTCAAGACCCCTCTTCTTTTAAAATACATTAGTTCACTCACAGAGCATCTAAGCCTCCCACAAATACTCCTGCTGTAATGGAAATCAGTCTTTTCCAAACCACAAGGGAAAATGCTTGCCTTTTCCAACCTTCTCTTCATCCTCTCTGAAGATTAAAATCCCTGAGAACTGGCAGAGTGCTCAGGGCATATACAGGGTGCACCACAGTTCCCTATCACTGATCTGTCTGGGTTTAGGCTGGGGGTGGGATAACCAGACCCTGCACCCCCTAACCCATCCATCTTGATCCTGCTGCTCCTCCTGTGGCCGGAATGAGCTGTCTGCACTACACCCAGGGCAGGCAGGCACCTTCAGCCTCCCTTTCCTCCTCTCCCCCAGCACCCATTGCCAAGGTAGGCATACCAAGCATGGAGTTGTATCACTTTGCTTTGGACACAGAGGCCTGCTCCCTCCTTTCCCAAGACAATTTGTTGTGACATCCCAGCTGCTCTTCCATGCTGCCTGCTGGGACAGGGAATGTCTTTCACTCCAGCTCACGTAATTGATGTCATCACTGCAGCATCAACTTTCATGTGCGTGCATCACTTCAGAGCGCAGTGCTAAGCAGGAAGCTGGAGGATTTATAGATACTTCAAAAATCTTCTTCCAAGAATATATGCTGTCTTTTGGATCTCTTCAGATCGACCCCCCCAGAGCCAGGTGTCTGCACAGCAAATGACATCAGTGGCCACCCTGGCAAGTCCCACTGCAGCCAGCAAGAGCCAGTGTTGGCATCCAAGTACTAATTGTGGGGGTTGTTGAGAGCGTCTTGGTTTGCATTTCTCTTTGTCTTCACCATTGAACCCAAACAGGAGGACAAAATATGAGGTGTGCCTTTGGTTTATCTACAGGAATAAGGAAGTTATAATTATTTACAGCAGTCTGTAGAAAATTCATAAAAATTAAGCTTCCTACTATGGAGCCAACTTTGATTGCACAATAAAGCCAGCATTTAAAAGATGTCTAATAATGCCCTTTCAACTACATTTTTCAGGTTAGCCTTAGGTTAACCCCCAAAATAGCTAATTTAATTTCCAGCTGGCTTCCACGGTTAAGCTGTAAAAATGGTGTGTAAGGTAAATTCACAACTATGGCTCTGCCTTCAGCTGGAACCAGTCAAAGTGCACTTCTTGCTGGTAAATTCTGTATTTAGAGGGAGAAGCAGTATTTTATTTAGCTCCTGACAATGCCAGAAAGAGGCGGCCTCCCAGCAGTGCAGCCAGTGGGTGCTCCCAGGGCACACCCCGCACACACCTCGGGAGTGAAATGCTACACAAAAAGCACCAGCAGCTGCTTTTTCTTCAGAAAACAGGCAGTGTAGATGGCCACGGCATGGAAATATACTTTCTTCCTCTTCTACTGCATGGCAGCATGAGAGTGCTCACTTGGAAAGTCAGATTTAAGTTCAGCTCCATGCTGAGCTCAAGGGGCTTTGAAGCCCACTGAATGGACTGCTGAGGAGAGTCACAGGGCCAGCTCAGCATGGGCAGGATACCAATGGGAAGTGGCACTTTCTTTATGCCCTCCTTCTGTAGGGCTGAGACACCAAAGGGGATTCAAGGTTCAGCATGTCAGGAAGAGCTGGTGAGGGGACTCGGTTCCTAGTCCAAAGGCTACTTGGACATGTGGAAGGGTTTCAGACCCAGAGCTGTTACAATATTTTCTCTCATGCTCATGAAATGAGAAGGACGTTGAAACAAGGTGGTGAGCAGGACTCACATTCCCGGGGAAGAAGCCTCTCTTTTGCATTGGGCTATGACAGCGTATTCCCCCTGGAAGAAGAAAGGACCGTGACTCAGGTGTTCCCTACACAGAGCCCTGCGTCAAACAGGATAAGGTAAGGAGTGCCCCTGCCTCAAACACTGGCAGGGAAGGGCAGTGACTCAACAGCCACGATTGTGAAATGCAGGGATTCCTGCAGGCAGGGGAGACAGGGGAGCAGCACTAATGGCCAGCCCTGGCATGCAGGGGCAGCAGGCAGGGAAGACGTGCTGCCTGCCCACTGCCCTGATAGGAGAACCTGGATTCCCTGCCCTCCTCCAAGCAGGGGATTCCCACAGGGACAGCTTTAATGGGGGTGGGCAAACCCGTGGTCTGGAGCCCATCTCCAGCCCATCTCAGTGCCAGCCCTGCCTGCCCACTGGCCCTGTGCAAGTCCACAGGAGACCTGGACCCCACCCTGTGGGGGTGGCAGCCAGCTGTAACCACCTCTGCCTGACAGCTGAGCCACCAGGAACAGGGGCTGGGTTCCTTCCTGGGGAAGACAGTGCAATCACCAACAAAAAGGAAATGCTTTTCATCAGTGTTATAATGGCCCACATAACCATGTTTAGTTTTGGGTGCTGAAGGAGGGGGATGTGGGCTTTACAGTGCTTCAAAAATATCAAAAATTAGGAGAGGTTCTGCTGTGAATTAAAAAAAAAGTGGTCTATATTAAAGAAAATTGGTTTATTGTAAACAAAGTAAAAAGTACAACATAAGAAATGTGCAAATCTTTGAAGTAGTCACAAAAAGCACATCTAATACACTATTTTCAAACCATTCCATTTCTGATATGTGTCCTCAACATAATATGATAAAATAGAAATAGTGAAAATCGATGCATTGCCATAAAAGCTAGTTTAATTTCTAGGCCTGTGTCTTTGCTGCCTTGTTTTGCTTTTCAAATCACAACTTTCTAATTTAATACAATACACAATATATCCATTTTATTTTTAGCATAAACTGCCTTTCAAAGAATAACACAATCAAGAAGCTTAAGATTCTTGGTTTTCTTCCTTAATCGACCCAAGCAGTTTACAGTTATGTTTCTCTTCAAAGTGCCCTGTATCCGCTCATGACAAGCGCAGTGAGAAGGTAGAGACTGTAAGCAACACAAAAGCAGAAGCATCGTGCAATGCCCAGGTATAACCAGCTGTAACAATCACAAAGCTTGCCAAAGCAGCTGGGAAAATATTACAAAGCTAATAAGGATTCAGAAACTTTCCTGCCCTTTGGTTGCCCATGTGGTGACCCTGCACATCCCTCCCAAGCCGCTCTGGACAGCAAGTGTAAAGCTGAGTCTGTTGAGTACCCCATGCAGGAGGAGAGGCCTAAAATCTCCAGGACTCTGGCACCAAATTATTGGTTATGATGGGGCTGGAGAACGCTTAGGAGGAAAAGATTCCTACCGAGAAAAGGTGGCAGAGGTAGGAAAACCTGTTTAGATTATCTTACGCAGGTGGTTTCTGGGCTTTCAAGGCTGTGCCCATACATTGCCACTGTCCTAGTCTGTGCCTACTGAAGACTGACAACTGGTAGCTTAAATCAGAGTTGGTCTCAGGCGTCAGCAGCAAACCCTCAGGAATACTTGCATTTGACTGATCTAGAGTATACACGAGTAATTTGCAAATTTCAAATCTGGCACAATGTGGCTGCTCTGCTCTAGAACCTTCTCTTTCTCTCTCTCCCTATCAGTGCAAAAGACACCCGCTATTCCAGTCAGCCACTGGTTTTCCCAGCAACTTTTTTTGAGGCTGAGTGCAGGCTGCCTTTGCCTCTCTGCACTGGCGTCAGCAGCCAGCGCAGGAGAACCATAGACCGGGAGCAAAAGCCTTTTTTCAGCCGGCCCCTCCCAGCAACAACAGTTAATTTCACCATCTTCAGAGCAAGTCCTGTCACTGGGCGGTCGCAGACGTTAGTGGCACGGCCACATCGTTCAGCTTGCTCATTTCCATCTGCCAGTTTGGTAACTTCTTTGCCGACAAGTGGCGACGCGCGTGCTTCGTTAGGTGGTCGCTGCGCATGAACCGCCGCTCACACATCGGGCAGGCAAACTTCTTCTCCCCAGTGTGTGTTCTGCGGTGGCGAGACAGTTCGTCAGACCGTGCAAACCTCCTCTCACAGCCTTTCCAACTGCAACTGAACGGCTTCTCTCCTAAACGAGAAAAAAACAACAAAGGGAAAAGCCCAGTGAGTGCTAACTGAGCAACAAACACTACTGCCTTGATCGGCAGGATCTGACTTTTTCAAAGGAAAGTTTCTACTATGACAGTTGATCCAAAAGTCTACATCAATATATACACACAAACGTGGAAAATTTTTTATATACCAATATTTAAACATCTAGACTCACTATCCTCAAGGCTAAGTAGTACAAAGGGTTAAAAATTCCCTGGAACCACACATTTTGAAATGGTCTTTACATCTCGAGACAGATGATTTTAACTCAGCTCCACATGAACTGCAGATAATGATGACTCAGCATGCCCAAAACTCCTCTCTGAAGTGCAGCCTGCAATGATGTTTTATGTAACAGGATCTGGTGCAGCACTGTGAGCCTATGTGAAAACAGAGAGGAGTCTTTCTGCTACTAAAATTAAGTGCTGAGGCATGGAAGAGTTACTCTAAAATAACCAAGGTAGGAACAGTTTGGAGTGGATCGTTACATGGTTTCATAAAAGAATTTCCAAGTTTTACCCACTTCTGACAAGGGCATTTCTGAGGAAAAGCCTAATCAGGCATCTTTAACTCTGCATTGGGCAAGGCCTTGCTTCCACAGAGGCATTACTGAACACCTTCTGACACAAAGCGAGTCCAGCACAAACAAACTGCTGAGTCACCTTCCCCTCTGGGAGATTTCCTGTCAGAGATTAGGCAGCATTATAATGCACGCTAGCAAAAAAAAAAATATTTCATTGCTGCCCCACAATTTGCTCCATGAACAAATCCAGTAATCGCTAGAACTATAACAAGCTGTGTATAAAACCACAATTTTTAAAATTAATTTTCAATGTGCAGCAGCAGTGACCAACCTGTGTGTGTTCTGACGTGAGCCTTCAAATGAGAACTCTTGAAGTATGTTTTCCCACATCCTGGGTAGCTGCAAATGTGACTTCTTATTCTCGAAGAATCAGCCTGAGGAGTGGTTTTTGCTGCAGAAGGTACAAAGCCAGGAGCAGGGGCAATGGGAGAGAGTCTCGTGCCATTTGGACTAACAGTGGGAGCCTTTGTGCCCTGCACAACTGGCTGGGGCACAACAAACATGACAGCACCTTTGGGAACCTGGGTGCCCATGAAGACCATGGGCTGGCAGAGAGCTGGCTGCTGGCTTGGCACGGTGTTGGGCACTACGGCCGTCACAACGTTGTTGTTGGAGGGCAGTGGGACCATCTGGCAAATCACTGGCACGGAGGGGGCTCCGCTGCCTTGGGCAGGGGATGGTGGTGCTGCTGCCTCTGGCTGCTGTGTTGGTTCAGGGACAAGTTCATCCCTGCTGCCTGAGGGCTTTGTCAAGGGCACCGGACCAACAGCTGGTTCTGCGGTTCTTCCTTCTGCCACCGACAGTCCACCACCCTCAGCACCGGCTCCACTCGGCACCACAGCGGAACACTCGGAGTGCTCTGCTGTGGCCTTCTGTTTACTGCTGGCTTCCCTGGAAGGACCGTCCTGGTATTTGAGCACACTGGCTGTTCTCACCGGGCAGGTTTTGTGATCACAGAGCTGGGCATCGGCCGTGTGGCGGATAACACTTGTCGCCTGAGCTTTCAGAGGCCTGGCTGCCGGAGACCTCTCCGCCTCTCTCCGAGGTGTGGCCAAAGGAGGCTTGGCAGCCTCGGACAGTGACTGGCTGAGCGGATGGATCACCTGTGACATCTCGAAGTCAGAAGGGCTGTAGGGCGGTGTCAGGCACTGTGCAGGGGAGAGAGACACAGTAAAGGGGGCACGTTAACAACACATCGCCACGGTTTGTTAAAATCAGGCACATGCACATGCAAATTCAAAAACTTACAAATGCTGGTATCACATTGAAGTCTGCTACTCCAGGAAGCAAAGCCTCATCACTCTCCTCTGACATGTCAGACGCTGGAGTTATAGGTCTCATTTCTGCATGTTTCTTGAAGTCTGATTTCCAGTTGCAACTCATGGAAATAAGGGCTTCTACAGCCTCATAATCACTTTTTTCAGGGGTATTGTTCCAGAAATACCTTGTATCTCTCTGCTTCTCAGTCATCACCTCCATTTCTTACTCCTGTTTTGGTTAGAGGAAAAAATGAAACTTTAAACTTGATGATAAGTTTGAGTATTTTGCAGTTACACATATTTTTTTGCAATTATATATTTTGCAGTTTGCTTATAAGAAGGCATCATAAAAAACAAACAGAACGACCTGTCCAAGATAAATCCACTTGGTGTGTCTGTATTTTCCTGCCTCCTTTCTTATTATATTTTTATGAAGTTTTTAGTGGGGAAATCTGGCCATCAGGTGAAAATTACATATTTTCTTGAGACAAAAGAACTCCTCCAGATTTAAGTATGCTAAAGTTATTCCACTTTACAAGAGCTGCATCTGAGAGCTTAAGAAAAATCTTTACCCCCTCCAAAAATAGTAAATCAAAACTTTCTCCATCATTCCACCCTCTTTCCATCTTCCCTTTGGACACAGCCTTCAGCACTGCGCTTATTTTGGCACGTGAGAAAGGACCGCATTGGGACTGATTTTGACCAGTCAAACAATCAAATGATGCACATTCTTTTTCAAAAGGTATTAGCTACCAAAAATGTTCTGGAAAATACTCAAAGGGTCTCTCTGACACATGCATACGTGCAAGGAAATCACCAGCTTGGAGAGATGAAATATACATATATTTCACAGAATATATATATATATATATCACAGAATCAATTAGGTTGGAAAAGACCTGCAAGATCATCGAGTCCAACCTGCAACCTGTGTACGTACGTTCTATAAGTATATTCCCTGTGTATACACCGATACGTTTATACGCGCACACAAGTGGATCCCCTCAGAGGGCACAGTGGGCGTGGCTCAGGCGCGAGCCCCGCCCCCCGCTGCTGGGCGCGCACCGCCCTCACCTCAGCGCACCCCGCCGGCCGCCCCCGCGCGCGCCGCCCCCGCCCGCCCCTTATTGGTTCCCCCCGAGCCGCGCCGGGCGTCCATTGGCTGGCGCCGAGCGAGGCGCGGCCCGGGGCGGGGCACGTGAACAAAGCGTGATCGGGTGCCGCCGCGCGCCGACCTTTCCCCCAGTTCCCCCGGGCGGCGCCCCCGCCCCCGGCGCGCGGCGGCCGGCGGGGAGGGAGGGAGGGAGGGAGGGAGGGAGGGAGGAGCCGTCACAGCGGGCGGGGGCCGGGCTGGGGTCAGCGCCGCCACACCCGGCGCCTCCCGCAGCGGGGGAAGGGAAGAGAACCGGCGTCCCCGCGGGGAGCGGGGGCGGCAGCCGGCTCTTCCCGCAGCGCCGCTCCGCTTCCCTGCCCCCGCGCCGCCCACCGCGCGTGGCGCCGGGATCCCCCCGGCTCCCTTCTTCGCCACCGCCGCCTGGCACATGCAGCCTCCGAGCCCGGCGCCCACGCCCGCGCGGGCACCGGGGCTGCACGGCGCCGCACCGGCGCTGCCAACAGGTTCCCGGCGGCTTCTCTCTCTCCCTCCTTTCCTCCCTTCCCTCCCTCCCTCCCTGCCTACCGCGGCTTTTCTCGCCAGCCTGCCCCGTGGAGTGCTCTCCCTCCGGGCGGCTCTCCGACATCCCCCCCAGCAGCCCCAGCCGCCCGCCGCGGCTCACCCCGTCCAGCCGCCGCCCCAGCCCGTTCTCCCGCCGATGCCGCCGCCTGCGGCCCCTCCTCTCGCCCGGGTCACCCCGGCACGTGCCTTGGGGATCCCCCTGCCACGCCATCCCCGGGGACTCCCTCCGCGCCATCCCCGGGACTCCCTTCTTCCCCACCCGCGCAGCCCGCCCGGGGTGCCGGGTCGCTCACCAGCCGAGCCGAGCCGAGCCGAGCCGAGCCGAGCCTGCCCCGCGGTGCCGCCGCTCTCCCGGTTTTCCTCTTTTTGTTCGCCGCTCGCGCTCGGGCGGTGGCGCCCCCGGGCCCGCGCGCGGGGGGGTGGGCGGGGCCCCGGGCCGCCCTCCGCCAATCGCCGGCAAAGGTGGGTGGGGCGGCGGCCAATGAGCGCCGGGCGCCCGCGCGTGATCGGCGGCCGCGCAGCGGCGTGTCCGGAGTGTCAGCGCGGCGTGTCCGCGGCGGCTGAGTCAGGGCGGCCCCCCCGGCCCGGCCCGGCCCTCCCCGGCAGCCGTGGGGGAGCGGCGGGGGCGGCCGGCGCTTCCTCCCGCATGAGGTCACACGGCGGCGGGGGAGGGAGCGGGAACAGCCTCCCCGGCGCGGCCCCCGCTCCCTGCCGGTCTGAGGTGAAGCGGGGCCGCGGGTGGGGGGAGAGGCAGGGGAGGGCGGCGCGGTCGGTCCGACCTCCTCGAGCCTTCCCGGCCCATCCTCTCGGCTGGGCGCGCCCGGCGACACGCGGCTGTGTCCTGGCAGCACCCCCGGGCTGGGGTGGGGTGTATGGTCGCTGCCACGCGTCGGGACACCCCCGGTGTGCGCCGGGGCTCCCGGCGCTGGCCGCGTCAGGCCAAGGCACCGTTGCCGCCAGGAGCTCCCACGGAGACCCCGGACAGGTCGGCCCCGCGGCTCCCCCGCCCACTCCCGCAGCTGCCGCCCGGCTGGCTCGGGAGCAGCTGCGGCTCCGCCGGGTCACTGCTAATCGCGATACTCCGCGGGCTGCGGCGCGACAGGAGGGCGAGAGCTGTGCAATACATTCTGCTCTGTGCAGGGTTTAAGGCGGGTTCTTTTTCCCGTCGGAAAGTTTTAATGAGAGCAGAAAGGGCGGCAGTGTGTGTCAGGGACCTGGGAAGCCGGATCCGAGCCAGGCTGCAGCTGTGAATGGGGCTCTGCCCTAGAAATGCTGTTGATGCTTCGTTATGGTTGAGTTCCATTTCTCCTGCTTATTCGGATTCACTTAAGAGTTCTCCCCTCCTTCTCCTAGGCAGTCCAACCTCATTTGCTTATTCGTTTTTCTTCTTTTTTTTCCTTTTTTTTCAAACACGTTCTTTGCCTCATTCTTCAATAGTAGGACCAGTTATCTTCAGGACAACTGGCTCTTCGGCTGACAGACAGGGATGGGAGCAGAATGAATCCCCTGTAATCCAGGAGGAAGTAGTTAGGGACCACTTAGATGCTCACAAGTCTATGGGACCAGATGGGATCCATCCTAGGGTGATGAATGAGCTGTCAGAAAAGCTCACCAAGCTGGTCTCCATCATTTATCATCAGTCCTGGCTGACCAGGGAAGTTCCAGATGATTGGAGGTTGGCCAGTGTGATGCCCATTCACAATAAGGGCTGGAAGGAGGATCCAGAGAACTAAAGGCCTGTCAGCCTCACCTCAGTGCCCAGCAGGGTTATGGAGCAGATCATCTTTAGTGCCATCACACAGCACATACAGGACAATGAAGAGATCAAACCCAGCCAGGATAGGTTTAGGAAAGGCAGGTCCTGCCTGACCTGCCTGATCTCCTTTTATGACCAGGTGACCCGCCTGGTGGATGAGGGGAAGGCTGTGGATGTGTCTACCTGGACTTCAGCAAAGCCTTTGACACTGTTTCCCATAGCACACTCCTGGAAAAGCTGGCAGCCCATGGCTTGGACAGGGGCACTCTGTGCTGGGTTAGGAACTGGCTGGAGGGCTGGGCCCAGACAGTGGTGGTGAGTGGAGTTACATCCAGTTGGTGGCGGTCACCAGTGGTGTCCCCCAGGGATCAGTGTTGGGCCCAGTTCTGTTTAATATCTATTGATAATCTGGATGAGGGAATGAAGTAAATTTGTGGATGACACCAAGTTGGGTGCAAGTGTTGATCTGCAGGGGGGTAGGAAGGGAGGGATCTGGACAGACTGGATCTTTGGGCTGAAGGCAACAGTATGAGGTTCAGTAAGGCGAAGTGCTGGATCCTACACTTTGGCCACAACAACTCCAGGCAGCACTACAAACTTGGGGAAGAGTGGCTGGAAAGTGGCCTGGTGGAAAAGGACCTGGAGGTGCTGGTTGACAGCAGCTGACCATGAGCCAGCAGTATACCCAGGTGGACAAGAAGGCCAGTGACATCCTGGCCTATGTCAGGAATAGCGTGGCCAGCAGGACCAGGGCAGTGATTGTCCCCCTGTACTCAGTACTGGTGAGGCCACACCTCAAGTCCTGTGTCCAGTTCTGGGCCTCTCAGTTCAGGAAGGACATTGAGGTGCTGGAGGGAGTCCAGAGAAGGGCAATGAAGCTGGTGAAAGGTCTGTAGGTAAGTACTATGAGGAACATAGCTGAGGGAGCTGGGGTTGTTTAGCCTGGAGAAGAGCAGGCTCAGGGGAGACCTCATCACTCTCTGCAACTACCAGAAAGGAGGTGGTAGCCAGGTGGGGGTGGCCTCTTCTCCCAGGTAACAAGCAACAGGATGACAGGACACAGCCTCAAGCTGTGCCAGAGGAGGTTTAGGTTGGACATTAGGAGGAATTTCTTCAAAGAAAGGGTGATTAGACGCTGGAATGGACTGCTCAAGGAAGACTGGATGTGGCACTTAGTGCCATGGTCTAGCTGACATGGTGATGTTCGGTCATAGGTTGTACTCAATGATCCTAGAGGTCTTTTCCAACCTAGTTGATTCTGTTAATTCCTGTCTTTCCTCTTTCCAATGGTATCATGGTCCAGTATTCTTTCATTCTGCTTAATTCTTCTTCTCCTTATCAACCAATCCCAATTGACAGAAGGAGTCTGACAGCAGGTGATGTCCTCCTACGTGTCCCACTTGCCTGGAAGCCTCCCAGTGTGTTTAATTCTGTCTGAAAGTGAAAAAAAAAACCTGCAAGAAATGAGCAGTTTCTTCAGCCTAAAGGTTGAATGAGGATATAAACATTGCAAAACATGACCACAGATGTATGTAATTTAAAGTAATACTTAATTAATTCAAAGATGAGTATTGACAGAAGAGTGGTAATTTTATTCTCAGGAAGACACTTTTTTTTTTTTGGTATTGCTTTAATTCCAGTATTTCCGTTGATACACTGTACAGCTGAAATCTTTGTTATTTGGCTTTACACTGGTATTCTGGATGCATCTGGTGGGATGTGCCCTCTTGCTATGCCCCCTTGCACCAGGCTGCCTGTGGGGTGATCTATTTCTCCTTACTCCTACAGCTTCCATGATTGTCACTTCTAGGAAAACCTGCCACTTGGCAGAGGGAAATCTGCATCTCCCATCTTCTCTTTCTGTTTTGCAGCCAGTGGGTATCTGCCTGCCTTGTGGACAGATGTTATAAGATCCCTGCAGTCACAGGTTGGCTTGACTGCCTTATCTAGAGGGAATTGCCGAAAGAGAATTCACTTCAGGATGATCCAAATCCCTTTCACTACTAGTAGCAAACAGTTGTTTACCAATTATTTCACTGGATCCTAAATCTCTGGTCTTAACAGGAGAAAGTGTGTTTACTGTGTGTTTCACACTGAAATCTACAGGGAAAAAATGTTGATAAAATGGTAGGTTGGCTCCAAGAACTTGTTGTCCTTTGCCAAACGGTGTTACTGTCACGTGAGCTCTTGGTTCACAAGTGCATCTGTCTGCATCCACCCCAGCTGAAATAAAGGTCATGGAACTAATACACAATACTTTTTGGTGAAATTCTGTGCTTTCTGTTATGCATGTGCTTTCTGTCATGGTTTTTGTGATTGTAACTGGTTTTATTTAAAACATTTTGAAATCTCACTTGAAGCATATTATTGCCCCTAAAACTAAATCTGTAAAAGTTGCACCAGCATTACAGTTTAAGCTTATGTGATAAATTCACTCACAAAACTAATAGCTTCCTCCTCCTGTACATTCAGGAGAAAATTGTTACCTTTTTCACCCTTACCTGTATGTAATGCAAAGGTTTTACTGATACAGTGAGAACTTTAGTGTTAAAAACCCAGTTGCCAACATGAACAAAGGTCTGTAACATGAAATACTGTTGCCATTTTTAGTTTGCTTGCTATGTCAAGGTGTTGGAGGTATGTGCTGGACTGCTTGAGAAAGTTGATTCTGTAGTAATGTTCCAGAAGTGCTCTTTGGAGGGTATTCAATTATTTCATATAAAATGGAAAGATGAAGAAATTAGCACAGCAATGTTTGAGGTGGATCATGTGCCTTTTAGATTTGTCAGAAGAGTGAGTTTCAGGGGACACTGTGCAAGCTGTTGTAAATATTTTGGAGTTTTGGCCATATCTCTCAGTTTATTTGAAGTGAACTAGGATGTGCCCCAATGCTGACAGGTACTCCTGCACTCCACTATAGTGTAACTGTGAGAAAATAAGAGTGTCTTGCAATAGCAGCTCATGCTTCAGGTGGCCTGTTCTGTCTTTTTCCCATCTTACTTCCCTCTCCCCCTGTCCTTGCTTTACCTCCTTGTCCATCCTTGCTTTGGCTTCCCAGTAAGCCCTATCATTTCTTTGCTGAGGGTCCTGCAGTATTGCCCTTGCTGCCTGTGGCACCGCTTCCAGCAGCGATTCTCCACAGGTCCTCAGAGCTTGCCTTTCCCACTTGCCAGTGTCACATGCCCTAGCACACATACTGCTTCTTAATACTTCTTAATGCACCTTCCTTCCCATGACATCTGTCCTGCTTTTGCTCCATGAAAGCCTCTCCCTGTGGCCATTCCCATAACCTGCACCTGCCATAGCCTGCTCCACACCACCTATGGCCATTCGTATCCTGCCACCTCCTCAGCCATCTTGGATCCTCCCTCATATATCCCTCCTCCACTGACACCTCCAGCCACTCCATCCCATGGTGTTCCCAGCCCTGCCTCCCCAGCTGCCCTCTTTCTTTGCTTCTTTGAACCAGATTGTTTCAACTTTAATTTCCAGAGCAGCCCTCTGCAGTTGTGCCTCCCTTCAGTCTGCAGGTCTGGTTACTTGTGAAGCCTCCTGCTCGTTCTCCCTATGTGAGAGTCTCCTCTCAGGCCTGGGCTTTTTTTCCACCATGTCAATGCTTGTCTGCCACTGCTTGTGCACTGGACCTTCTGGCCCTGCAGGTTTTGCATTTTGCACTGACCAGCTGCAGTCAAAGCGCACAGAAAGGCTGGGGTTGGACTGCTAGGTCAAAATCCTGTTACATTTCCCCACCTCGGGGCCTTTAGATCTTCAGATGAGGTCTGGGTTTGGCAGGAAGTATGGGCTCTGTAAAAGGCTGCCTGGTGGTGTGGGGGATCGGGATGCAGGTGGGGTGAGGGACTTCTTGTGAGAGGGTGGAGAGGAGCTTTGCTGTGCCTGTCCTCAGTGGCAGCTGGTCTGGGGTTGGGAAAGAGCAGCCCTCGGAAGTGAGGAGACTTATCTGTTCCTTGACTCCCATAGTTCGTGGGAGCTTTGTGTCCCCCAGAGACCTTCAGTCCCTTCTGAGTGCACAGCCAGGAGCCCTGCATGTGTGTTCAACTGCTGTACCTTCCCTCCTCTTCTTCCCCTGCCCTGTGCTCTCCCTGTGAACTGCAGGGCAGAACTGTCAAAACCACCTCCCAAAAATAATCTCCTGCTTCAGAGGCTGGAAAATGTGACGGCTCATTTTCATATGCAGAGCGATGCAGTGGGTGTCTGAAAGCAGCTGAGGCTGAGGGGGTGGCCAGGGAAAGGCAGCTCTGAAATGGCAGCTGGGGAACATGAGAGGAAGGACGGAAGGAAGGGAGCAGAGGGGGCGGAAGGAGGGCCGGAGACAGCAGACGGCAAGTCCAGGGCAAGAGAGGGTTGTACACTGTGGGGCTGTTATCTTTTCCTGGCATGCCTAGTACTGCTCCTGTTCATTTATTGATATGTAGAAAAATATCTCTGTTGCTACAGACAGCAGTTGCAGAGCTTTATATGTTATATAACCGGGGAGAGGGAGTGTATAATCAGCAACAAGGCGGCTTGTCTCCTTTTTCATCTCCAAATTCCTTTCCCTTCTTCGTGCCCCATTTTCCTCACATATCCCAACCTTAGGGAAAACCTGTTTTATCCTGGTTCTGCAATTGCTTATTAGAGTACCAAGTGAAAAAGAAAAATTTGTCATTAAGATTTCAGTTCATGGGTTTTAGTTTGCTTTGCCAGTCTGATTGATTGCCAGATGGAGCAATTCCTGTTTTCCTGGCAGTGCCATGTTCCTTCCCAGCCGTACATGATACTCACCCCAGTTTCTGTGTACGTGCATTTTACACAGTATTGCTCATGGCTCTTTGTCTCTGGAGCATTTATGGCTGTTCCTGAGTCACCACAGTTCCTGTCCTGCCGTGCCTGCTCAGTGGAAAGCTTCAGGCTGTTAGCAGCAGTGATGTTTGCACTGCTACCATAGGAGACAGCCTGGTGGGGTGAGGGGAAACCTCAAACACCCCTAATGTAGCCAAGGGCAGGTAGGAGAAACTCCCTTTTGGCAAGTGAGCTGTTTTCAGTGAAGCTGATTTTCTCTGGCAATCACTGGAAGCAGCTAAAGGATCACTGTCAATGCACAAGTATTTTCCGTTCAGTTTCCCAGAGAAGCTGGGGATGTGGTTTTATGCTGCCCAGGAGGAAATGGACATGTCTGGGTTTTTTGTTTGTTTGGGGTTTTTTTGGTGAAGACTTTTAGGATTTTGACTGTTAAGCACTTCTGGTTATTTATGTGTGCCTATTATACTATATCTTAAGTTTAAATTTCCCCCCAAAACACTTGTCCAGTCTGCAGGTCATAGAATGATTTGGGTTGGAAGGGACGTTAAAGACCGTCTAGTTCCAACCCCCTGCCATGAACATGGACACCTTCCACTAAACCAGGTTGCTCAAAGCCCCATCCAGCCTGGCAGTGAACACTTTCAGGGATGGACCATCTTATTCTTCTAATGTGGAAAGCTAAATTGTAATGAGATTAGAAAAATAAATTAGAGAAGAAAATTGGCAACGTGGCAGGTAAATTACTGGTCAGCTTTGTAACTGCAGTCTGAGGACTGAAGCTAAGTCAGGCGACTCCGGTCTGCTGAATTTCACCCCGCTGTTAAGAAACTCAGCTCTGTTATCTGTGGCTTATCTTGGCTTTGGCATGCGGAATTAAGAAGGTGTTTTAAGTTGCTCCTTTATCCTAAACTCTCTGGCTTCTATATGCTAGTAAGCAAGAGACATTTTCCACTTCTATGACAGGACATCAAGAGGTATTTTCAACCTCTGATGTGCACCTGTTTCATGTTAAGACTGGGATAGGTGGCTATTTTACTAAGGGAAGAAAGTGTCTAGGTGAGTAAATGATCGCTCCAGTACACACTAAAAATTATGAGAGGTTTTATATTCAATTCCTTCAGTTAAGGATTAAGTTGTATGCCAGCCAGAACTTTCCTCAGGTCCTGTGGCTGTGTTTCTTCTCAGGACAGGATGTACAGGATGGTGGTACCAGCTATAGCCCTGCTTCCCATCTGTCTTTCTGGTAGATCAGCCAGAACAGGTGTCCGGTCAGCTCAAGCCAGCCAAGTCACATACTCATTACATGTCTTGGTCCAAGAAATGCTGTGAATCCTCTGTAGTGAAAATTGGGAATTAAAATTGGAATGATTTGTTGATTCTTTCAACGTAGAGTATGCTTCCTATTTCACTTCTCATGGTGTGACTGTGTGTTTGTTTAGTATCTTGTGTGGTCTTTCTTCACTTGTGCAATGCTGGTTGTTCTGGTGATACCTCCAGTAAAGGGCAACATTGTCGTGTTGTGTGGAGATTGTCATTTCACAGTAATATGGATACCTTTGGAGAGCTAAGGAAGAGTGTGGCAAAGTGACAAGTGACGTTTGTTTGCAGACAGAACTTGGAAAATATCAGAAAACACAACTGAGAATGTTTTCTGCTTGTGAGGATATCATACAGGTCTGTGTGTTCCATCCCTTGGAGTGGTGTATTTATTATATCTAGAGTTTTCCTGGTGTTATGATTTATTAAAACTATTCAGTATAAAAACCTAACTGATCCGTTTGAATTTCTGCTATCAAAATCAGATACTTAGAAGCTGAACTGTCATCCAGTAAGATGAGAAGCAAACAGCATCTAAGCATTGTAGAATGAGCTTGTGTAGCTAACAAAGGCACCTATCATATAAATGTTTTTTTCCCAATGGAAGCCTTAGAAACACATTTTTATGCTTTTTCATGCCAGAACAGAATTTGCTTGTTACACAGTGACCTAATGGCTGCTGCATTTCAAAAATTCCTCTGATGGGCTAAATCCTGGAGGTATGAAGAAGATGAGATGGTGGTGTTATGTGGCATTATAATATAATGGACAAGTCAGCCAGGACAGCTTTACCTTTTCTCCTAACACAGGTAAAAGCATTTCCATACTTCCCATTAAAGGTATTGTCCTGGTTTTGGCTGCGATAGAGTTAATTTTCTTACCAGTAGCTGGTACGGTGCTGTGTTATGGATTCAGTTTAAGAATAATGTTGATAACACACTGATGTTTTAGTTGTTGCTAAGTAGTGCTTACCCTAAGTCAAGGAGTTTTCAGTTTCCCATGCTCCAGTGAGGAGCTGCACAGAAGCCTGGAGGGAGCACAGCCAGGACAACTGACCAAAGGAATATTCCATACCATAGAATGTCATGGTCAGGTCCCCACATAGTGTGGGGAGAAAGTGCTGGTTTTGGCTGGAATACATTTAATTTTCTTCATAGTAGCAGATTTGGGACTATGTTTTGGGTTTGTGCTGAAAACAGTGTTGATAAGAGAGGGATGTTTTTGTTACCACTGAGCAGCACTAGCACTGAGTCAGGGCCTTTCCTGCTTCTCCCTTCACCCCATCAGCGAGGGTGCCGGAGGTGCACAAGGAGTTGGAAGGGGACACAGCCAGGACAGCTGACCCTAACTGACCAAAGAGACATTCCAGGCCATACAGCATCATGTCCAGCATATAAAACTGGGGGATGACAAAGAAAGGGAGAATGATTGGAGTGACTTGGAGTCTTCTCAAGTCACCGTTACATGTAATGGAACCCTGCTTTCCTGGAGATGGCTGAACACCTGCCTGCCCCTGGGAAGGGTGAATGAATTCCTTGTTTTGCTTTGCTTGTGTGCATGGCTTTTGCTTTTCCTATTATCTTTAGACTCTTTATCACAATCTTTGAGTTTTCTCACTTTTCTGATTCTCTTGCCATCCCAGTGCTGGCGATTAAGAAAGCAGCTGTGTGGTGCTTACTTGCTGTCAGGGTTTAAACTGTGACAGGTCTTTTGACAGAAGTCCTGTGATGAAGGTGCTTCTTTTCTTTAAATCTACCTTTAATTACTTTTGACCTATAGACTAGTTTCAGCCCCATATGAAAGATGAGATAGAGGTGTTAATAGCTCCTGCAGTGTTAATTTGTTGATACTAATATTTGGTCCTACTGCATACCTCTTAGTTTATATTCAAGCAAACAAATAATCTCTAGATAGGAAAATGAATCTGAAAAAATGCAGGTAGAATGTCCTCCATGTGATACAGACTAAACTGCATCCAGTTGGCTCCCTGCACCCAATACACTCCTCCTGTATGTGCTGGCAGGCCTTGAGCTCTCCCATATTCCACTGCTGTCTCTTGCCAAATGCCTGGCTCATATACCACACCCTTGGCATCACGGTACAAAACACAACACTGGCATGCTGTTAAGCAATCTACTTGCTATTAGTAATTGATTTCTTTAATTTTCTTAAGATTTCACGGGAACTAAGGGCAGAGGACAGACACAGTTGTGGGATCTGTGGAGATCAAGGCCTTGTGTTTCATTTAAAGAGACGTCAAGACCCACATGCTGCTCATGTAGTCTCTTGGCAGCAATATAAGGATTAAGCAATTCTACTTTAAATCTTTAAAACAGGAGCCTTCCTGAAAGCCGGGCTTTGGTATTCCTCAGTGCAAGTAACTTCACTGTGTTCTCAGATTGACATGAGGGGCTGCAAGGAGATCTGTTTCCTCTCCAAATGCACAATGTGCAGGAACGGTGTTGGCTTTGTCACAGACCACAGGGAGGGAATCCCCATCAGTGGGGTTGCCCTCATGACCAGAAAAACTTGCTCAAAGATTTTCATCAAATGTTCCCAACCCCTAGACTTTGAGGATCCCAGCTGTAGCTGTAGATTGTGCAGGTTATGCAATGTGCCATGCATACCACCCACCTGCTGGGCAGCATGGTACCAGCATCCAGCTGCTCCCTGAATTCTCCTCTGTGTGTCTCACTTTGCTCTTGCAGCTTGATTTTGGGGACATGCACTTCACTCCTGCAGCCCTCTCTAGGAGATATGCACTTTGGGCTTGAAGCTCACTGTTGGAGAGTTGTCTCTGTCCCACAGCTCATCCTTGGTCCTACGGACATTCACTCTGCGGGAGCCACAGTATCCTTGTTTTGGCTGGCATAGTTAATTTTCTTCCTAGTGGCTGGTACAGGGATGTGTTTTCAATTTAGGATGAGAATGCTGTTGACAACACCCTGATGTTTTAGTTGTTGTTGGTAGTGCATACCCAAAATCAAGGGCTTTTCAACTTCCCTTGCCCTGCCAGTGAGGAGCTGCACAAGAAGCTCAAAGGGAGCATAGCCAGGACAGCTGTCCCAGACCGACCAAGGTATGTTCCATTCCATAGGATGTCGTGTTCATTACATAAACTGTGGGGAGTTGGCTGGAAGCTGCCTGGGAATGGTCTGGGCGTTGGACAGGGGTCGTGAGCAATTTTAGTGTACATCACTTTTCTTCCTTTGGGTTTATTTATAGCTCTTTTTGTTCTCTCCCTTTTCATTACTATTATTATGATTTTAAAATTATTATCATCATCATCATCATCATCTTTTTCTTTCAATTATGAACAAAAGTGTTCTTTTTCTCAAAATAAGAACAAAACTGTTCTTATCTCACCTAACAGGTTTTCCTTTTTTTCCTGATTCTCTTCCTCATCCCAGTGGGCAGGGAGAGCAGTGAGCAAGTGGCTGTGTAGTCCTTAGTTGCCAGGTGGGGTTAAACTATGACACACAGTAAGAAGGAGAGGGACAGTGTGGGCCTTGTTTGAGGTGATGTGCAGAGTGGCATCCTGACCTCAGGGAATCTGTTCTAGAAGAGGGCACTGGCTTGTCCTTTGTAGACAGGATATATTTTCCCAGTAGGATCTGTGATGCAGACTAGCCCATGTAGCTGGTTGTGGTACCCATGACTCTGCAGGGCCTGCCAGCCTCCAAGGGGCGATTCCCTGGTCTGTTGAGATGGGGACCCAGTGAGGTGCTGTAGTTAAAGGGCTGGCAGATAGCCTTGTAAAGACCTCACCAATCTGAACCTCCCTGTGACTGCTGTCTCCCTGGTCCAAAGTCTCCTCTCCATGACTGGAAGAAGGGATGGTGGATGAGGTCAGTGTTCAGAAGGATGTAAATGTGTAGGCACATGTCTGTTGCAGAATAGCCTTGGAAGGCTGTGGAGCATGGTGAGTGCACAGGCATGGGAGGCCGAGGAAGCCTGGGGAGGTGGGCCATGGGCTGACATGCTCCTGTTCATCTTTTCTGTGGATGCAAATCATCTGCCCAAAAGGACCCTTGCTGTGAGCAGCGGGAAATTGAGCCAGTTTGCACTGTTTGACCCTGGGCCCAAGGTTGTTCTTGGGTTCCAACAGCAAAGCGTATGTAAAAGTAGACAGAGTCACTATGGGTGGAGTTAATTGAAGATTAACACAAACATCTGGTTTTATAGCTCTTTTTATAGTCAGTGAAGTGCTAATAAATGTAAGCCACAGGGTTCGAGCATGTTACGTTTTTCCGTGATGTGGAATGAATTGTGTTCTGAGCTCTGTTGACTCTTATCTGCCGTACCAGTAATGGGGGCCTGGGCAACTACCCCAGTGAGTGACTACAAAGCAGGCAGGGTGAGGTGGATTCCACTATGAGTGCCCACAAGGCCAACGAGAACCATCAGCTGGGCAGAGGAGAGTTTCATGGAGGGACAGACAGAGCGAGCTGGGACCTGCCTGTTCGCTGGCTGCTGGGCATGCAGGTGTTCACAGGTGTGTCTGCAGCTCCAGCATAGCACAGACTGCCCTTTGCTGCCAAGAGACCCGGGTAAAAACTGTGGGGACAGAGGAGATACTGTGGTGGGCACTCAAATTTAAGAGAAGCTGTAAAAGGCTGAGGGTCTTGCAAGGGCACAAAGGAAGTAGATAAGAAGGTATACTGTAGCTACTGAGCTGGGGGACAGAGAGGACAGTTTCAGACCCTGGGAACCAGGCTCTCCCAGAGCAGGTGCCTCAGGGATCAGCTTGGTTGCCTTTATCCTGCAGCTGACTGTCACCATCTCTCAGAGGTTTGCTCTGCACCGGGGCAATGGCTCTGTTCCTGTGGGTTTTTCAGAAATGTACTTGTCCATTCTGAATCTATTCTTTGGCCCCTGGGTCTGTCTCTTTGGGTGAAGCCGTAAGACTGGGGTCAAAGGCTTTGTGATCTCTTTGGTTTTCACAAGTGTAACTTGTATTTAAAAATAATTTAAAAAGTCAGGAGATGGCCTGTGTATAACAAGCTCCATTCTCCCAAGGGAGATTGACATTAATTTCTCACTACTTCCAGAACTGTTTGGTTCTGTGAAATGGTTTTTTTCTTTCAGTTTCAACATTTTTCTGGTCTCTTCCTGTTGCTGAGTTAGCTTGAGGTGGGTTTTGCAGGTAAGCTCTATTTCTACACCAAGAGGAATGGCTGAAGCTTGACCGATGTGTTCAGTTCCATCATGAACTTCCAGGAAGCCTTTTCACAGGTGCTGGTGAAAAAAAACCTGTCTGGTTTGCTGGAGTGGAAGGATAAAATGATTCTTGCAAAATATTATTTCATCTTCTTTTGTTTAGGGACTGAAATGCAGGTACTGGGCAGAAATAGAGTGTGATTCTACGGTTGTTGATCCCAGTGCAGTGAACTGTTTTGAGCAAGGTCTACCAGAGGAAAGTTTGCCTCTGGTTGTTAGTTTCAGGAAGTTAACAAGATGCTTTAGTTAGTTTTAAGAGGCTTTCAAGATAGTCCTGAAGACCATCCTCATTTATTTGATGGCACCAGTTATAAAAAAAACAAACTGGTGGTGTAATGTCTGTGTGTGTACATGTGTTTGTTTTGCAGCTGGAACAGTTTTCACTACCAGAAAACAGCCATGTCCTGCCCTGCACAGTCAGAGTTGTGTGCTTACCAGGAACTATCTTCTGGACCTTCCCAAAAAAGGACATTTCCAGCATTAATGTGAGTGTGGGTGGAAGAGAAAGCAGCAAGTGAGGTTTCTTGTGCCTACAAAAGGCTTTTTAAGATAAGGTGGGTCACATTTCCCACACTTCTATTCTGCATGTGTTTTCAGCTTTCACTGCACAAACCTGGATGCACTGGTGGTGGATGCCACCCTTGTGGGTCCTGTTCACAATCAGTGAGTACTGGCTGGAACTGGTGTTAGAACATGAGTACAGAAAAAAGGAGGAAGCCCTTTGGTTTCCTTTTTCTTCGGGAAGCTTTGATGTTCACCTCAAATTCAGGTCAGCCTCATGAGACAGTGTATGATATAAGCTGTGATGTCTAGCACTCTGGAACACATAACATCTAGAACAATTCTCCAGAAAGCTTTGCCTGCTCCTTGATCAGGCAGAGGACCTCAGGTTCCCAGGACTTCTGACTTCTGGTGAAGTCCTGGGAATTCCTAAAGCTGGTGTGACTCCCCCTTCTTCTCCACCCCTGTATTTTGTGCTCCATGGGAGCTTCATTATCACATATTGTCAACCTGTCCACGTTTGGATCTGTTTCCTTATGAGCAGTGAATTAAAGGCTCCAATTTTATGTAAGAGCAACTGGAGGTGTTGTGAATGCTTGCAGTCAAAACACAGCAGAGCAACCTGTGCTCAAGGAAGCTTTATAGATCAGAATTAGGATGAAACAGATGATACAGTAAAGTTATGTTTTTTAGGAGCAGACCTGTGTGTGGCCCTGCTTGCCCAGACCCCTCTCCCCTCTTTAGGATAACTATTATTAGCACGGGGCCTGGCCAGCCCAAACTCAAATGGTGTGTGGGTCTGTTTGGTTACTGCAGGGCTATTTGGTAACTCTGGGTGAATGCCCTTAAATAATCCTGCTGGCACTGGGTGTTGGGGAGCTTGAGACTTTAGAAATTTTTGGGTCAAATTTACTCTTGTTAAATAAACAGTAAGTATTGATTAGATCATATGACAGACCAGCAGAGCACTCTTTTAAGTACCGCAGCTCACCGGAGTTAATTTTTATGTGTTTATGTACTCAGAATCCCTTGAAACAGTTGCTTTGGGGAAAGATGTGCCAAGTCTTTTCCTCGTGCAACTCTATGTAATTTATGCACATGGCCCTGTGCACACAGATAGAAGGATTTTTGAGGCTGCTCAAAGGATTTGGATGCTCAGTTTGTTTGTTTTAGTTGGAGACTTGAATCCCTTAGGCAGATTTGAAAATCTCAGCCATAATTCTTTGCTTATTTTAGTACGTTGGAGTAAGACCTTTTCGCTGTTAAAATAATTTTAAGTGCTCCTTTCTTGCTGCCATACAATAAAAATGTGTTTAAGTGGAATTTTAAGAAGCATTTGTTTTTCTAGACATACTAGTTTATTTTACTCATTTACAGTTTTGTTTACTGAGGAAGCTCTTAAGTCACAGTCTGTCTATACCTTGTACGAGTAGAGTAGCAAGGAGCTTGTCAGGACTAAAGCTACATATTTAAGAAGGCCTCTTATTGTGATTATTTGTACAGCTTAAATGTCCTGGAAAAGTTTTCTCATCTTAAATCTCTCAGCGGCACAGTTACGTATCTGGCCTCGAATGTGTGTCAGCAGAACACCACACGGCCCTGCCAAGTGCAACACCCGCACACGCTCAGGTATTGGTTTGCGGCGGTGGGAAAAAAGCGAGGAGTGAAATCTGTAAACAGAGCGGAGTAGGTGAAAGGCTGCAGGGCCGCGGTGCTCTGTTTACGTGCGTCCCGAGCGGGAAGCTCTCATGTTGCACAGGCAGTTTTGTCCGGGCAGGAAGAGGAAAGCACAGCCTGTCTCGTTTTTGCTTCCCAAGGCGGTTTGTTGCGCCACTCTCCATGTGTGAGTGCGGGAAGCCTGGAGGAGCTGCAGCCGTGGGTGTTCCGTCCCAGCGCCCTCCCAGCTGCTCTGCTGTGAGTAAACCATCGACCTCCACCGTGGGGAAGGCCACTGTGGGTAGTGGAAGCGGCTCTGGTCAGGTGGACACTTGCACTGTTAGCAGGGCTACCCAGCACAGTTCTGGGCTGCACAGGGTCCGTGTTGCCTTTCTGAGCTGCCTGAGTGATGGGAGGAGGTGAGCTGATGCACTACCTTGTGCTGGAGCAGGCCTAAGTGTGGGGAAAACAAGCCCATCCTCAGACCTGATTGGATCGCATTGCCACTCTTTAGGGTTTGACTTCTGGTTTAGGGTGACATTTTCCAGTTTCATTCCCACCAAGGAGAGGATTTCCTTGGGAATAATATGCTGAAATAAAGAGAACTTGGGAATTTGCTTATTCTCAGAGTGAGCAAGGGACTGACTGTGCTTTAGGCACATACAAAGGTAGATGATGAAAAGTTTTAGACAGGTTTTTGAACATTACCTGGCATTACTTTTGTGTGTTGAAATGCCATGGACTTCAGATTTTGTTTTGCTTGCAAGTGCTGGAAATGGTGCAGATGTTTTGTTAGAGAAAATACTCACTTGTCCCCAGCAGTTTATTGAAGGTTCTTCCCCCACCATTTCCTCTTGGCTTCAAAAACGAGAGACAACAGGTCAGACTCTGAGCTCTGGAAGGAGTGCTTGCCCTGCAGCTGTCCCTGTAACCAAAGGAGCTGAGTACTCACAAGAACCACCAGCACCTTCTCCTGCACTCCTTTTTGGTTCTTTAATTGTAGCCAGGCACATGGCCCCAAGTCACACTCAGCAGAGGAGCCTATGGCTGTCCCGGTTATCTGTGGTCCCTGCTGTGGGTGTAAGCAGGGCAGGGCTTGCACTGCCAGGCTGAGGACATGCTCCCATTGCATGCTCACAGACATGCTCTGGTTTGACTTTGGTTGAACAGAAGTGGCCACGGAGCAGCCTGGAGGCATCAGTCCCTTCCCCAGGGCCCCTGCTCCTTCTGTGGCCCACTGCAAGAGCAGCCCTGCATTCTGCTGGAGGCACGGGAGTGTCCAGCAGCTCCACTGTAAGTGGGAGAACCCTGAGACTAGCTCAGTTGGTTAGAACAAGGTGCTAATAATGCCAAGGTGGAGGGTTCAATTCCTATATGGGCCATTCACTTAAGAGCTGGACTCAATGATCCTTGCGAGTCCCTTCCAACTTGGGAATATTCTGTGATACTGTGATACTGTCTCTGCTGTGGGCTGAAAGCTCATGGCTGCATCTGTCATCCTGCAGAAGCACTGGCAGGCATGGTTACGCTTGCCAGCTCTGGAGGGGCCTGAAGGATGTTGAGGAACACATCTAGTGCCAGTAGCTGGGTGTGCAAGCTGCTCCTTGTGCCCTGGGTGGGGGTAAATTGCTCACAGGAGTTGAGCCATGAATGGGCGCTGACCCTTTCCCTGCACAGGGACCTGTGGCGCCAGCCGGGCAGGGGGTGGACAGAGAGCCAGAGACTCCAAAGGGCCCAATGAACAACAAGAGCCCAGAACAAATATCATCATTGGACCAAGAGGTGTGTGCAAGGCACGTGAACAGGGGGTGGGTAGACTGTGAGGGTAGAAAAGCCCAGGGATCTCTTTGCTAGGGGTCCCTCCCCACAGATACCATCCTAGGCTGTTGTTGCTGTACCATGATTAAGATGCTTAAAGGAACCAGATGTTTGAGATTCTGTTACGAGAAACCCAGGGTCCAGACAGAGACTGTGTGAGAGTGGTGTGTGTGGGGAATCAAGTGGGGTACCCGTCATCTCACTGGAGCCACTCACTGCAAAGGGCCTTCAGTTTCAGCAGTTGAAGTGTCCCAAAGCCCAGCATTGTGTGTGTTTAAAACACAGGTGCAGATAGAGAGCTTTCAAGACAACGTGTTTTAAGGTGAAGTTGCTACAGTATGAGACAAACCCCGGAAGCTTGAAGGCACAACATTAGTCTGAGTTTGTAAGTAATCACTGGAAAGGCAAAAGAAGCTCACAGATAGAAATAAAATGTGATCATATGGGAACAGGCAGGTGGAGCGAGCCCAGCTGTGCCCTCTCCATGCCCAGGGCAGCATGCCAGGCAGACAGGCTGTCCATGGCACAGGGAGCCTGCACCGGCTCCTGGGAAACCTGGTGCTGCTGGTGGGGAAGGTGCCGTAATGAACTGCGGGAGGCTATGGTGTGACAGGGTACTCCACTGGCACCACATCCCCTCTCTCCTCTCCCTGCTGTCCCTGTCGTGCTGAGTGGTCTCCTGCTGTGCCCTGGCAGGTGCATGGCTCTGGCTGGCGGGTGTGGAGGACACGGGTGCCTGGATGGCCAGGCTGCCTGGCTGTGGCTGCGGTGCTGGGCCCTGGCGTGTGGCTGTGTGAATTCCTGCACTGTCTCATCCGGGGGGCTTTAGTCCTCAGTGAGTGCACATTGGGGCCCTTGGCACATGAGACAGAGGTACCTCTTCTGAGACTTCCCTAGCTCTGGCATCCTCCAGGCACAGGGGGCAGGACTTTGTTCCTGTTCAAGCTGTGGTTGCCAGTGACTGCTTGGGCCAGGAGAAGCTTTGTATGGCTGTGCAGGGCTGGTGCCCAGAGCCACAGCCCTATGTACCTGCCCCCAGCAGATTGGCACCAGCAGGTCGCGTCCTGAGCACTGAGGTCTGGAGCCAGACCTATGTGTAAGCAGTGGGCTGCAGGGCTTTATGTGCCTGCCCTTTCGATTCTGGGCTGCAGGTGACTTGTCTTGACTTGCTAACAGCCTTGTTTGAGGTTTGAAATGGCTGAAGCCCACAGGAATGCCTGAGCAGGTGTCGTCCTTCAAGGCCTTAGGCTCAGTGGACAGCAGCTGCATCCTAACCATGCAGGCAGAGCAGCAGCAGCCCATGGAGGTAGGTGTGTGTCATAGGCACAGCAGGGCTGGGGCTGTGGGCTGCCTGCCACCACTGGAAAGAGGCTACAGCCCTTTGGCAGGACCGGCAGTGGGAGAGCCCCTGCTCCAGGGAGATTGCAAAATGGATTTGGCAGAAGCAGAAGCACAGCGTGCTAAATGCGCTAAGTTAAACCAGCTTTGCTCTGTGGATTGTTGTTTTTTTTTTTCCACAAGCCACCAAACAAAATGCTGCTTTGAGGGCTGAGCTGAAGCTGGGAATCCCTCTTCTATTCCTGTCTTTCTCCAGCCTGTGGCAGCCCAGGGACCCCTGACTTGTTGGTCCCCCTTGCAGGATCCCACATGGCCCCCACAGCCACTGCAGCAGCACTGTGGAAAAATTCATTGTGTCTTCATAGACCTTGGCTCGATGGTCCCAAGGGATGAGACTGCCAGGGCAGCAGTGTCCTGACACCCTGGAGCCTGAGGGGCTCTCCCTGTGGGGCTGTCTATGTAGTGGGAATTCCCTAAAGCCACCTGGAGGGTGTTTTAAAAGCAAACATTGCAAAGCTGGTCGTCCTCTAGCTAGCGGGGGAAAAAAGAATACCCTGGAAATCTATTCTGGTCTTGCGTGCGTCTCAAGTGGAAAATTTCAGCTGGGCTGACTTGTGCTGGCGGGGTTAAGGGAGGTGAGTGCCGGCTCCGCTGGCGCTGCAGCAGGGAGGGCCGGCCGGCTCCGCAGGCATCCGTGCCTGCCACGCGGGCGGGGCTGGGGCTGGCGGCGGCTCCGGGGGGAGAGAGGAAACCTGAACTCGGGAGCGCTGGGGGTGCCCAGCCTTCAAGCAGCGTGGCAGCTGCCGTCGCTCTTACGCCTCCCAGTCCCCAGCTATCCGGCGGTCTGTCCGTCTTGTCCCCCGTCCGCCAGCTGCAGTCACTCCTCTCGGTGCAGCCCGCGGAGAGGATGTAGCAGCAGGAATGTTGGGTGCGGTGGCTGGCGGGGCCAATCCGGTCCTGCAGGAATATCATGAACCGTGTCACCAGCCCTGCTGACGGCACAGGCCTTGAGCACCGGCCTTGAAACCGTGCCAGGGCAGCTCACCTCGGGCCAGGGACTGCGGCGTGGAGCCGGCGGGAGCGAGCGCCTCGGGGTCAGGCACAGCTGGAGAAGGAGGTGGCTCCTCAGCCTTCCCGTCAGTGCCGGTGTCCCAGGGACATGCGCTTTGGGACTGAGAGCTGGCTGGGAACTTGCTGTTGAGGCGTTTGTTGTTGGCAAATACTAGTAATTTTTTGAAATTGAAACTTTTAATGGGAATGTTCATGTGGGGGGGGGATCGAGTCCCCTGGCCTATGTCCCAGAGTCTGTCTCCCACCTCTGCCCTCCGGCTGGTACTAGAATGGGTAGGTCAGTCCCCATCCCCATGTGGAACAGGAAGGTTTAGGATTTCCAGACAGCTCAAAGAGGAATGGCTTTTCCAGCCAGTCCTGCTCATATCACATGCTAACAAAGCACCAGCAGCACTCAGCCAGGGTGATGGCACAGCTCAAACTGGAAGGAGGGTTTGTGATCTGGTGTCACAGGATCACAAGATAATTCAGTGGGAATGGGGCCCCGGGAGGCCTCCGGTCCAGCCACTGGCTCTAGGCAGGTTCAGCCATTAGGTCAGACCGGGCTGCCCAGGTCTTCATCCCGTCGGGACTGGAAAAACCTGCGGGAAAGGATCCCGACAGCCTGTCTGGGCAGCCCCTGGCACTGCCTAACGCATCCAGACGGCTTCCCCCGTCTGCATTTCCAGGAGCGCGTTAGGCGGTGACGTGGCGGCTCGGGCCGTGTCCCTTGGGGCCGTGACTCCCCGCGCTCCCCTCGCCGGGACACGGGACCGGCCGGGACGCGGCGCCGGGATGGGGCGCGCAGGGGAGCGGAGAGCGGGGCAGGGCTTCCCCTCCGCCCCCGCCGCAGCCGCCCCGGGCGGCCGCTGGAGCTCCCTGCTGGCGCCGCCGGAGCGGGGCCGAGGCAGCTTCGCGGCTTGCAAGCAGCAATACCCGCGGTGGAGCTCACTCAGTATTCCTATTCCTGTTGTTCCAATGGGGAATTATTGGGAGGAGGGTGTCAGACCACAGTGCTGCAGCCCATCACTTCTGCTCTCACAAAACGCTGCTGCCCGGCACAGCCCTCTGCCGCCTCTGCATTCCCGAACTGGCTGCAGCGAGCGAGGGATGTGACCTGTACTGCACAGCTCCTACCTTCACAGCAGGGATTTCCCTTTGAGAGGTGTAATAAACTTGTGACACAAATATAGCTGAGTAGTTTTCTTATTGGGGTGAAGAAGGGGCATGGTCAGAGGCTGTGCAGTTGAGCAAAATACTACAATCAGGATCTAAAATCACGCAGGTAACTCAGTAAATCAAATTCTTGAGCCTGACATAGTTTTCCCTCCCATTTTTGACTGATACCAAGTAGCTGCCCTAGCTGACATTGTACATGTGTTATTACATGATGCACACCACAGTGTAGCCTGCACTACTGCCCACTGCAGCATTTCAACCAGAGAACATTAACAGAAAGTATATTCAACTGAACTTATAGGAAGCAGCAGATCAGATTGAAGGGGGTGGGGACCAGCTCTGGCTGCCACATCCCAGTTCAGGCTGGCTTTGCCCTAAAAAGCCAACAGGGTAATCCTATTAATGCCCCTAATTCAGCTCAGAGACCATGCAGCTGCAAAAAGCTGAAAATGTAAAGTGAGAGAAAGCTTGTTACTCAAAGCATAACAGGGCCTGTAATAGGGTAGGTCCCCACCATTCTGACCCGTTGAGCAGAAAGGCTTTTAGGGAACAGCCCTGGATTAAAGAGCTTCACCTGCTTTTCCTGGGCAGCCCCAGTGCCACAGACCTCTCCAACTGCCCTCAGCAGCATATCCTGTGGGGCAGGGGCTGCTGGCAGTATGGATCATGCTTTTCCCCTAAACCTCAGGGCAAGTACTTGATGCACACAACGCTCATGTTGTGTGCTAAGCCATAAATAGTAGTAAACTGTTGTAGTGAATTACATGCCACTAATTCCTTCAAAGTTTGATAAAGGGAGGAAATAAGAGCTCAGAAAAGCTAGAAGCCTGCAGTCAGTGCAGTGCTTCCAGCACAAGGAAAAATTAAATGTGTGATGTCTAATACCTTTCTGCAGCACACATGGCAGTCACAGAAACAATTTTTTCCTTTAGTTATGATCAGGCCAGGTAAACTATCTTTGGCACACAGCCTGTTTCTGCTCCTGGCTCCTTGCAGCCAGCACCCATGGTGGCTAGAGCACCACAGCCCCCCTCCTTTGGGCAGCACCTCCCAGCCTTGCTTGGCATCCAGGCTGCTCCTTGGGGCTGCATTTGCTTTCCAGCTGTTGTCCAAAGCCTTGGCAAAGCCCCAAGAGCATCTCCCCTCCTCACAGAAGAGGAGACTCAAGGCATAGTCCCTGGTCAGCAAGATCAACTGGACCAGAGCCCGGGCACTTACCTAGCTATCAAGGATTAAAAGGTTGTTTCTTTCCTCACAAGGTAAGTTTTGAGTTGTTTTTTTTTAAAAAAAGCAGGCTTCAAATCTAAAACATACTAATAGACATCGCCACCCAAAAAAACCAACACCACCACCAACAAAAAAGCAGAATGAAGAGTACATAGGAAGTGGCAACACATCCAGTGGTGGATCCAGGGCACCCACTTTTATTCTGATCCAAATGCAAGCCAGCTGTGCAACTGCTCAGGCACAACAAAAAGCTGGAACCATTTTCCCGTTCCTGAGGAAGTAACTGGCACCAGCAGTGCCACCAGTCTGGGGCCACAACCCTGGATCTTCCTTGGGAAACAACGCAGGCTGAAGGGCTGTTTCAGAGAAGCTTTCAGGGCAAAGCAGCTGGGGGCTGTTTGCCATGCACAACCAGCAACAGCAACAGGAGGGGCTGCAGCTGTCTAGGGAGCACAACAGAGCTACATTAGTTCCAAGTACTACATAGAAATCATCCAGCTTTCATATTTTGTATAAATTCTGAACTGCAGTTACAATATGAACAGTAGCACTTAGCAAATCAAACTGAAATACATACTATGTTCAGACTCCAGGTTGGCTTTAATGGCAAACTGTCTTCAAGTACAGCGAGTATTTCTGCTCTGACCACCACATCATTTAGAAACTTTTTTCAACTGATCTGTAAGTTAACATAAAGTAACTCTCCTTAAGACTGCATGACAGAATTCTGTAGAGTTCTCATCTCAGGCAACTCTAACTTGTATTTAGTTGAAAACCATGCAGCAGTCTGTCTTGTCTAGAGAAAAACCTCAACAGGTAGACTGCAGTCCATACCACTTCTTGGCACACAGGACAGTTAGCAACCTCAGGTTAAAAACAAACAGAAAACCAACCCAAAGCACAGGTTTCCCACTGTCGTTATTTACTCCCTTTCCTACTTCCACGTTTAATTACAGTAATAAATATTTCTTAGACTGCATCTTCAAAAACATAAGCTAGTTTGTACATCTTAGGTGGCCTGTAGAACTGTTCTCAGAAGTCCAAATTGAGAATTTTCTTTACTTTCAAGTTCATCAAGTTTTATACAAATCTTTTTAACAGAAGTTAAAATTTCCTACCAGCTGGTACTTGTGTAAAATACACTTGCAACCCAAGGGCAGAAATTTTTCCTCCAACTCAAGGGTTTTAAAAAGTCTGACTGTAGGATCCAGACCTCAGCGCACCATTTCTGACAACCCTTCTCTTTCCCCCAGTTTTCAAGAAGGGAAAGTTAAAATAAGAAAGTAAGGACCTTGAAGAAATCAAGAGGCTCCAGTAACACAATACAGAAATTATGACCAGTTCATTACTCGATGCAGTTGGCACATGTACTTGCAGCAGTCTGTTCCACCTTTACATCGTGGATATATCTAAATGAAATGCAGTGCAAGAAAGCATTGAGGTTTCTGAAGACTTGTGCAGCCATTCCCTTAGGAGTCAGCACTATACAGAACTAGCTGAAGTTGAAAGTTAAGATTTTTCAAATAAACACCATTAAAAAAAGGAGCCAAAGGTTCTGTGACAACGTGCAGAGTTGGACTAGCCCATGCTGACTCAGGGCACTGCATGCACACGAGCTAAGAGACTAAACCTCTTCTGTGTACACCCATGCCTAGTGCAGGTTTGCTGTTTGGTGTTAAGAACTGAATCTAAGGTCATGCTCTAAAAACACCACAGATTGCATTTTAGCCTTCCAGCAACTTACATGACTTTCACCTCATACAGATTTATCAATATCTCAAAATTTTTACTGTTTAACACAAAAGAGAAAAGGCTTCTCAAAGCAATCATGTATACATCTATTTTATAGCTACCTGCCTAGTCCCTCCCAAAGTTAGCCTGAAAAACAGTAAAATCTACATGAAGTTTTATTGCAATCATACAAGGGATACATCAAGGGTCAAATACAACAAATACTATGATGCAATTTTACATTTATTAAACTACAGTTCAAAGCACAAATTTACACATTCTAAATACACTAAAACATCTAATGAAGTCACACTGGTCTCCCACTGACATTTGATATATCCGGGCGAAAGACAATAACTTTACAAGACTTTTCTAACAGGAATCCTTAGTATAAAAACTGTGTACTTGTATGTAAACTGTTGAAGAACCCAAGTGATGGGTTTCCATCTCCACTAAGTCATCCATTTTGTTGCATATTTAACGCTCAGGTGTTGAATGAACTGGATTTTAAATTTGGACGCCATTATCTAACCCTCCCACCCCCCACTGAATTGTAGCTGTAGCTTGTTTTGCCTGGTCCCCATTAGCTATCAGTATTTTTTCAAGTTTTGAAGAGAATCAATTGAATTCAAGATTGTTCCATTTCTTCCACACTGGAATGTTGACCAGACAAACTACAGACTTGCAACTGCAGGTCTAAATGAAGCGTTAATGCCTGTTTAAGCTGCAGTGGAAAAGCGCTCTTCCGGGCTCAGCTGAATGCAAGAAGGCACAAAGAAGAAGTTCTTCATCAATGTGTCTGAAGCAATTCCAGCATCTTGCATCTCATCCCTGCAGCAGAAAAGGTTGAGAGTTGTAATAACGTATTTTCAGGTACAACTTCACATCAGAAACCAGCCTCAATACAGCACGTGAAGCCAAGAGCCCCTGCATGGCTTGGCCCCGGCCTTGGCAGGAGGGAGACCAGCTGTGCCAGTGCTTGGCAGACACAGAGATGCCCCCACCCTCCACGGGCACAGCACAGGGCCCTGCCTACCTCGGCACAGAACAGGTTACCACACTCACCAGCACCACAATAGCATTACTGCCCTTCCTGCCTGCAGCGACGGTGCCAATCAATATCATACACAAGCTGCAGTTACTGGTGCTAGGAAAGCTCAAAGGTTGATGTCAAACAGGAAAGGCTTTACAGCTACCACTGCACTCACAGGTGAGATTAGGTATTCTGCTTTCCTTTTTCATCCTTAAAGCAAAGTAGGTTTTATCACAGCTCTCAGTTCGGTCTTGAGAAAGTCAGAAAATAGAGACAAAAAATCCACAAACTAAAAAGGCACAGTCTTGCATTTTCCTATATTTGCCATTGAATGTAATTTATATTTGGCTGTAAGTATAGACTCCTGAAGGAAGCAAAAGCAATCCTGACACTACCAAGACAGTTTTCTTACCAGTCACTGAAAGACATCATGTAGTAAATCAGTGGCCTCTGATAGTCATTAAAGGCAGACTGTTCACCTAAGGTACCAGAACCCATGTTATCAAAGATCAGCCAATCTCCAACGCTCAACTCAGGAAGAAGACAGTTTTCCACAATTTGATCAAGCTCATCACAGGATGGACCCCAAAGGCTGCTTGCAAAGAGAGGCTCATCATCCTTGTATTTCTGTATGGAAATGATCAAAGTAATTCAGACTTCAGTTTATTAAATCAGAAAATTTTCAAATATACAGGATAATTTAGTAAGTAATATGTAATTATATATGTACAAAGTATTACATATATATTAATTAGACAAGAATAAGAATTATCTCTGAAGAATATGGAAAGACTCACCTTGTGAACCTCTGGAATAGTATTCAGTTTCTCAGACAATTTACTCGCAAAAGAACCATAAACACCATCATTTATGTAATATGTAAATACTGGTTCATCATCATTCCTGGTTTGCTCCACTGGAAGTAAAAAAAGAAGTTGTCTTGCATGCATGTTTTGTCATAAGTAGTCCTTTTGCAATCTAACTTAAGCCAGCTGCTTTCTCCTGACAAGGGGTTCCATATACACTAGAATGGGAGAATTACAAGTATAATAATCTGTATGAGACCAGATTATAAATTCAGTTATAACTTGAAATGTGAGGCTTAATAAAATTAATACTTTCAGTAATAATCAGTGCTAAGAATACAAGTCCAGACAAGCGGCTCGCTTGGTGACATGGGTTTTATGTTCTTCTGATACACAACCTTCTAACACACCACCTGTGAAACCCAATAGAGGTTTAATCACTGAGAAGCCAAACCCAGTAAGAACACAAAGTACCACCACATAAAAGGAACAGTGAGATACACAGATAACATACGGTCAGAACCTGGAAGGCAGAAGAATAAGGGAATGCATTAAATATATGGTGAGACAAACTAGTCTATCCCAACTAACAGTGGGCAGTTACATGTACTGATTCATAACAAAATATAAATCCAACCCTTACCTCCAGAAGGAAGAAGTTTATCATACTCAATAGTCTTCTTTGCAATGATGTTCACTGCCAGAGTAAATGCAGATGAAACATAGTAACATCCAGGCTCTGCAATCACATTAACACCAGATTCCTTAGGAAAGTAGACATCCAGCAACGGCCTGATGACATGATTAACCTAGGAAATTGAAGTCAGAGGTAAGACCAACAAACTCAGCTTATGGATATATCAGATACACAACCACGTTCAGTCAGCACACCAAATACTTACTCTGGTCCTCTATTCCCTGAGAAGTGCCTTTACTGGAGGTCCACAATTAACAAAAAAGATTTAAGAAAACTGGTCATTCTGCTAAACACTGAAGATTGAGAGAGTCTGAGTACTGCAGTCCCTCCTCCCCACCAAAGGTCAAGCTGTGGTACACTCAAGACTGCAGCAGTAATTTCAACGTCTGTCCAGCACAAGGGTTAATGTAAAATTACACGTGAACCCAGAACAAGAAGGAAGGGGTCTTTTTGTGATCAGTTCCAAATAGTGTGACATTAGAAACAGAATTCATTATCTAATACTGATGCTCATATCTTAAGTCAGATATTGGAAAATAGCAGGTACTTTAGACAAGCAACAGAACTGTGAGAGCTAAGAAAGAAAAGCCCTGTTTGCTGTTAGTAACTTCTCACTGCATCACTTCCACTGTCCTGCTTTCAAGGAGTTTGTCTTTAAGACAATATAACAGTGGAAAGAGGTTATCCTGTTTTATGTGCCACTACATACTAAAGATGGCATTTAGGCCAAATCAGAAGCTAGCCAAAGCAAAGACAAAACCAAGACCTTTAGCCTTCAGTTCTAAAGCAAAATACCAGAAGTTTTCATCCAGTAGAAACAGGGTTTATGGTCTAAAGCATGCTAAGCTACCCTGGTCCAAACCATGCAACAGTCACCAGTTGAACAACCACAGTCAGCTGCCAAAAAACTTTAATCACTACTGCTAAGGTTGCTTTGGATAGTAACCTAATCTCTAACATGCTTAAATCAGCATTAACCCAGTGTGAACAGGATTAAAAGAAACAATCACCTCCAAGGACTGATAACACTATCCATGATAAAGAATACAAACCTAACTATTTGGATCTTATGAATTACAGTCTAACATGGAGTTTAGACTAGGTTTCAGCTATCAATGTTAGTTGCAGTTTGAAGGTAAACACTTCAAAATTAAGAGTTTCAACTTACAAAACATTACATACCTCTTCCAGCTGAAGTTCTGAGCCTGTGAAGCCCCCACCAATATCCAGCATGTTCATCTTAAAGCCAAATTCTTCCTAAAATGCATAAGCAGAATGTAAGTACATCAACAGCTAACTGCAAAAATATTTGTTGCTCCTTACTGTGGTTGTTTTCTATGTATTTATACTTTTGAACATATTTAGCAGAGTATGTCTAGTGAAGGAGTAAGGGCGTAGTACAACTCCATTAAACCTTATAGCAACAGCATTGGGATGTCAGGAGTGGCTGGTTACACAATTCTCCGCAAGTCCCACAGCAACATCAACTCCCGTCTTGTGGCTTTTGTCATATTCAGACAGTATTTGCTGAACAGGGGGTGCATTCTGACAAAAGACAGTTTTAGGAATTTACAAATTACATGACAAGACTGCTACACTGGATTTGCACAAAGATCAGCAAGATCCTCAATTTTATTGTCCCCATCCATGCATTACCAGTCACAGCTAATGCACTGACTGCACTAATAGGAGTAAAAAGACTCAGTCTTCTCTGTTCAGTTTACAAGCTTCTCATACCACAACAAATGCCAACATACAATTGTTCAATATTTTAGGCTAGCAAAAATGTCAGCTACATATTTGCAAGACAGATTTGAATGTCAAAAAGCCTTTACCAAAACTGGGAAACTAATTTTTTATTTGAAAATAGCACACAAGGCTACTGCCTGTCAGTGGGAAGTACTCCTTAACCTTTGTCCATAATTAGCCCATAACATTTGTTTTACCTTTACCACATCTCACAATGGAGTATTTGGTCCCTTACTACAAGTTCCATCTCCTACTATGGATTTATTTTGGAAACAATGTAGTTGTCTTGCTAATATGATTAGAAGGGATCTTCTACTGTAGCAATTGCATGTGTATAGATCTACTTACAGCCATGTCAAACACACACCGGGCATCAGATATAGCGTGAATGTACGTTTGCAGATCCTTGCAAGAGCCTGAAACATGAAATCTGAAAGAAATAAAACCACAATTAATACACTGAACCACGTAGCTTTCAGAACAAATTGTTTCACTATGTAAAACAGCAATGGAAGCAACCGATTCCCAAGTGGCTCGGAACAAGCTTGCATGATAATAGAGCAACTGTGGAAAGAATAATCTCAGGAACTATTGCCTTCTATTCCACTGGATTTGTACTTGAGAGCTGTCTCGCTCTTAATGTGTAAGAATGTCCCACAATATTCTCATCTTTAGGAAATAACATAGTTACTGAACTTTTCAGTCTTCCCTATCAAAGTGGCTAGAACTTGTTCTTCACAGTGGGTGCCGATGCTGCAGAGAAGTCCTGATGCCTCCCTGAATCCCCTCTGGTTCCATGCCCAAAGGGTTTAAGTACTGCCATAAGTAGTTAATCACTGAGTGCCAATATGCCCCACGGGCTTCCTCAAGAGGAGCATGGCTAACTGGTTCTTGACAGACACAAACAAATCCATCTGTACCACAACGCTCTCTACTCCAAGCCTACTCCTCTAAGGAATGCCATTTTGAGGCAAAGGTCACTTTTCAAACTTATTTGCACGAATCCACATGTAACTTTCACATTTCATTTAAATAAAAGGAACACATGAGAGCCATATGATTTTTGTTAAAGTTGGTTAAGGCGTTATAAGAGGCAGCACATTTTCTCAGTAGTATCCTCTAATATTTTAGTTTATATTTTTCATTTGTAATGATTATAGTATGTTTATGCTTTAATTTAACATCAATTTCAAACAGATATACATCAAAACAACTGTGGTTTAAGTCATCAAGATCTGGCTTAAACTTTTTTTTTTACTGTCTCAATAACCCACCCTATTTGTTTGGTTGCTTTCCTAAAACATTAATGACTATGTGATACATTAGTAGCTGAGGGCAGACAGAACATTGCATGTATTTTTCTTCCATACAGTAAAATATCTGTCAAAATTTCAATTAAAATACCACAGATAATTGGAAAGATCTCAGAACAGTAGGATGCATTCCTGCCATGAGCAAGTCAAAAACTTAGGTATTTTGTCTTGATATGATCAGAGTGACAGAGGACCCTAACTCTTAGAAAATCCAACCCCATGCTGATCTTATTCAAACTCTGTCCAACCTATTCCATGCTATACTAGCTCTTATCTGATAAGCTGTTTATTGCTGGAAAAATACAAATCAAGTTACCACAAATTCAAGAGTACAGACAGAGAATAGGAGAGGCTTCTAAATTCAGTTTTCGTGCTGACAGAGGATTTCTGATGTGCCATTTAAAATTGTTTTGATGTCTGTAAAAGTTACTTTGTTTAATACTAGTTTTTGTTTTTATATTAGCACTTTGCTTGCAAGCAAACTCATGATTCAAAGTTAGTTTGCTGCCTTTTATTTTTAACCCTGGAAAACAGTGTCAAAGAGGGAAAATAATTCTTTCTATTCTACATCTTGAGTACATTGTACAAACATCTGCTCAGGCAGCAGAGAACAAAGAAGTTACTCACTTGACACCAACTATTTGGACTCCCAGCTCCTTAGCACATTCCATGAGGTGCCTACAGTTCTTCAGGGTGGTGCCAAACTTCATATTCATCTCCTCATCAGCAGTAATGTCTTCTGTGGCAATGTGCAGTAAGAGCCTAAGAGAAGGGGAAGATGATTGGGGCAGTTGGTTTACATCATCAGCACATGTGAAGCCTGAAGACTGTCAGAAGTGTGTTGAGTATGTTGTCAGTACTCCAGCTCCATCGATGGATGCATCAAGGAAACCTAATAAAAACAATCCTGTACAGAGAAAAAACTAGCAATTAGGGGCTAAAACATGGAGCCAACAAGGACAGGGGATTTTGAAATGCAGCAACTAAGACTCTTGTAGCAGTAAGAGTCTGTTGAGTGCTGTAATAAAAGAGAATGTTACCTCCTAATAAAGTACAGTTCCTCATAAAACCAGTAAGACTGTAATATGATTTTTGCCCATCTCTGACCTCCTTCTTAGCCAAGAGGAGAATGTGGAGATTACCTTTAGGTCAGCCACGTATCAGATTTAGTTTAACTCAGCATCTGGAGAACACCAAGCTGACACACTGAAAGCAAACCCCAGCCATATCCCTCCACCTCCTCTTCTGGCTGAGCACATGGACTGGGGATGGGGTAGGGATGTCAGTCCATTCCCTGCCCCTTCTTCCAGGACACTGTGGAGCAGAGAGGAAGCAAATACCACCTCTTACATTCTTATGCAGTGAGACATCTTCCTCCCTCTGGTCAAAGCCTCATCCTGGGTATGTCTGGCAAACTGCAGTGCCATTGTTGACAGTTTTCTATGTTAAATTAACTCTTGAGTGACAAAAGCATGTCCACATCAAAACCTCTAGAGGTGTACCCCCAAAACTCACCAACTGCTGTCCACTAAGGCAGTCACCCCCAAAAGATCAGTTGGTTAGTCATGTGGTAAAGTGAAGTTGTCACGACACACATGCACACGTGACAGACTGCACAGAGCAGTTAACCAGGGTGGGGAGCACAAACAAGCAGCAGGAGCTCTGCAGCCAAAGTGAAATAGCTCCTTTTAAGACATGCAAAAAACAGCCACTGCAGAACACATGTTGGCCTAACAGCCGCCCGTGACTTCTGCAAGTCCTTTCCAAACGCCTTATGAGGTGTTTAAATTGCATTTTGTAAACAGCAACAAAATCCTAAGTTCTTACACTGGTTGCCCAGCAATCCTTTTTAATTTAATTTATACCATTTCATCTTGGGCAACTGTGACTATCCCCTCACTTCCTGCTTCTCCACTAGCACAGACAATTCCGTTCAAGAAACTGTAGTCTAACTATATTTTGTAAAGCATTTGGAAAAGTGTGTAGCTGTAACAAAAAAATTGTTACAAGTTAAAGAGTTTAACTTCTTGAAATGTCAAAAAAAAAAAATCAAGTCCATAATGCTATGGTTCATAACCTCACATTAAGATGAGTCAAAGCCCCTTCTTAAAGACATCCTATGTTAAATTTCATTGACTAATGGTTATGGCAACACTATAACTGAATCAAGGGACTTTTTTAGTGCAAATCACTGACAAAATGTAATTCTGACTTCTAGAAATCTAGTAGGATTCTTCTTCCTGGGTTTCAGCCAGCCAGAGCAGGGCTAGAGGGTGATATGTTTAGGGTTTTTTATTTTTAAGGAAGCATTTTCTTTTCTCAATCTTGCCTCTACTGAAGCTCTTAGGACAGCAAGAACCTTAGCAGTTAAACTTTGCCTGAAAAAACCTAAAGGTACAAAGAAATGCAACACTAAGCCCTCCTTTCTGACATCTCTTCTTCCTTTAAAAAAAAAAAATTGCCATCATTCCAGTGACTAAGACTTCGAAAGGCAGAAACATCAGCTATAAAAGGAGACCCACCCATTACCAAGTTTAGTGCAAAGTTACACAGATTTTAAGAAAGTCAGAAGGAGAATCACATCTTCCTAAATACAGTTTCCTCAGCCAAAGCATATTGGCTTCATCTATGCAAGCATAATCCAGCCCTAAGAACCACACACAGGAAGAACAAGGCTATATAGTGGCTTTGACTTTTTGAACTATGCCAAGGAAGAGAAAGAAGGAAACTCATTGTCACTTCAGCATCAACATTAAAATGACCTGAATAAGATAATTCTCATAAAGTGAGAAAAAACCCCCACTTCTGTCCAGTAAGAAATCAGACCTCTAGGAAATTTATGACAGCGAATTGCAGTTCTTTTGTAGAAATTGAGCTTCTTGTCCTTATTAAACGGGAATTTTTACAAGTATTAGACTATGGGCTCCTTGAAAAGAAGTCAAGAGTTTGTTATTTTTCTGTAGCTTATGAAACTCCTCCATTCTGCCTCCCCACTTCACAGTTTCTCTGGCTCAAGAAAAGCAGTATCCTAACTTCTCTTGCTGTGGATGTTACCACAGGTAAGGTTGTCTGAAGTCAGCTGTTAGAATCATGGAAATAAATCAACATGAAAACTAACAAAACACTAAACCCACCAGTGAATAACTGGTAAAGCACTAACAATGTAAGAGTCAGCTTTAGCACTGCCAAGGCTTTCAAATGCACTAAGTCTGCCAAGGCCAGCAGTTTACAGAAAAAAAATCTTTATCATGCATTTAGCATTCTTTGCACAGGAAGTCCTCTCCAGTATGTAAAGCACTGACAGGCTTCCATGAGGATTAAGTGCAATCACTAGCAACAGCAATATTAAATATTGAGGTAGTCTTGAACAGCCAAAACTCCCCCAAATAAACACTCTCCCCCCAAAAAACAACTAGGTGAGATGACCAGAGTCTTCAGACTCTGAATTTAGTAGAATCTTCCCAATTCTACAACTGTGGTCTCAGTTTTGGGAGAAGACACAACACTTTAATAAGGACTGTTTAGAACCAAGGGCTTTGTAAAGGATGCCAGGAATTCAGTTTCTCCAATGATATTTGTGGGAAGCTATACCCTGTTAATCACTGGAAAGCACTGTAACATTCACTTAGGCTCTGACTCCAAATTACTTAAAGGTATGGCCCACAGCCAAAGTATTCATATGTGAGGGATGTGATGTTTAATGACTGGAGTGCCTATCAGTCCAAGAGACCACAATACATTGGCAACATTAAAATTCTCATAGTTAACAACTAGAATATCAGCTTTGATCACTTCTCCACAGAAAACAGCTGAACTAATACTGAAGTTACTGAAAATAGAACTGGAATCAAATTTCTCACCGTTTTAATGGTGCAGAAATACCTGTAGGTGTATTTAATAGACTTGCAGAGAGTACCCAAACCCAAGATGGTCATTTGCTGATAGTCTCAGCCCTGACTTCTGTTTGGATATTAGTGGCTCCAAGTGAACTTCCTGAAAACTAACAATGAAGCCACAACAGAGCAGGAGGAAGATGTACTTGCAGATGATGAAATGCCAGACTTCTGAACTTTAATCACTGAAACCTTTCCATCAGGGTTGCCCTACAAGATCAGTTTCTCCCAAGATTTCTCCCAAACCAAGGGCCTTACTATTATATGAGGAAGTTGAGACCCAGTAGGGAAAGCTACAAAAAAACTACCTTCAAAGGAAACAAGGAGAGCAGAAAACCAGATACGAAGTGATTTATATTAAAGAAGCCATGTACTTGCTTGCAAATCAGGCAACCCAGAACACAGGCAAAATTAGGTCTCCCCCACATTAAAAGCAAAGCTGGAATTGACACTTACTTGGCATTTGGATGGTTACGTGAAATTTTCTTCAGCTCAATATCGTTGTCACAAGTCATGATGTTTATCCCGGCCTTCGCTGCATACTTGAGCTGAGCAGCTTGCTTGCAAGGATTTGTATATATGATGTTCTCAGGAGAAATGCCCAGGTCTTGTACCAATGCCATTTCAGACTGATAAAAACAGGAGAATACCAGAGTTTGACAAAGTCCAGTGCACCATCTTTCCTGAATTTTTATTAGATGCCCTCTTCTACCCCACTGAATAGTCAAACAAAGAAAAAACTATCCACTCTTTCTAGGGTAGAAGCACAGATTTTCAACAGCCAGTTACAAAGCAATTCACAAATTATTTATAATCATGGCACCTGGCACCAAAAAGATGTTTTAAAACTGCAGGCATATGGAAGAAAATAAGGCACACAGGTAGGAAAAACTTACTTTGCTGGAACATGCAAAACCAATGCCAAGGGTTCCCAGAATTTCGAGTACACCTGGAGTAGAATTGCATCTTACAGGATAAAATGGCTTTATTGGTGCCATCACATTCTGCCATTGTATGTTATTTCTTACAAGCTTTCCAAGATCACCAACATAAAATGCCTTTTTTCCAGTCTGAAAAAGGAAGAATAGGAAAATAAAATGTCTGAAATTGTCAGTTTGCTGCCAAACAAACAACCCAAAGTCTTAAAGGATTATGTACCTTTTCACCCTGCTCTTAACTTTTAGATTTGACCTTGAACGTTGCTTTTGTTTTTACTTTCACCTAGCAATTAAAAAAAAAAAAAAAGGAATACCTACCACTGCAGAGATATTATGAATGCTATTTAGACAATATTCTGAGATTCCTGAATAAAAGGTTCTACTTAAATGCCAAATGCTAGTTTTATCTAAAAATACAGATTAGTGTTACAAATCTCTTCCAACTTTTTATTTTCAGAAGTCTGCAACTATTTAGAGGAAGAAAATCCACTGCAATGAAAGCTTCCACAGTCTCAACATTATTTATAGCTTATTATACAAGAAATAAAATCTAATGCACTAACATTATTTTAACATCTAGCTAATAGCTCATTTTACTGAAAATTTGTTTGGTAGTATTTTAGTTCAGGAAGTCAAGTTTGAGACTGTTCTCCACATCTTGTGAAGCATTTAGTTCCAACAGGATTTTAAGAACTAAACTCACTGTGCTAAAGACTGCAGATTAAAGTACATAATCTTTAAGAAAATGCACAGACACTCTTCTGGAACTGTTAAGTCCCCCTTGTGCATCTGTTACACCACAGTCTTTCTCAATATCAAGCCATGATGTGGGTGTAGTGGATCAAAATCCAAACAGATTATTCTATATTTGTTTATAATGTGCACTCAGTAAAATTCCTGTAAATGAATGGCCTACTGCATATCAATTAAGGACCATCACAAAATATATGGTCGATCTGAATTAAGACTGTACATCAAATGTTAATTCTAGCACTTGACTTTCACAGATATGAAACTATGTATGTTGTGGCTTATTGTATACAAAGTCTTTTTCTGTTTAAAAAACACAAATAGAAATTCCATCGGGTGGAAGCATACTGACCCCCTGTACGGGTCACCAGCAGGAATGGGATCTGGAGCTTTAGATCCATGGCACAGGCCTCTACCCCTTGAGCTAAAGGAGTAAATGAAAGCAGCAGGAGGCAGCTATCCTCTGTGAGCCAGCCAGTGGTTGGAGACATGACATGTTGCCAGTAGTTTACCTATTTATTTGCTAGACAGAAAAAGAATATTAGGAATCAGGATTTGGGAATCCTACACCTGAGTTCAGAAGGCCATGGAATTTAGCTATTTGCTGTACTGGAGTTGAGCACTTGCACTTGAACATTAGTTCTGATAAACCAAGGGAAAAGTGAACAACTATAGGTATGGCATACTAAGGATACAGTATTTGCTTAATGAAACTTCTTTTAAAGCTTGCTCTTTCTACAACCTCATCTACAAAACAAAGGCTACATCTGCTTCCTAAGAAATGAGTGAAGCCTTATTCCATGGAGTGACTATTATATTCACAGAATTATTCAAGTTTCTTTCCAGTTGGTTGCTTTCAGACTAGTTTGACTTGAAAGGTAGCACCTCACAACGTGCTCATACCCAAGTTTCCAGTGGGGAGAAGGATAACGGGAAGATGTATAACTATAACCACGATGGCCCACAGAACTTTTAAACGTGGCTTTACACTGGCTCAGCTTTAAACTGGCTCAGCATACACGTTTGTCTAAACTTTGCCATATTTTCAGGGAAAGAACAACAACAACTAAAAGGGTTCTAACTCAGTATATCCACTTGCCCAATTTCAGGTTCCTGGTCTAAAATCCGTTGCTCATAAAATCTCTTGAAACAAAGAGATGGGAACCTGTATTTAATTACATCAGCAAGACTACTTTCCTGCTAGCCACACTCAGGGAGTTGTTGCCCAAATTTCCCCAACAGAATTCTGCCCAAAGCAAGCAAACAGCAAAGAAACAGAATTAGAAGAGCAAACTACTTTATAAGATGAGTGAGGCTTAGCTGACTGTTCCTCTGTTGCTGTCAGTTCACCACTCCTAAACGCCTTGACCTACTTTGAAGACTCATGGAACTAAACCAGAAGATTTGGAAAGCCAACTTACATGAGTATGTTCATAAATACAGTTGTCAATAACATCTGCAAGAGTTGCTCCTTCATCCAACAGACCAATGGAGTAATTTGCATCCTCAAGAAATCCTTTCATCTCAGCCGTATTCCACAAAGCCGACAGTCATAAACCAAGAAACACAAGGGATGGGCTTCCAAGCCTTATATCCGGGTCCTTAAATTATGCAACAAACTGTACAAAGAAAACAAAAGTCAATGGAAAAATAGGCACAAAGCATACTATGATACTATTTAAAAATTAGAGCTTTCTACATCTGACATCCTACAAACAGGAACACACACACCCTCTACAAAAAACCAAATATTTTTTTACTCTGTTCACCCTCCATTTGCCAGGGATAAGGATAAGCCACATGTGCTTGGCTTTAAAATAGCAGAATTATTTTTCTAATTAGAAGTGTTGATAGAAACCAGAAATATTAAAGCTGAAAGTCAAAAGCGCTTCATTAGTTAAGAAGAAAATTTTGGCTTCAAATGGTCACAAGGCCTCGGTATTAATTCTGCCTCATGTTTCATCCACCACCTCCAGACAGTTGAAAAAATCCACAATTTGTAACATTAAGTTTGGTTAATGTTGTCAACAATATGAACAAAGTTACTTTTGCTCAAGCTAGTAGTACTAAGATAACTAAGCAGCTGCTCCTGCTTTTCATTACACCAAATAATGGGAAAGGAGCCAGCAGGGTTTTATATGCTTTCTGAACAACTCAAACATGCCCCCTATGTTTCTTAAGAGAGGAATTTACTGCCAGGTGAATTGAACTTGGCAGCAAAAATCTTCACTTCTACTCAGAAGCTGAAGGATAAAGACAAGGATGCTGGGTAAGAAATAACTCCTCTCACAGGTATAATGAGTCATAAGCTTATTTAAGTGAATCCTGGAGATCCAAAACAATCACAAAAGAGCAAGATAATTATCACATTGATGTAAGGATTTAATTATAGTTACAAAAACAATGACTAGGTGGCAGACACTATAATAACAAGAAAAAAATCCTTTAGCTAGTCATACCTCAGTGTGAGATTAACAGCTAAAATTCCTTAAAAATAGACCACCAAACAAAAGCTTGTGAAATAAGTTTCACTTCGAATCAGCAAAACAAACATGAGCACCACAGTCATGTTCATAAAATACCCATGATTTTCAGAAGTAGGTTTAGATAGGTTTAGATATTTTTTTCCCCAGGAAAGAAAGGCTGGCATCAGCACTTTACTGATAATTTGGTAGAGCTCTGGAATACTCAAACCATGAAGATACAAGGAAGAAAAAAGCCTAAAAGCAGAGTTTAATAATGTTAACATTTTTTTTATACTATGACCTAAACAGCCTAATGCTTAATGACATTTTAAAGTATTTTATGCATCCTTAGAAACTTGTTGGTTGTGTAATAAACACATTAAACTTTCCTTCCACAAGAACAACAACAATAACTCTTTTACTGTATTCTTGCAAAAATAGTAATACCAAGGAGAGGAATAAGCACAACCATGGTGGATACATGCAAGAGTGAAGTGATTTCTATTTTCAGCAGATTATTCAAAAGTAGTGGATCTGCTAAACATTCAAAACCCCCAAGTTTTTTAAACTTCTCATGTCACAGAGCGGTGTTAAAGAAAAATTTTCAAATATGTTTTGTGCTGCATCTAAATCTACAGGATCTTTCATGACATCTAACATGTCCTATGACTTGAGAAGAAATTCAAGAAAACTCTGTGGCAACATTTTGACACAAACTGTAAGGTATAAGCTTCTGTGACTCCCCTTCTTTCCTCTCCCCACTCACACCTGACCAATACATATTGTACCTGTAACTGTTTGCATGTTAGAAGTCACTGGGCTGGGAGAAGCCTCACATCTGAGCTTTTCATTGTTTATTCAAGTTGGACAACTTCTGTGTTTCTGATCTCTTATTAATAAGCTCTCAATTCCCTGATACATTGTATAAACCTGTCAAAAAGTCTGCAAGCAAAACTAAAGTATTTTAAAGAATTACTGTATATACATTGGTGCTACTCAGCTAATTTTTTTTTAATGCTGTAAGTCACTCCCTGCATTCTAAAGTGTACAGACAGTCAAGAGTCCCTTCCACCTTGATCTACCCTACTGGAAGGTTTCAGAAGACCCACTGGAACCAATCACAGCACTGAACAGATTTTCAGGCTCACCAGACATTCATTGACCCAGCAGGCTAATTGCTTGTACCTTGTATTTCAAATCATGCAGCTCAATCTAAGCAAGTGCACGCTTTTCCTCTGGGGGTTCATCTGAGCTACAGTGGAAGAGATTTAAGCTGATTATGTAGTATTCTTAAAAGAAAGCTTTTTGTCATAGTTAATGACTGTGGTGTCTATAGCTTTCAGACAGAAATGGTGTAGAAGAATATTTTCCTCCAAAAATATTTACTTTTACTTTTGGGGAGACTGCGTGGGGAGGAGGGGGAGAACTGGTTTAAGTAAAGCATGGGGAGAGGAGGCTCTTTGCCACTTCACCAAATCCAACTACAACAAAGAGAACACTTGTCTAGTAAATTAGTTTGGATGAAGATTATTTCCTAAACCAGACTTGTCTCCTGTTCATTCATCCAAAAGCATCTTAGGATCAAGAGGCAGAGACCGAAAGGAATATATGCTAGTAGAAATTTAATGAAATACCTTGCAACTAACCGTTAACAACCTAAAAAACCTCTCCCAAGCTGCTAACCGGTGATTGCTTTTTCTAAGCACATCCAAGACATAGAAGTTTTTCCATTTAGCAAAATTAACATAGTAAAAAAGCTAACATTAGCCTAGTGACTACTGTCCAATTTCCCCTTTCTGGAAGAAATTATATTGTCTTGTTGAGAACAGGATAGGAAGAATATTGTACAAAGGAAAAACAGATTCCTAGGAGCACTGCACAACACCACTACAAAAGAGTGGATATTTGAGAAATGTTTTTTTAAGGGGTTAATACCTTACAGCACAATTTGGGACTGTGCTGTCTCTTATTCTGTTCTGACTGGCATCCCTTCTGAAGGAGGAGAATTAGTGATAAAATTTGCAGAAGGAAATCTAGAGGGTGGTTTAGGACTTTTTTTTATGTCTGTAAGATGAGTCAAAAATCATTACAGTACAGAGTTCAGTCCTTGCTAGAAGTGCTGACTTGCTGCAAGTCATTGTTTGACAGACTTGGTGTGGTAACACCACCCATTTTCACACCTGAAATGTTAGTCTGCACAGTGCTCCAGGACATATATTTTAAGGCAAACAAAAGCTGTCAAGTGGTATGAGACTTCTACACAGGCATGTAATTGCTTCCTTTGAAGTAAGCGTTACATCCTCAGGCTCTTTATGGTTTAACACAATGACTTCCCAGATGAAGAACTCCTAAGATAAAAGTGTACATATTTAAACACTGCAATTAATGTAGACATCTGGAATAAAACAAAATAAAAATGCTCTGAAAAGAGACTGAACACATGCTTGTCATATGCAAGCATCCATAGCACATATAACACATACAATTTTCTTTTTTTCTTTACGTTGTCAGAACTACGTACTCTTTGGCCTAAAAAAACACACTAAAAAAATCCAAACACCCTTAGGTTTGTTTCTTTCATTAAAAATTTCCTCTGCAAATGACAAAGTCTCTGCATACCAAACAGGCTCCCAGTAATGCCTTTCAACTCCATATCTTATTAAACAAAATAAATATTTACGAGATTAACAATTATGCTGATGTAAAAATCATAAATAGGTAAAAATACATTAATCTCACTTTCATTACAATACCAGTTCTTCAGGAGTAACAGATCAAAGAAGAAACATTTTGTCACTGACACTGGCAATTAAGCACAGAACAGGTAAACTAGAAAAGTAGAAACATGAGTTCCATGTTTTCAGAGCAGGAAATGCCTATTTATAATGGGAGCATCTTTTTCAAAAAATATTCCAAGATGCCATTTCACCAACTTGCACCCCTTTAAGTCAGTCAGCTGAATGCAGCCACTGAGACCAACTGATGGAAATGCTGAAACAGGTGTCTTTTTGCATTACTCAAGTTACCTCTCAGTAGAAATCCACGGGGGGTCAGGGAGTACTGTTGTACAGCTTAGGTTAGCTGCATCCTCCCATTCCCTCAGGAGCATTTCACACAGTTAAATGAGCAATGTAACTTGAGCAATTATGCTGAACTAAGCAAGCAAAGGGGGTAGATACCAAAAAATAATGCCCCATCCTGTATCTTCTATAGGAACCACGCTTTCAGGAACCTTCCGTGTTCTTGAAGTTTGAATACACCATTCAGAGCCAAAAAGCTCACAAAGCTTATAAAAAATGAGTACTCTTGTAAGGGCACATCCGTTTCCGTGGTGCACCAGACCACCACTTCTCTGGTGGTCAGAGAAGTGCAGTCACTTCCCCATCCTTTCTTCTTACTTGCTTAGTCAGTATTAGTATTTGCCCTCCCCACTGCACCCCTAACACTCCAAACTCACAGCTCTCTCTCCTGTTCCCCAATTGCCACCCAGCTCCATTTAAACAAAGTCAGGAGAGCTTTAAAGGTTAGCCAGTCCAGATAGCTACTGCTTCCACTTGGCATAGACAGGGCTTGCTAATAGATCAGATTTCCATTGCTAATTCCCATCATTTCCGATAAACCAGATGTGGCAATATATAAAACAGGTTTTTAAAGGAGCAAGACTTCAGGCCAGAGCTGCCAGACTGCTCAGGGAGTCAGTGCATGAAGAGCAAGACAGAACTAAACCCCAAGTTCTTCCTTAGCCAGTGTAATACAAGGACAAGAGTGGTATAGAGAAAATTATAAAAAGGAAGCAAGATTAATGGGAATGTAAGTACACCTTCAGACAGAAGACTTTTATTTGAATTCCATCAGAACATAACATTGCAGTTATATTTAAAAGCTCAATTGACTTTTTTCCCATTAAGTCACTTCACAATTTGAGCATGACTCAAAAGTACCAATCAGATGGCTAACTTGCATCTTAGCTGTATTTGAGGCAATTACCTGTGCTTCAGCACACCAAAACAGGTACAAATTCCCTGCCAAACACTACTGCTACCTACGTCACCACTACACTCAATATTGATCTACTTATATTTGTGTACAGTACATTATTACTGAACACATAATAGATCCAAGCTCAAAATTAACACACATCACCTGAACATTCAGCTGCAAATACAGCAGATCTGGTGGCATTTCTGTTCTAGGACAGGCTATACCTTGCACTATTTGCCACAACACAGACTACCAGTTAGAGAAGGAATATCTCAGAGAAAGTACCCGAACAGCTTCTCCTCCAAGAGTAAAAACTTCTGTCACAGCCAAAATTCCCTCCAGAATAGTTTTAAAAATTAAAATGCATTTACAGTACATTAAGATTTTCAACTTTATTCACTCCTTTCTAACTATTCTTCTGCCTTTCCTATCTAACTACTTTACTTTATTCCTGTTGAAGTACGAAATGTCATGCAAGAGTTCTACCCACATACAAGAGTGAGCCAAAACTCAGAAGCTGAACAGAAGAAACAATTTTCTCAATATTTTGCTTATAAAAATCACACCTAAAAATTAACAGTGATATTCAGAAAATTTTCAGTGTTAACTGAATCCACTTGAATAGAGTATTTGACTAAAACCAAGCAGATACATGCAGTTAAGTCAGTAAGTTCCAAACAAAACAAAAGGAACATACCCTCTGGAGATAAAGCCAAAAGTCATGATAAACCAAGCTCATCCTGTGCCTCTACTATTGTGGTTTTTTCAAAGAGCAAGTTTATCTACATTAAGTACCTTATTAGGAGGCATAACTACCACAACTGGCATTTGGAATCCTTGTGGTCTGTAAAAAAGTACCTGGCCCAGTAACCATCCTCAAATTCTACATTTAAAAGCGTTATATAATTTATGGGTACTAAGCCAAATGAAAATGCCTTCAGCTAGACAGGAAAAAAGTAATACAGTATGAATACCTTAAAGTCAGCTTAATGCAGATATTACAAATGCATTTAAGACTACTGTTAAAAACTGCATAAAACTATTTTAACTTAACAGAACATGATAACCACACACATTCCAAAGCTTTCTGTGCTCCTTAAGATGGGCTAAGTGCACTTATTTGTTTTCAGTTATCATGGTCTGGTTCTTCTTTAATAACTATTTGCCACTTCAAAATATAAAGGCATTTGTAATTGGTACACAATTTCCATCCAACACTAAATTACACATTCTACTGTAGCTCAACTAGAACTATTTGTGGAAGTGGATGCTAATTAGCAAATAACTGAGATAAGCACTTGGGAAGGCACACCCTCCATGATCAGCACTAGTTACTGTTTACAAGAGCAAATTTCAACTATTTCAGTATAAACTACCCTAAGAAATCACACAGTCTTCAGCAAGTCATAATTTGATGTTAACAGTCATGCACTCCAATTCATGACTTCAGAATTACCACTGAGAGAATGAACTTACGGCACTTTATTTTAGGATTTCTGCAGCCAACATGCCTAATTCAGAAAAGTAACTCTATTTACCTAGTTTAGTCACGGTTAAGTCTCTCAGAACTTTACCAGATAATTATAGTGAGAAAAGTGTTAGATGAATAAAATTTATAGTCCCCCACCAAATGAAAGCCCCATGTAATTTTGATAATCTACATCCACACAGTTATCTTGCTTACCAAAAAGCCAATACAAGCTGTATTTTTGGAAGTGTTTATCCTCCCTGCGTACAGACAAAGAGAGACTTACATGGACAAGTTAGGAGATGGAACCCTACTATCATCAGCTAGGTTCCCAAGGTGGCTCAGCGTTGAAGTCGAACTGTTCTCTATAAAGCACTTCTCCTAAGCCCTCTGGATAGTTGTAAACTTGATCAGAGATTTTGCCCTGTAGGAAAAAAAAATGCACACAAACATAAATTTCATAGCCGGAACAGAATAAAAGCTTTATCTTAAAACATGTAACAAATGCCTCACCAGCAGTGATTTTAAGAAGGCTTGCAACACCCCACCATGAAAGTTTATAATCACATCAAGGATCCAGTTTTTAAGAGTGAATGTAAGTCAGACACACCAAGACCTGCTGAAACACATGAAACTCCTTGTTTGTACTAATCTTTCAGTCTGAACTGGAAGATTTTGAAAACTAATGGCAAAGAGATCCTGCTGTAGGGTAGTACATCTTAATACTGGACTACCCTCCCAGAAGTGTTTTTAACCCTGTAACCACTGCATACTTCCCCTCCCCACTTCATTTCTATTTCAAAATTCCCTTGCCAAGTTCTTTCTCCCTCTGTTCTGAATGAACACAGCATGTGGGTGAAAAAGCTATGTGGGTGAAAAATAGTGCTTTATATAGTGAAACTGAACACCACACAGACAAATCCAGAAACGAGCAAGACCATTAAAGAAAGAAACTTATGCTTGCCTTCAGGAATGAGGAAACACTTCAGCTGGCCCTTAAAGGCTATTACACACAACACCAAAGCAGCATTTTAAAGTACAAGGCTAGCTCATTTAAATTCAGGTAAAGCAATCACACAAATATGAACATAAAAAGGAAACATTTATTAACCCTGTTGAGAAGTTATTCCTCCTAAATGGAAAGATAATTTTCATGGAATTAAATACACTACCAAACTGGTCATGTGTAAACCCAACATACAACAAAGTTTCTAGAAATTCACTGTGGTATATGGCTTGAAACCTGGAACATACCAACCTACTGTAAAACTAAACCTTTACTCATCTCATTATTTAAATACTACATGGAGTGACTACAAAAACCTGACTTCTGGGAATCACCTAACCCAAATGATCATCTTCTCAACCACATCAGTTAAGCAAACTGCTGAAGTGTACTTTTCCACTTACTCTTGCTATTGGGAAACTAAACTAGCACACTCTATAAAGTACTGAATAACAAACAGAATTAATGCAACTTGAGGGTAACTGTTTCACAGCAACTCCACAGAGCAGTCCTTTCAGCTTTACCACATAAATTAGCATTTGGTAGCACACAGCACTAAAAATAAACCTCAATGCTTCAAAATTAATTGAGATATTAAGAAATTTTGCCAGCTAGAATTAATATATATGCCTTTTATTCCACTGAAGCAAGAATTACTAAATGTTACTACATTTAGTTCTCAGAGTATGCTTACAACAGTTTTACAAAAGGAAAGTGTTGCCACCTTTTAAAATTAACTAAATAGCTCCACTATTTCCAGTGCCATTCTGATTATACACAAGAATTTATATAAATTTTCCAATGATTGTGAATTAAGTTTACCTTCCAAGCCAAACAAGTCATTAAACACAGGTGCTTTTAGGGAGAGCATATGACCTTCAGTGCAAAACTTAAAAAAGCCATGCTTTAGCCAAATATCACCTGCAGTATTATTCCAATAAATATTCTCACATGTCCCAAGGAGAAAAGTGTGCAGTGAAAGCTCCTGTGGAGCTGGAATGAAAACTGACCATTTTCTGTAGCAACAGACAACTGTGAGCTGTGCTGAGTTCTAGTAGTCCTTCAGAATTTCTTTTAAATGACAAACATATATAAAATAGTCTGACTGCTCTCTTTTGTGAAGAGAAAAATAGTACAATTTGAGCCTTTCCAACCACCGTCATTTCAGTCTGCTTTAAGCAGCACAAAGAGGGAGTTTGCAGAGCAGGGCTACCATTTTAAGGACCAGAAACGTATTAGATGTCCACAACCCATAAGGACAAACCCAGCTTTACAAGAATTGCACGTGTCATCAGCAACAATGAAGCATCCATTGCTTAGGGGTCTCAAAGCAGGTATAAAAGCATTCTTTGCTAAGCAGTGAGCTTTGAGTTGTAGGAATAATCAGCAAGGCAGCTCTGCCTTTTAATACTCAAGTGACATCTACATGCAGGTATTCATCTATCATCTGTTAGTATACTAGCAAGCGCCTCAAGTTTGACTACACCTCAAGCAACAACAATAGTAGTAACTCACCTAAGGGGAAAAAACCCCAACACATCACCCCCCAGTTGCCCAGTGTATAGTTTTGTCAGAACAACTGTATCCCCACAGCAAGCCCTGAGTATCCAAGAGGCCAGCTAGGGCCAGGCTTTTTCCAGCTCACAGACCCACCCCCCTTACCTGATGCTGACTGGCCTACAAAACCAGGCATCAATTTATTTTCTTTGGAAAAAATGATCCAGTGCATCACTTTCTTAAGAGACTCTTTAGTGGCTTGAGCTAAAATATCCATGAACCAAACCCTAAAAATCTAGAGTTATGATGACCTTGCACATTCACACCAAGTGACAGTCTTGGAGGCAAAAGTTACTCTGGTCCACAAAAAAACCCAAAACAAGTATTTTTGAGTTACAGTAAGCCTTTTCCAGATCAGGGACAGGACATTGTGGCTAGGCAATTCCCAGGGGGGAACAGGTCCTGAAGGAAGAACAAGTCCCTGAGGAATCCTCATCAACCACACTCTTGCTCCTGCAACTACAACATTATTTAGAACTGAAATTTACCATTATACCCAAATTAGCGCATTACACAATTAAGCCTCACTCTCAGGAAGGGACAGTCTTAGTTCTCTTCCAGAGCACTCTGTCTCTCCTTTAATTGGAGAGATGGAATCATTTCCAGAGCATACAGCCCAGCATTGCTGCAATGACACACCTGCAACCTTCCAGCACAGGGAGCAGCGAGAGGCACAGGCTGCTGGCCCGAGGGCAGGCTGCAGTGCTGAAAGGCAGCAAGCTTGCCTCTTGCCTCCAGTAAAACTGTCCCCAAAGGAGAAACATCCCCACTGCTGTTCACCACCAAACAACACCCCTTTCCCTCCAAGAGCTCCCCCCCTCCCCTCTTCTGTGGTTTCACAATCTTCCCCTGGAGCTGAAAGCCCAGCGGGAGGGATGGGAGGCAGCAGGCTGGCTGGCTGCAGGGGTGTCTCAGCACACAGCAGGCAGAGCAGGCAGGGAAGAGAGCTCACCACAGCCCGAGGCACACGGGGAGGGGGCTGCCTTGTCACAAGCATCAGCCACAGCAGCAGCAGCATTGTTCACACGGTGACAGGAAGGAAAGAACTAGACTGGACCAGTCCAGACTGGAACAAACCCCTCCTACCATCACCATTATTCACAACCCCCACCTCTTCCCCAGCTCCACTGCCTCCCACATTTATCCAGGAAAGAATAGCGGGCAAGTGCAGTATCCTCCGAGACAAAAATCGAGCAGCCAGGGAGGGCAGAAGAAGTAGGACAGGTCTCCCCTCCAACCCACTGCCATGCAAGACACACAGCCACACATCTGACTAGGTGGGTAGGTAGGTCTACGTCGCTTTACTGGACGTCACATGGTGTTTTCATTTAGGGTGGCTATAACCGACTGAGAGTACACAGTCAAATCCTGCTCAGTCACCAGAGACGGCTGCAGAGGTCTGGAACGCAGCACTCCTCCTGCCTACGGGCACATGTCAGCTGTGCAGGATTTTACACTGCAGGAGATGCACTTCTGAAAGGCTTGAAAGGTGATTCAAGCTCACTTTCTTTCCTCTTCACCACAACCAGGTTCCCCCCAGCATAGATATACATCTTCTTGGGCTTGGAGTAAGCCCAGGCTGATGACCGGAAAAGACCTGCAGTGCTGTTTAGTACAGAGCATTCTCCTCACCCATGCCAGCTGCCCCATGATCCTGCACTTGCACCATCCTTCTTACACATGCATGAGTCCCCCACTCTCTCACTGTGTTTTCAGCTCCGCTACCACCAGGAACATACACATCTGCTGATCTGTCACCACTATAACCAGTTACGGACACCTCTTCTGAGCTCTTACCAAGCAGGGAACAGCACTGCAGCAGGCACACACACACACACTCAGGATACCCCAATATCTCGTGCATATTCTCTAAACACATACAGAGCCAGTAGCTGAGCAATGACTGGACTCTCTTCTCCATACTTTCCAAAAGCCATCGGTACAGCAGTGGCCAACTGGACCACAAAGCGCTGGCAGAGGCAGCCAAGTCAAGGAGCTTGAAGCTCAACTAAGAGATCTCCAGGACTGGCAACACCAAAGCTGCTACTGCTACACTAACAGACTGACCAAGGGGAGGGTGAAAGCCCTTGAGATGACCAGCAAACACCCTTAGCAAACGCAGGAGACTGCTAACGGGAGGCAAGGGCTCCACTTTCACATGCTGGGGGACCCCACAGCCCCTCTGCGTGAAGGCGACTCGTCCCGTCATCCCAGCGCCTGTCCCGGAAAGCGTCACTTGTGCAATGCCCTTACAACTTGCGCGGTGTCCTGACAGCCCCCTTGGCTGCCACCCTGGTCCTTGGCGTGCCACGTTGTCCCCCAGTGCCGAGGGGGACAGGTGAGGCCTCGTGCAGGCGCAGCTCAGGTGAGGGGGAAGCGGAGGACGGCAGCGGGAGCCCGGATGGATAATCTCGCTCACAGAAGCACAACATGGCCCCCTGAGAAGCAGGCGAAGAGACGCCGCGGCCATGCCACCAGCACCTTTCCAGCCTATGCCCTCGTCACCCTCCCCAGCGCCGAAGCCCGTCTCACACACGACCGCTCTCCCCGGGCCCGGGGGAGCTTCCAGCGTGCGGGTCACCCGCGGGGAATGGAGCCGCCGGCACCCGCGCCACAGCCTGCGCTCCTCAGCCCGAGCAGCTGCCGCAGGGCACCGGGGGCCGGGCAGCACCCTCCCTGAGGGGTCCAGGCGAGGACGCCGCTCAACCCCCGCCCCAGGCAGGGGCGCCCTGCGAGCGGCAGCAGCGCCCGGCGGGCGCAGGTCTCCCGCCGCGGGTACTGCCCCGGCTGTGAGGGGGAAGACACCGCGCAGCCCCCCTCCGCAGGAATCCGCCATGTTAGGGCGGCCATCGAGCCCCCGCTGCCCGCGGAGCCGGCGGCCCCGCCGCCCTCCCCCGTCCCGGGGGCTGCGGGAGAAGGGGACCGGCGGCGCCGCCGCAGCGCTCGCCCCGGTGCCCGGCCCCCGCTGCTGCCCCGGCGCCGCTCGCACGCAGCGCTGTCCGCCATGTTAGCGCGGCGGCCGCTGACCCTCCGCCCGCCGCCACCGACACCCTCCGGGGCGCGGGGGTCCCGCTGTACAACCGCTCGGCCCCCGCACTGCGGCTCCGCACCGCCCGGCGCTCCGGGGGACAGGGGGAGCTCCGGCTCTGACTCATCCTCCCGCTCTCCATCTGCTGCCGCCCGTCGCAGCCGGTCTCGCCGCACGCCGCCGGGCGGAGAAAGGGCAGCTGGAGGAACCGACCCCATCCCCAACCCTCCCCGCCAGGCACCGCAAAGGTGGCAGTGCTGCCCACCGAGCGCCCCTCCGCCCTCCCCGGGCGCCACGGTCACTGTTCCCCTTCCCTCCCTGCACTGCCCCAAGCCCCAGGTCGCGGGCAGCGGAAAGCCCCCGTCGCTCCCCCCAGTCGCCGGTGTCCAGGGACGACCCGGCCCGCTCCGGAGCTCAGGGTGGGAGTCGCCGCCGCCCCCTCCCTCCCGCCGCCTCCCTCGCGGGCGGCGAGAGCCCCGGGACCCCCGTTCCGGTACTCACGTGAGATAACGGCCCGAAAGATTTGGTAAATCGTCTTCTCTTTTTAGGCGGAATTTTTAAAGAGGGATGTGGGAACCTACAGCAGAAATACAGGCGGCGGCAGCGGCGCCTTCCAGGGCCATAGGCTGCGGGGGCGGCCGGCGGGGAAAGCGCAGCGCGGCGCTGGGACCGGAGGGCACAGGCGGAGAGAGACAGAGCCGGAGCGGGCCGGGGGCTGCGGCAGCGGCGGGCGGAGGCGGGAGCGCGGCCGGCGAGCGGCGGACGAGCGGCGAGACAGGGCGAGGAGAAGGGGACGGCGCCGGCAGCGGTTTTATTGAGCGGGAGGGCGAGGCGGGACCAGCGACAGCGTCACCGCACCGGGGGCGGGACCCGCCACCGCCCCCCCGCCTCGGCCGCCGGGGCGCGATGGGCGCGGGGCGCGGCGGCCCCGCTAGGCAGGTGTGTGTGCCCGGCGGGGCTCTTGGGTCCCCGGCGGGCCGCCCGTCCCGGCCGGCACCGAGGCTGCTGCAGGAGCGGCCAGGTCTTCGGGTAGTTCGTGACAGAAGGCGTGGCAGGGACACCGCCGGCATCCCCTCAGGATCCCAGGCAGGCGGTTACCCACACGTGTCTTCATAGGGCATCTGGGGTCTGTGCTTCTGTCATAGCTTCCACAAACCAGAGACCCTACGGCTTTGAGCAGGTGGGAAAACAACCTAGGGCTCAATGGCCATCCAGAAACCTCCTTCACCGAGTTAACAACAGCCTGACAGCTCACCCTGGTCCCCTGGGCATTGATAAGATGCTCACAATGCTCACCAGAGCAGACTAATCATGCTCCATAGCTGGCACCCTCACTCTTCCAGCAACTTCAGGCCTTCAAGAGTCTTGTATGTAAATACATGAAGGAAGGATTTACCTGACCCTTATAATTCACACAGAGTTCAACTGAAGCTCTGGAACGTCTTCAGCTCACCCTGAAACATTTAGTTCTTTCTTAACACCCTTGCGAGGAAGCGCTGCTCAGCTGCAAGTGGAAAAGAGCCATTTGGAGATGAGGTGCCTCAGTTAAAGGTCATAAAACTGTTCCATGGTGCAGCTGAGGATGAACCCTGATCTGCCAGCATGGCTCTGCTGTGTCAATTTTACCAAATCACACTGGGTTGCTTTTTTAAAATCTCATTCCAGTAGTCACAATTCTTTCCAGACACTAAAATATGTAGTTAGGCAGTTCACTGAGACCCACCAAAAGATATACTTGTTCTGGAAAGTACTTCTTCCTCTCAGGGCACATTTATTTTCTTTTTAAAAGGTATGTTAGTACAGTTTGGATATTTTTTTTGCAAAGGAAATTTGGGCTTGTTTAGTTTTATAGCAGAGAGATTTTAGAAAGGCAGTGAATAGATACACACCTGTCATCTCTTCAGAAAAAAATGGGACTGAGGTACCAGAAGAGAAAGAACAGAGTTTGTTTACTCTTTTCATCTGCTAGCACCTTCTTTTTAGCAAATAATTTTAAACGAGGAGGGAGTGAACTGACAAATATATGCAGTCTCATTACAGTGCCTCTTCTTCCGTGATAACAACGCTAGTTGGTTATGGATGAAGTCAGTAAAAGCGGGCACACTGATTAGGAAGTCAGAAGACCTCTTCCATAGGTTTTCAACAAATACTATATTGAGGACTAAAAATGGAGCGGTTTACACTGCTGGGTTTTTTGGGTGTGTTCAGTATCACATCCTTCATCAGTGACTTACCTGTTTGTTTGAGCTCCTATTTCAGAATACAAGTGGAGGAGGAGTCATCAGATTGTATTAAAAACAAACAAACTCCACAAACCCAAACAAAACAAACAAATAAACAAATAAAACAAACACACCCCAAAACCAAAAACAAATCCAAACCAGAAAAAGCTGTAGAGAGATAGGAAGAGAAATTTAGGCAGAGCTTGATCATGGCACAATAAATGTGAATCATTAACAGGCAAAGAAAGGAGGAAGGGATAGAGGGGAGGACAAAGGTTGTAGCAATTTACACAGAGGAACAATCCAGAAAGCTATATTCTTTGGGATGGTAGATTTTTTTAAAACACATCTTTGGAAGGGATATAAACTAGCAAAGGATTTGACTAGTTTGGAGGTGTTACTATGTATTATATCTATATGCTTAGATATCTCCTGATAGTAATGTCTAAGATATCCCAGTGATATATGAGTGATCTAACTGGCACAGCAGTTACTGTCACCTCTTCTACATTCATCTCCCCAGAAGAGTTTTTGTTTTGTGATAGGTAGGGGATGTTTTTAATATTCTTACTGGGGGTTAGAAAACAGATGGACTATTTAAGAGAACAGGACAGTCATGTAGGACAGGAAAAAGAACTTCAGTCTGATATGCAATTAACTGGGGGCACTGTCAACTATTTTAAAAACGTATGGAGAGAGGGAGGATTTCCTGCTCATGGAGGAAGCAACACATGAAAACAGAAACTCCATTCTCTCAAATGTACTGGAAAAAAAAAAAGTGGCACACTGTTTGGGAGAGTACAAGACTGAACTGTGTAGTTACTTTATACAAAATGGGAAAAATGATGGATGAATGCTTTATACAGTGTTTCTGCTACCACAGGTGATATTAATGCAGAACAAGAAAACTGATGCCACAGCTCAATGTATATATATTTAGTATAGTGCTACACAAAACACCAGGTGGCCTAGCGGTTAAGACACTGGTCTCTCAGCGCCAAGGCCACAGGTTCTAATCCCAGTCCCCCGGGTAGATGGAGCTCGTCAGCCCCTAAGGCCATCCGTCTAAGAGAAGGTCACTCGAAACAAACCTACGTCCTGAGGACCTCACTGCCATTGTCCAAGCCTGCTTGGCCCGGCA